>CM038345.1:39991337-40353628 GCA_021464625.1 Proterorhinus semilunaris | reverse complement strand
CTCTCTCCAGAAGTTCAGTGAGGATCTCTGAATGATCCAATGTTGACCTAAATGACTAATGATGATAAATAGAATCCACCTGTGTGTAAACAAGTCTCCGTATAAATGCACCTGCTCTGTGATAGTCTCAGAGGTCAGTTTAAAGCGCAGAGAGCATCATGAAGAACAAGGAACACACCAGGCAGGTCCGAGATACTGTTGTGGAGAAGTTTTTTGTTGTTTTTTTTATACTTTATTTTTATAATTTTTCAAAAATAAGTAGACAATATACCATAACCAATACAATACAAAAACATACACACAAACATAAAAAAGAAACAAACACACAAAAAACAATAAACACAAACAACAGTAATAAAATAACAAGGAGGAATAAATTCAGTCTGTCAGAAGATATACACACCACAATTAATGTAAATAACATAAACGGCCTTTACATCAGATCGGCCTCAATTCCACATCGTTGTGGAGAAGTTTAAAGCCGGATGTGGATACAAAAAGATTTCCCAAGCTTTAAACATCCCAAGGAGCACTGTGCAAGCGATAATATTGAAATGGAAGGAGTATCAGACCACTGCAAATCTACAAAGAGGGAATATTGCTCCTGCTGCTGCTCCTCCCTCTCCTTTGTTTACAGGTGTTCTCCTGGCTCGCTCCTCCTTCTCAGCTGCTGGGTGTGGCTCCTCCCTGGCCTATTTAGGAGGATTGGTCCGCACCTGGCTGGGTTTAGCGCACAGCTCGTCTCCCAGCCCTGCTCCAGCCACCCACTGCATATTTGCACATATTGTTCTGTTAATAAAAGTTGGGGTTTAACTACCCTTTCGTCGTGATATCCATAAAAAGTGTCGTTTAAAGTTTGCCACAAGTCACCTGGGAGACATACCAAGCATGTGGAAGAAGGTGCTCTGGTCAGATGAAACCAAAATCGAACCTTTTGGCAACAATGCAAAACGTTATGTTTGGCGTAAAAGCAAAACAGCTCATCACCCTGAACACACCATCCCCACTGTCAAACATGGTGGTGGCAGCATCATGGTTTGGGCTTTTCTTCAGCAGGGACAGGGAAGATGGTTATAATTGATATGAAGATGGATGGAGCCAAATACAGGACCATTCTGGAAGAAAACCTGATAGAGTCTACAAAAGACCTGAGACTGGGACGGAGATTTGTCTTCCAACAAGACAATGATCCAAAACATAAAGCAAAATCTACAATAGAGTGGTTCACAAATAAACATATCCAGGTGTTAGAATGGCCAAGACCAGACCTGAATCCAATCGAATCTGTGGAAAGAACTGAAAACTGCTGTTCACAAACGCTGTCTCTCCAACTTCACTGAGCTCCAGCTGTTTTACAAGGAGGAATGGGCAAATATTTCAGTCTCTCAATGTGCAAAACTGATAGAACATACCCCAAGGACTTACAGCAGTAATCGCAGCAAAAGGTGGCGCTACAAAGTATTAACTTAAGGGGCTGAATAATTTGGCACGCCCAATTTTTCCGTTGTTTATTTGTTAAAAATGTTTGAAATATATATTGAATGGTGTATGCGCCATGTTTTCAGAAATAATTCTTTACGGGTCTAAAGTGGAGTTTTAATATCACCTTTCCGTAAAGAAATGGTACGTGATCGTTCTGGTCGTTCTTCAACGATATTTCAATATCGTCGAGCGCTCTTACAGAGAGGTGTGTAATGAGGCTTGTCAAATGTCAGAGTAGGGACGCTACGCACCTCGTTACATATATTTATACTACGTAATAGAGGCGCACTGCTGTCACCCACAAGCTGATAATCCACAATATCGCTGTATATAAATATATTGTAACTTCCGCCAAATATATCTGCAGGATGCGGGGCTTTTGATTGATTTTCTACAGCCCTAAAAACTGTGTTTGGTTCAAATCCTAATATTTCAGCGAGACGACTTCTAAAAATGAAATTTAGCCCACTAGCCCTTAGCACATGTATTGTGTTAGTTATGTCATTGTACAGCAGGTTTATCAGCGATACGTCCTTGATGTTTGCTAGTTGAGAGTTAATTTCTTCAACTAGTTTGTGAATAGTGTCGTAAAACCCTAATGTCGGTCGAATGACTTATTACTTCTTCTTATCGGATCCGAATATCGCTATGTTTGAATCGATGTCGGAAAAACTCAACCAATTACGAGGGTACTGAACTTCTATGAGACCCACCTCGTATGCGGTATTCAGTAAAATAGGTTTAACCAACTTTGTTCTAAAATGCCATATCTTGTTGTTAGGATAAACATGCATTGACGCGTTGCTCGCCACGGTTACGTAAAAAACGTTCCCACCGTTCATCTTTTCTTCTCTTGTAGATCGACAACATCCTTTTCAGGCATCCACGAGTTGAACTTCTCTGACGAACCTAACCACTTTACATAGACCGTGCCTTTTTGTCTTGATCCTCTTCGATCCAAGATGTTTTCAATCTTAAAAGTCTTGTTTTTATCAACAAGTACTCACTGTAGTTCTGGTTCATAAAATGTCCCCTTTACGTTCTCGTTCGCGAGGTCTGTCAGGAGGATCTCGTGCTATGCGCTGTGCAACTGTGAAAAATTAGTTTAGTTTATTTGAGCAGTAAACATTGTGCTCAAAAGGAGTGGGCTGAAGCAAAAGCTTATGAGCCCCCACCCCCAAGTGCAATAAAATAAAAGAACATTTCAAAACATTTCAAGCAGCTACATTCGTACAGGCCGTATGTATGTATATATATATGAACTGTTTATATAATTAATTGAAACAACTACAACAACAATCTTGTTTCATGTACGATGTCTAGCACAAAGCAAGTCAAAAAATGTGATCCTTAATATATTTCTTTCAGATTGTTACCCGTGATAACCGAGAGTTACTTTTATGTTATAAAGGTACATTAATAGATATTATACTCCGAGATCTTGATACTTCCCAGTTGTCATTACCATTCTCAGTATAATTTTAATTTGGGTGTTATTATTATTATTATTATTATTATTATTATTATTATTATTATTATTATTATTATTTAATTGAGTTATATGTGAAGTATGATGTAGCCCTGCATAGTGTGGTGCATTAAAAAGCCAGAGTGTAGAGCGGGCCAGTTGAAGAGGGCAGTAGCTCCCCATCAACAAACCCCCACACAGCTGCCCTAACAGCTGATTTTGTAGAATATGTTCCTATGCTGAGTGGTGCATTAAAGGACAAGGTTTAGAGCCCGTTGGGAGGATTCCTCTCAACAGATCCATAACCTGCCAACCCTAATTCTCCATTTGTGAATTTGAGCGATAGAATGACAACCGTTCCAAGCAGCAACACTCTTCCAGATTATAGAGGAAACAATACACATAATGGATCCTACTGCTCCCCCTAGTGGCAACACATTTCCTCTTGTCTGTATATTTCAAAAGTCTTTTGTCTGTATTTATATTTGAACAGGTTGATGTTTGGACATCTTTTCAATTCCATCTCCAGTTTATTCCACAATTGTACACCATTAACTGTTGGACTAAAACTTTTCAAAGTTGTGCTATGTTTCTGAATCCTAAAGTTTAATTCATCACGTAATTCATAACAACCAGTACGTTCTTGGAACCTTCTTTGTATTTGGCTTGGTAACAATTGAGTTCCAAACTGTACAAATGTTATACATTTGTACAGTTTGGTATAAACAATGTCACAAAACTTCATGATCTTTGATTTTAAAAATAATGAGTTTGTGTGGTCCAAAAACCCAACTTTATGATTTACTCGGATAGCTCTTTTTTGCAACAATACTATTGGTTTAACTGTGTTTTTATAAGTACTACCCCAAACCACAGTACAATAATACAAGTAGGGCAAAATCAGAGAACAGTATAAGGTATGTAGAGCTTTGATGCTTAAAATGTGCTTTGCTTTTGCAGTTACTGAAATTACTGAAATGTCATCAATAATCACACCAAGAAATTTGATTTCATGCACTCGCTCGATAACAACACCCTCTATCTGAATTGCTTCCTGAGCATTGGAATTACAGTTGCCAAATATAATCATTTTGCTTTTACTCAGATTTAGAGATAATGTATTTAGTTTGAACCACTTGTTGACACTTTTGAGTTCCAAGTTAACAATCCGACACAGCTGCTGTAAGTCGTCTCCTGATGCAAAAATATTTGTATCGTCGGCAAACAAGATAAATTTAAGTACTTCAGACGTTTTACAAATATCGTTAATATACATATTAAACAATTTTGGGCCCAGAATAGAACCTTGAGGTAAACCACAGACAATTTGTCGACAACTCGACTGATAATCACGGATTTTCACACATTGTTTTCTATTTTTTAAGTAACTGGTGACCCACTGTAGAGCTACCCCCCTAATCCCATAATGTTCTAGTTTATTAATTAATGTATCATAGTTCATTGTATCAAACGCTTTACTCAGGTCAATAAATAACCCTATTGCATATTTCTTGTTATCTACAGCATTAGTTATTTCTTCAACTATTTCAATTATATCAAAGAGCGCGTGAGGTTGAGTGATTGTTCCTAAAACCAAACTGATTGTCCGAGAGTAAATGGGTTCTTTCAATAAAGCTGTCAAGTCTAGAGTTAAAAACCTTTTCTAAGATTTTAGAGAATTGTGGTAAAAGGGAAACAGGCTACAGATTACAGATGTATGTTAACGGCTTAGAGATACTTTCAATAACAGTTTTTAAAGTTTTCATATCCATGTCATGGTAATCTGTCAAGGTTTTATTTTTACACCCTTTAACAATGTCCAGTATCTCCTTTTCCTCCACAGGATTGAGGAACAAGGACATAGGATTTGTGTCTATCAGTTCACAATTATAGTTCTCAACGTTTGCAATTTTTGCAGCAAGGTTCGGTCCAACATCTACAAAGAATTTATTAAATGTTTCGACTACTTCATTCATATTATTTAAAGTGTTATCCTCATCTTTGAAATATTTTGGATAATTAATTGTTCTTGGTTTATTATTATTTTATTGTATTATTCTTATTACTATCTAACAAGTTATTATAATAATCCTGTTTACATTTTCTAATGATACCTGTTAGTTAATTTTTATATTTCTTATATTTATCCTCAGCTTCTTTTGTTTGGTTATTTATAAAGTTTTTGTAAAGATTTTTTTGTTCTTGCAAGCATTTAGTAAACCCTTAGACATCCATGGTGTTTCTTTACACTTTGTTTTTACAGTATTTCTTCATTGGGCAGTTTTTGTCATCATATGCCTTATTCGTGTCATTCTCTCTGTACACAATACTCCAGTCTTGAGCTAAAAGCTCCTTTTTAAATGCATCAGTAGTTTTCTCTGTTTTTACCCTTCTAAACCAATACTGGTTTTCCTCTTCATCTTTTACATATCCATTTTTGTACAGTACAAAAACTGGAAGGTGATCACTAAAATCATTTATCATTAGTCCGCTGACTGTGTCACTTTCTATTTCATTTGAGAAAATTTTATCAATCAAGGTGGCACTATGGGTTGTAATTAGGCCCGAGCAACGGACACGCAGTGCTAAGTCATGCTTTAGCTAAATCTAAAGCTGAATAAACTAGACAGAGCGTCGCCTAAAAGCTTCTAAAACATTTTCTCGTCAGCATTACGTTTAACTTAGATCATGATTATTTCCCGAAAGGCGAAACATAAATGTGTGAAATTCAACACAAAGTTACGATGGATTAGCGACGCGTACTAGGCGACCTCTTGGCAGTTTGTACAAACATTCATCGAGACCAATTAAGTTCAATTTCTGTTTATATCACACTTTTGCCTCAATAGGCAGGTTAGCATGGTAATCAAATCACATTTCATCACAATCCGACAAGTATTCACCTTAATAAATCTTCTCAAACAACCACCCAATATCAGCGATCTCCCGTTGTTTTCAATGAAGCGAGAGCGTCGTATTCACCTCCGCTTCATTTGTGACGTAACACCGTAGAGCCCTATTGGAATATGTTGGGAGAGGCCAAATGCTAACAACATCTTTGGTCGTTTTCCGTGACTGAGGGCATGCAAAAAGACCAGACAGGTACACATCAATATATATATATATATATATATATATATATAATAAAAAAAAATTTTAATGGCACTGAACGTCTCAGCAGCTGGTTACTTTGGCTCTGTCCCCTCGTTCATCCTTTCTGCTCTTTTCTACTATTTGACATGTTTTTTAAATTGTTTTTGAAGTAGGCAATACAGTGTGCGATTGTGCACACGGGAAGCCTATTTCTGTTGCACTTTTCATTTGGAGTCCGCGCCGGGGAACCCCCATTGTCTACACGAGGGAGCAGCTTCTTGGCCTTAAGGACTCTGCTGTCCTGCACGCGGAGAAACCGATGATCCCCCGCGGAGATACGCAGGGGCTGCAGAGGTGGACGTACGAAGCGGAGGAGACCCTTTTCCCATCCATCATTATGGGGAACGTGCGTCCATCGCAAACAAAACTGGGGAGCTGGCCGCGCTAACCCGCCATCAAAGGATTTATCGGGAGTGCGGACTCATGTGCTTTACGGAGACGTGGTTGAATGGGAATATACCGGACTCTGTGGTTTCCCTGGACGGGTCCGAGCTGACGCGCGCAGACCGGTGTAGGAGGGGAGCGGAAAGAAGAAAGGCGGGGGAGTAGCAGTGTTTGTGAACGAGGGTTGGTGCAATCCCTATCACGTCTTCGTGAAAGAACAGATCGGTACCCGGGACCTGGAGATGATCGTTTTGGGCATGAGGCCTAGGTATTTACCGAGGGAGATTTCACACACGGTGGTGATGTGTTTATATATTCCCCCCTTTGCAGCCTGTGAATGTATCCACAGCACCGTGAACCAGATACAGACGCAACACCCCCGTGCACTGCTGCTCATCACCGGGGACTTTCATTATGCGTCCCTCTCCGCCACCCTCCCAACCTTTACACAGTACGTAAAGTGCCACACAAGGAACAATAAGACGCTGGACTTACTCTATGCTAATGTGAAGGACACTTACACCTCCGCCCCCCTCCCCCCGCTTGGACTCTCAGACCACAATCTTGTCTACCTGCGCCCGCAATACACACCCAAGGTGCGAAGGGAGCCAGCACAAAAGAAGTCTGTCAAAGTGTGGAGTGAAGAGGCTGAAGAGAGTCTGAGAGATTGTTTCCCAACCACAGATTGGAACGTGATCTGCAGCTCTCATGGGGATGACATCGACGCCCTGACACACTGCATCACAGACTACATCAACTTCTGTGTGGGTCATGATGATCTGAGAGCCGCTGCAAACAATCTCCTCAATCCCAGAGACGATGGCAGTCGTCAGCAATTTCCCAGGAACTGAGAATGTTTTGCAAACAACATGGATCAAGAGAATTATGGCGTACAGACTCAGTTCATGCCAAGCGAGGACCTGCACCCAAATGCCCCGGATGACGCAATGCACATGACGACACGAATAGTCCCATCGGGGGTTGACAGAACTCCGTATGTAAGGGCAGTGACTTCAAAACCCAAGCTGAGTGGCCGCATGGTAACATCGATTGGTGTGTCAGGCGAAAAGCTGATATTTACATCTCCTTTGAAACTATTTCCTGCAGCATCTTTACAATTCAAACATGCATTTAACCCTTTTACCCGGTGAATTTTCTCGGACTAGATGGGCCTGTGTCTTGTGTCAAACCCGGAGGGGTTGCAGGTTGTGCATAAAGATGATTTATGCGAGTAAATCCTATGAATTCACAGCTTCTGGACAGTGGAGATTTGGTTTGTGTCAGCAGTGTTGCAAAAGAGCCTGATGCTCTGTTTGAAAGCATGTGGAGAGAAGGTAGTGAAGACAAAATTATGTCAAAATATTTGTTTTGCAATGAACATATGGATAAAAATATAAAAAGTAAAAAACGACTTAAAGGCGGCGATCTGGCTCCAGTATCCACTCGGTGTAAAATGAGGAAGAACAGAAAGGTTACGTGTCTCAGAGGCTCTTTATTACAGATCGTCCAAATAAAGTTTACAGGTTGTGCATCTCAGGGATGTCTCAAAGAAGTCTGAAGACTTATCTCCAAACATAATGCTTTATCTAAGTGTAGTACGGTGTTCATTTTAGGACATCCTCAGACTCAGGTGTCAGATCCTGATAAACATGCGTCATCCTCAGACGAAACTCCCTCAGCGTCAGAAAAAACTCTGTCATCCTCAGCCAAAACTGCTTCAAACCAAAAGGCCTCAGAAAAACCTCCGTCATCCTCAGACAAAACTCCCTCAGCATCAGAAAAACCTCCATCATCCTCAGACAAAACTCCCTCAGCATCAGAAAAACCTCCATCATCCTCAGACAAAACTCCCTCAGCATCAGAAAAACCTCCATCATCCTCAGACAAAACTCCCTCAGCATCAGAAAAACCTCCATCATCCTCAGACAAAACTCCCTCAGCATCAGAAAAACCTCCGTCATCCTCAGACAAAACTGCGTCAAACCAAACGGCCTCAGAAAAACCTCCGTCATCCTCAGACAAAACTGCTTCAAACCAAACGGCCTCAGAAAAGTCAGAGTCAGGTCTCGGAAAAAACAGTCAGGAAAACCGCTGTCAGAAAAAGTGGAGTCAGACGAAAAAGTCTCAAATTAAAAGTTATCAGAATTAGCTGAAAAATATCCCGCGTCACGGACGAAGCTGAAGTTAGCTTCCGAATCGTAATATGTAAGAGAATGGGTTCAGGGACAGAGGGAGAAAGGAGGTAAAACATTTGCAGCTGCAGCCCGTCCGCGAGGAACGAACCTGCTGTTTACAAAATCTAGATCTCTACAAACTTAAACTAATCCATAAATGTAGTCAGTACATCTCTAGATTTTAGCCACTTCTTATTTGAGAAAGATCCGCCTCATATCGTTGGTTTTATGGTTAGATAAAGTTACAGTGGGTTTGTGGAGTGAAAAATAAACAATGCGATCACGCGCGGAGCGGCGATACGTCGTAATGTCGACATTTTCCACATGTGTATGAGCCCATTACAAAAGCAACTAAAGCAGAAGAACAACAGGAGTCCAGGTTAAAGTCTGGACTTCAGTGATGTCTGGAGTCTGTGTTCCTCTCTCAGGATGAGGCTCCAGCAGCTACAGACAGAGCAGGACCAGGGGCGGAGCTACAGGCAGAGGGACTGGGGAGACGCTATGGCAGAAACACTAAGGATTTTGACTGTAAATAAAAAAAGAGTACATATACGTATGTGCCAGTCTTAAAAGTGTATGTGTGTTGCTATAAAAAACAATGGCTCCACCACCTGGAAAAGTCAACTTTGATTCCTGAAGACAAAACAACACCACTATAAGCCAATATCACATTATTATAGCAACGGGGTAAAAAAATATTATTTTGTGCTTTTTCATGTCTTTCTTGATTATAGTTGTTTTGTGCAGGGAGTAGTCGAAAAGCTCAGTTAGCAAGCCATGAATCAAAACCTCTCCTAAATTTAAACTGTATTATGTAAAAAAAAAAGAAGAGCCATTTGGGAGCCAAAAGAGCCGGCTCTTTTTAGTGAGCCGATCCAAATGACCAAAAAGAGCCGAAAATCCTATCACTGCTGACGACAGGATACGTCATCAGAATGCGACTAGCCTACTGTGATTACATGGGGAAAGAAGAAGACGACAACAGATACAGAACGGTGAGTTTAATAATATTCTTAATGTATTTATTCTGTCGCTGGCATGTTATATTTGGCGCTTGTTTAGATGTAGAAATTACAAGTAAAGGTAGAAAGCGCCAAATATAACATGCCAGCGACAGAATAAATACATTAAGAATATTATTAAACTCACCGTTCTGTATCTGTTGTCGTCTTCTTCTTTCCCCGTGTAATCACAGTAGGCTAGTCGCATTCTGATGACGTATCCTGTCGTCAGGATCAGGTCCTGATCAAAAACTAAAACATATTACGATTCGGAAGCTAACTTCAGCTTAGCCCGTGACGCGTGATATTTTTCCGCTAATTCTGATAACTTTTAATTTGAGACTTTTTCGTCTGACTCCACTTTTTCTGACAACGGTTTTCCTGACTATGTTTTTTCCGAGACCTGACTCTGACTTTTCTGAGGCCGTTTGGTTTGAAGCAGTTTTGTCTGAGGATGACAGAGGTTTTTCTGATGCTGAGGGAGTTTTGTCTGAGGATGACTGAGGTTTTTCTGAGGCCGTTTGGTTTGAAGCAGTTTTGTCTGAGGATGACTGAGGTTTTTCTGAGGCCGTTTGGTTTGAAGCAGTTTTGTCTGAGGATGACAGAGGTTTTTCGGAATCTGACACCTGAGTCTGAGGATGTCCTAAAATGAACACCGTACTGAGGGCCATATGGTCAGTCTGCAACAGTAATACATTTATCGGGGGCCTACTAAACTACTAATTTTTATATCGACAGTTTCCCCTCTTGAATATTTAAATATTCACCAAAAGAAGAATGTTACAAAAGTTTAATACATTCAAAACCAAAAATACAAAATGCTAAAAATTAAAAACTAAAAATTCTACTCAAATATTCATATGTATCCAACTTTCATTTTCACCACAGGAACTTCACAACCGCGATTTGTTATATTTCTCTTGTTTGCTTTTTGTCGCTAATATATGCAAAATCAGTTAACAAATTAATATGGTCGAATCATAACTAATAACTTTCATTATGATTTCAGTTTAACAATTTAACTTGATTCAAATAATTTCATGACCTGCTTGGCAGTCTGAAATAAGAAGAATGTATTGTGATGGCTGTGGTTGACATTGGAAAGTTGGCACATACTCGACAGTCAGCATTATTAATAAGATGATCAGTATAATTTACATATCTCCACCACATGTTAGCTTGATAATGATGAACTTTCTCTCCCCTCTCGATGTATCGTATATTTCTAACATCAGAACCTACATTTAACCATTCTTTAAACAGTAATAGAGAAAACACAATTGCAATAGACAAAAATCACAATAACTTCAGTCCTTCTTCCGTGAGCCAACGAAGACCATGCAAGGCAAGGCAAGTTTATTTGTAGAGCACAATTCATACACAAGGCAATTCAAAGTGCTTCACAGTTGCATAAAATTACAAGAAAACAGATCAATTCATTCATTAAAACATCAACATAAAAATTAATCAATTACAGTAAAAGGCAAGAGTGCAGATAAAAAACTTTCAGTTTTCATATGCTCGGGTAAAAAGAGCTGTTTTCAGCCTGGATTTGAACATTGTCAGAGTCGAGGCCTGTCTCACATCCTCAGGAAGACTGTTCCAGATTTTAGCTGCATGAAACTGAAACGCAGCCTCACCGTGTTTAGTCCTGACTCTGGGAACCACCAGGAGACCCCTCCCTGAAGTTCTCAGGGCCCGAGATGGTTCATACGGCTCTAACATGTCAGAGATGTACTTTGGTGCTAAACCATGAAACGACTTGTACACAAGCAGAGCTGTTTTAAATTCTATTCTCTGAGTGACAGGAAGCCAGTGCAGAGACCGGAGCACTGGACTAATATGGTCATATTTCCTGGTTCTTGTCAGGACTCGAGCAGCAGCGTTCTGGATGTTCTGCAGCTGTCTAACAGCTCGTTTAGAAAGGCCAGTGAGCAGTCGTTACAGTAGTCTAACCTGCTGGAGACAAATGCATGGATGAGTTTCTCCAAGTCTGGTTTTGACACTAATCCTCTGATCTTAGCAATGTTTTTCAGATGGTAAAAAGCTGATGATGTTATTGCTTTGATGTGGCTGTTTAAGTTCAGGTCTGAGTCCATGATCACTCCTAGATTTCTAACCTGATTTTTTGGTTTTAGAGAGAGAGACTCACGGTGACTGATAACACTTTGTCTTTGTGTCTGTGGGCCAAAAACAATGATCTCAGTTTTGTCTGAGTTTAGTTGGAGAAAGTTGTTTTGCATCCACAAACTGATCTGTTCGATGCAGTGACAGAGAGTATCTACAGGCCCCTGTTCACCTGCCGTCAGTGACAGAGAGTATCTACAGGCCCCTGTTCACCTGTATCAGTGACAGAGAGTATCTACAGGCCCCTGTTCACCTGTATCAGTGACAGAGAGTATCTACAGGCCCATGTTCACCTGTATCAGTGACAGAGAGTATCTACAGGCCCATGTTCACCTGTATCAGTGACAGAGTATCTACAGGCCAATGTTCACCTGTATCAGGGACAGAGAGTATCTACAGGCCCATGTTCACCTGTATCAGTGACAGAGAGTATCTACAGGCCCATGTTCACCTGTATCAGTGACAGAGAGTATCTACAGGCCCATGTTCACCTGTATCAGTGACAGAGAGTATCTACAGGCCCATGTTCACCTGCCGTCAGTGACACGTAGATCTGAGTGTCATCTGCGTAGTTGTGGTACGACACATTGTTGCTGTTTATTAGCTGACCCAATGGAAGCATGTACAAGTTTAATAAGAGGGGTCCCAAGATTGACCCCTGGGGGACTCCACAGGTCATGGAAATTTTGTCTGAGACACAGTTGCCAATTTCGACAAAGTACGTCCTATCCTCCAGATAGGACTTGAACCAGTTTAGAGCAGTGCCAGAGATTCCCACCCAGTTTTCTAACCTGTGGAGTAAGATCCCGTGGTCCACTGTGTCAAAGGCAGCGCTCAGGTCCAGCAGAACTAATACTGAGACCTTACCTGCGTTGGTGTTCATACGGATATCATTTGTCACCTTGATCAGAGCTGTCTCAGTGCTGTGGTGGGGCCTAAATCCTGACTGGAAAGTATCAAACACATTGTTAGATAGGAGAAGGTAAGTGAGCTGTTGATATATTACTTTCTCCAGGACTTTTCCTAAGAATGGCAGGTTTGATATGGGCCGGTAGTTGTTCAGTATCTTGGGATCAAGGCTGCTCTTCTTTAGAAGAGGCTTAATGACCGCGGTTTTCAGAGCCTTTGGAAATGCTCCCGTCTCAAATGAGATGTTAACTAACTGAACAAGTTGTGGTAACAAGCTGGTCAGCACAGACTTCAGAAATCTAGTGGGCAATTCATCAAGGCAGCATGTGCATGAACTCAGACCGGAGATAACCTCTTCCATTGTTTTGTCGGTAACAGGTGTGGAATGTGTCAGCTCAAGGTGTTTATCTGGTGGCAGGGTTGCTATTTGTGTTGTGGAAATTATGGCATTTTTAATGCCTTGGACTTTGTCATAAAAAAATATTGCAAATTCATTGCACTTAGATGTAGAGATTAGTTCTAAGGGCAGTGAAACTGGAGGGTTAGTTAATCTGTTCACTGTGCCAGCTAATCTTACTAGTTATGGCTGGACTCAAAAGACCTATTTAACTTAATGTATCTGTTAAGATGCTGTTGTCAATTTTATCTTTCAATTTACAGAGAAAAAAAACAGAGTGTTATCAATTTATTACTTATCTGAAACCTATCTTCTATCTTAATTGGCCATAAAATGTGTCAATTTATCACTTTATGTTTTCGTTTGTTTATCTTTTAGATGTATTTGTTTCAATTCTTTCCCATGCCAAAATAAACCAAATTATAATAATTTGTCCATATATTTAACATCCCCTCTTGGACTGAGGAAAACTCAGTCCAATAAAGAATCATGTAAACATCCTACAATACAAGTGAGACTTCTATTCTTGTACAGGGCACACAAAAAAACAACTCAAAGTTCACTGGCGATTAATACCTTCGGCACCTGTAGAGTCTCAACACAATATATAACAACACAAAGAAAACAATAGACAAAATAATAAATGTTGGGGTCAGTCCAGGGAGGTTATAACTGGGTCGACAGGGCGAGTGAGAGGTGTGACACCACTCGTCTGGTTTGCAACATGGACAGCATGTGAGGTCCTGGCCATGGCTTCAAAAGGGATCAGACCAGCACAGTTCATTCCAATCGCGGCAGAGGACCTTCAGACAGGCTGGGAAAGGAGCTCTCATCAGTTCCCAAAGTGAGATCAGCAGTCACCTTCAACCTGAGTGAATAAACTAAAAAACCAGAGTGTAGATGGTTTCAATAGGGATTATAACATACAATCTTAAGATCGGTGTCCACTGGATTCCCGTGGAATCAAAGAGGAGCCTGATCTCAGGCATCAAAATAGCCTGTATTAAGTTCACAAGAGTATCCTCTCGATCTGCTCACGGATTGACGCCAGGAGCAGAGCAAGAGCAAGGGTCAAAACCCAATTCCTTTCAGCTTTTAGACATAATTTCAGACTTTAGTTTTATCTATTCCAATTAATAGCTATAGCATTTCACAATTCTATCAACATATCAATGCCCTCTAAGGCTTCGTTTAAATTTTTTATTAAAATATTCAGACAAATGCATTTAGTTGTAATTTAAGGATTATTGATTCAATTTAGTAAATAAACCAGCATCATCAGGTCCTAAAGACCATCTTTATCTGGTGCATTAAGATATTTTTCAATCAGTTCATAAACACATCATTCTCTATCATGGTGTCATGGAATGAATTGACGTTCCAAAAAGGATATGACTATAGCCTTAATATCTATAGCATAGGCAGACACTGATGAGAGCACAGGACATTTTAAAAACTTCAATTTCTTACCAATCTTTTGTTTCACTCACGCTTTGGTCATGGGACAAATTCTTTAGCCTATTGTCCAGGAGAGAGAGCAAATGAGATATAAACACGTTATACTATTGTTCCAATAGGGTGTAAACAATTATCTCCTTAAAAGCTTCTCTATATCATATTAAATTACAGTGATCCATGGGTGGGTGGTTTGGCGAAGTGAATGTTGGGTCCAAGGTCAAATGTTAGTTCACTTTTCAGCTTTTCCCAGCAGATATCTGCATACTTGTGGTTGGTTCAGTTCAAACGCCAGCAACCACTGTCTTGTGAATGATTGAAGACAGCGAGGTGTTTGTATCAGGGAAAAGTCACTGTTAGTCCATTCAGAGAGCACACAATCGATGCTCTTGCTTTCATCTGCAAATCACATCCCAGGAGAGAAACAGGAGTCTGAGGAGCTCCGATGAGTCAGATTCAGTCCTGCCAGATGGGCACTGGTTTGGTGAAAGGCAGAACATGTGGTTTTCCTGTATCCACCCAGTAGATGGTGTCCGTTAATGACAGTCTCAAAGTTCACAGATGAGTGTGTTTCACCTGTATCCACCAGTATGTTAAGTCTGTCCGTTCACCTTCACAGGTAACATGAGTTCTGCCGTCCCATGCCTCTGGACTTCTGCAGCCAGTAATCAGAGTAGCATTGTATTGTCCCCATCAGCGTTGTTGTAAACGCCTCGATCTCCTCGATCTCCTCGAACGTCGTTGGTCCTCCTCTTGTCTGAAACAATCCTTGGCCACAATTACCAACACCACACCCATAAGTCACTCCACAAGTAAACTCATTATTGCTCTTTTAGTCTTTCTCATTATTACTTTCATTACTTGCTTCTTTAACCCCTTTACGTTCCCAGGATTTTCATCAAAAACGCCTAAAATGACCTCTCCAAATTAAAACTCTAATAGGTTTTGAGCCATATGGAGTATATACAAGGTTCTGGGCTCCAGGTAAAGAACACACTCTCTAGTTTTTTTCTGTGCATGTTATTTTCTTGTAAGTGCACTGCTCTGTATGTGGTATGCTTCAGAAGTTAGTTATATGTGTAAAAAACAATTCTCGCCTGGATTTTTTATGTGAAAATAAGAGGGAATTGAACTGCAGCAGGCAGGAATGGACCATTTGACACAATATAAATATTGTATTATGCCCTGAAAATTAGCCTTCCAAATGTCATTGGAATATCTGCAAAAATGGCATTTCTACAAGTGCTAATCTATGACTATGTCCATGCGTTTTTGTAGAGGGACTTTTTGGCACAGTTTGGAGACTCCAAATGGCCACGAATGGATATTTTAGAGAAAAAATGCCACCATTTTTGCATACTTCAACATAAAAACATCAGTGAGACCTCTTTGGAAAGATAACACTTAGAGGAATCAGACTAAACTGTCAAAATATTTCAAACACACTTCTTTATTGTAAAAATATGAATACAATATATATATATATATAAAAATTTACAAAAAAAAAAAAGTATGACCATGTGGGCTACATATTGCGGTCTTCGTGCCATTTATTATAACAGTCCCTGTTAGGCTGAAGGCACAAGGCAACATCACAAGAGGGACACTTTAGTGGTGTTTTGAGACCACATTCCTGGCACCTAAGTCTCCCTGAGGTGCTGTCTCTACTGAAGTACACAGGCCGGTGATGTGCTGGTGGTGCAGGTGGGGCTGGTGGTGCAGGAGGTGGTAGTGCTGCTTGTTCTCCTACCTGAGAAAGCTCCAGCACAAGAGTCTCTCTGAAAGCCTTCTGATGCATTGGCACCTCTCCTTTGTCTTTGCAGTGGTACTTGTACAGGATGAATGAGTTCACCACGGCAATGTCAATGAAATGAAAAAACAATGTCCGGTACCACTTTCTTGTTTTGCGTAGCACGTCATAATAGCCAATGAGTGCATCCGAAAGGTCAACTCCTCCCATATGCCTACAAAGTACAACCATAAAACATGTTAGGATAATACAGTAAAACAAAAATATTTCACAAATTATGTATATTGTACATACTTGTTATAGTCCTTGACAGCAGGGGGAATAGGCACCTCCGTGGTGGTCCATCGCCCTTCAGTGTCCTTCACCTTCCGTTTGACCTTCTCCTCCCCATGAGCCGCATGCATGGTAGAACACAGGAAGACGTCCCTTGTGTCCTTCCATTGCACAAACAGTAGAGGATCTGCTCTCACCCACTTGATGGTCCCACGTTGTGATCTTGGAGTCAGTGCGTTAACGTGGGTTTTGGGGTAGCCCTTCCTTTTTGTTTGGATGGTTCCACAGGCCCAGATCTTCTTTTGGAGGAGGTCACGAAACAATGTGGGGCTTGTGTAAAAATTGTCAACATACAGTTTATAGCCTGTCCCCAGCAAAGGCAGGTCTAAAAGTTTCATGACCACGTCATAGCCCATTCCATTTGGAGTTTTGGGCTCTTTTGACTTGCCTTCGTAGACGAAGAAGTCCCACGTATAGCCACTCATAGAATCCGCAACAACAAAAAGTTTGAATCCCCACTTTACGGGCTTATTCTTAATATATTGTTTGAATGATATGCGGGCCTTTGTCTTCACCATGCGCTCGTCTATGGCGATGTGTTGGTCGGGTTGAAAATTGCTTCGGCAGGCTTCCCTGATGCTATCATACAGAGGCTTTATTTTGCAGAGTTTGTCGAAGGTCCCAGCTGATCTGTTTGCTTCATTTGCTGCATCATCTTTCGCACTGCTTAGATGAAGAGCCCTGTTTATTGACATGAAACGCTTTCCTGACATTACAGTTTTTGGAAATGGGAGGCTATATAATAGTCCTTTTCGCCAGTAGTCTGTAAGTGCCGTACATTTCAGGAACCCAGTGAAAATTAGAATGGCCAGGTAGGAAAAAAAATCTTTTATTGTGACGTCCTTCCATGGTGCAGATGGTTTAGTTTGTGTAGCTTGTCCATGCTCATTGGTGTTTGTTACCAGTGTTTGAAGAACCGTGTTTGTAATAAATAATTGGAAGAGTTGAAGGACACTGTAATTTGACGTAGATATCAACATCTCACCGGGTTTCCGGGTGGGGCGAAAAATGGGCTGGGTGGGTGTACTGTCCGGGTCCTCAACATCATTCCATCTGCCCTCCGCTGACTCAGTTGCTTCTGCTGCTCCTCTTGGTCTGCCTCTGCCTCTACCTCTGCCTCTGCCTCTTCCTCTTCCTCTGCCCCTACTCGTCTCTCTGCCCTGAACAGCGATTTGAGCTCTGCCCACGCCTCTTCCCCTTCTTGGCCTCTTGGATAAGGAGGGGCCAGGTTCAGCTTCAAATTCAGTTTCTGCTTGCCTAAATGAAAAGAAAAACATATGACTAAAATGAAACATGTTATGTAATTAAAAAAAAAAAAAATCAAAAACAAACTAAAGCTGCTAAACTAACTTTGCATTACACTAACACATATAAGAATGCACTTACTCAGCTGAGACATCCATCTCCTCTTCTGCGTCTGGCTCCCATTCAGAGTCCGTCAGAGAGGGCCTAAAAATAAAACAAAAAGTACAAATGAGTATTTGTAATCATTTTCCTAAAAATACTATAGTATTATACCCTAAAATTACATTATTACGAAAGGTAGTAGTAGTAGTAGTAGTAGTAGTAGTATGAAAGAAAGAAAAAAAGTTACACTTACGCATCAAGAACAATATCCTCTCCTCGTAAAAACATGTCCTCTTCCACTGAATCGACTTCTGATTCATCACTGTCCACTTCTGATAACTCTTCATCAGAATGGTCACTGTCCCGGCGTGAACAATACTCTGCCGCCTCCTCTGTGGTATATTTTTTCTTTTCCGTACGTTTAGACATAGTTTTAGTGTTCAAAAAGACGATCAAACTTGCCTTTACGCGTGGACTATCAACACTAATGCAGAGCGCACGGTAACGCTGTTCGCTCCTGACTCGCTGTACGCACTGATTTACCTTCGAAGTTTTCACTTCCGCCCAGATAAAGTACACATTGTTGGAAAGGTCTGTTTATTGGCTACCATATTCTGTCACTCATGTGGAGCTAAGTCCTTATTGGTTGGATCAGGGCGTCGCAGAAGTACGTCATAACATTTACGCATGATTGACGCTGATTGGCTTTCTGCTGTTCCAGCCGGCCCCCACCATGCTGTAACAGGTCAAACAAGGTGTCAATCAAGCCAGGACTCCATCTTGAAACTTTTCACAACATTGGAAATAGTTTTTTTTTCATCTTTGCGGGAGGGATTTCGTGTGAAAATAGGAAAAGTGGTGGCGTTTTTCCTCAAGATGAAAGTTTACCCTGCAGTATTCGTGCCTTTGTGGATCTAATACGTGGTTTGGACCCAATAATTTCACTGGATTATCTTTTTTCGGGATGTTTCGAGCTGAAAGAGACCAAACTCGGCAGGAATTGTTGCAGTTTAGACCATTGGAAGACGAAAAGGGAAGGTAAATAACTTTTCGAGTTTTGTGTTTTTCTTGATAAACGCTTTGGGTGAATCCGCGGCGTTTGTCGCAGATTCACATGGATGGTATCATTGGAAAGTGGAGAACGAGAGCTTTCTGTAGATGTGTGGGATGGCTTTGTTGTCATTGATATGGAGTTGTGTACATGCGCTGAAAGTTAGCGTCCCGAGGGCGACCCAGCTACCCAGCATAGAACGTTAACAGGTTAAGCTGCATCTTTAAAAGTTGCATTTATTTCTTTTAGTTCAACTTGCTCTCGCTTCTGTTCAAGGGCGTTTATCTCAAAGTGTATTCATTATTTATTTGGTTTTCTTTAACAATAATTCGAATTTTGCATAATTTCTCCTTCATAACTTTTGGTAATGCGTCCAAAATGGCGCATAAAGATCAACTTAAACTTTAAATTAATAGTGGTCTGTAGTACTTTCGATCAATGTATTCAAACCTACGACAGGTCTCCCCTGCTTCAGTTTTCATTCCACGGCGCCACCGTGTGGAGAGAGGTTCTTATTTTTTTACAGGCTCAAAAATAATAGCATTTGTCTCACACCAATTTGGATATTTATTCTTAAAATGTATGCTGTGGAGACAAGTTCTACCACCAGCAGAAATGTTTAAAAAAACAATAACTTTGGTCTTATTCATCAAAAGGGTTTTCTTCGGGCGGATCAATTTCTCCACTTTCCCTCCTACACGGATGTCTGGGTACAAAGGAAAATTGGCCACTTTTCCAATGTATCCATGACTTCCTGTTTAATCATTCCTTTGCTGTGTCTACACAAATGCAGACACAGCAAATGCACTTTCTTAGTTTTCTAATATAAAGAGTGTCAACACAACATTCATACACCACATCTCTGAGTAAGGAATTATCTTATCTTAAAACTTTCTTTCAACCGTCTTTCTCACTTTCAATCACACTGCACATTCAATGTCATTTCATCATCCAGTCTCCTCAGAGAACCATCTACCGCTTTTAAACGATTAGATGTGTTCACTTTTCAATACTTCCTAAATCTTTCTCGTCATTCTACCATTACACGAAGACAAAACAACAATTTCATAATAACTTTCACCAACAAACACAAAACAAACAAACAAACAATTCTTACTGCTTTGTTTATGCTATTGTTCACTATTCACAACAAGCATCAGTGGTGTGCTATGTTTACACATACTGTTTGTTTTAAACTTGTTACTCATGATAGGAATAATCGCTCAACTTCACATGCACTTTGATATAACTGATGAAATAACTAATGATGTAGATAATAAGAAATATGTAATCGGGTTGTTCATTGATCTGAGTAAGGCATTTGATACAATAAACTATGATATTCTAATTAACAAACTAAAACATTATGGGATTAGGGCGGTAGCTGCACAGTGGGTTACCAGTTGTTTAAAACAAATAAAAACAATATGTAAGAATACGTGATTATCGGTGAGTTGTCGGCAAATTGTGTGTGGTTTGCCTCAAGGTTTCATTCTGGGCCTAAAATTGTCTAATATGTATATTAACGACATTTGTAAACCGTCTCTAGTACTTAAATTTATCTTGTTTGCTGATGATGCAAATATTTTTGCATCAGGAGACGACTTACAGCAGCTGTGTCAAATTGTTAACTTGGAACTCAAAAGTGTCTATAAGCGGTTCAAACATAATAGATTATCTCTAGATCTGAATAAAAGCAACATGATGATAAAAATGCTTTGGTTTTATCCGTATGCCTCTGCTGTGATTGACATTCGTCTCCATGGAGACTCTAGGGGAAAAGGGGCGGAGCCTCATGGTGCAGCTGTTTGCTGCTCCGCTCCTCCTCCATTGAAGTAAATTGTCCTCCTCCTACTCCTTGTCTCCTCGTAGGAGAAAGACACAGGATCGAACTGGGGGAAAACAATTAAAACACAACACGTAGCCCTAATAAAACATCACAAGGGTATCAGTGTTTCCACTGGTGTCGCTTACAAAAAACAGACGCTTCGGAGCGCTCTGAAACACTGCCAAACTGGCAGCATGCGATGAAACATGGAAATGTGTTACCATTATTGTTCCTATGAACTTTTTCCTCATTAAAAATAAGGTGTTATACGATTTACTTATTTATATCTTGCTATTTACTTTAAATAGTTATGAATATTAATAGCTATAATGTTTAATGTATCTATCTATGTTTCCTATTGAAACAAGGCATTTTTCTTCGCTAATCTCCTCTCTCCGGTGCCACTGCACAACGGGAGAAAGCCGCACCGCTTGTTCTAAAAATAGCTCTCCCCCCTCAGCATGCTAACTTCTCACCGAGGGGAAAGAAAAGGGAGGCGGGTTTTGGCCTTGGTAAGGGTCTAAACCAGGCAAAGAAAAGCTTCGTCTCCTCGCCTGATTTTAATATCTATATATATTCTAATGGACGTCCACTATATAAAAATTATATATATTTATTAATGTATAAAAGTTGTATAGTCTTCAATTTTTTCTTCTCGTGACCGAAGAATTCAATTTATGGCTTAAACAAACACGGACGATGTTATTAATTAATTAATTACTTGCGTTTCTGGTTTATCGTGAGAACTCAAGAATTAGCTTAGAGCGCCTCAAGAAATAAAACACGGTTCCTTTATCATAAATTCTTTCTCATTTCCTCTTAACGTGACAAATTGAAGAATTAGCTTAGAGCGGCTAACAAGTAAAACACAATTAATTACTTATGATTCTGTTTAATGTGCAAATCGAAGAATTAGCTTAGAGCGGCTAACAAGCAAAACACGACTCTTATTAATTACTATATTTTTATTTGAAAATTATGTTACGTAAAAAGTCCCAGTTCGTCAAAATCACACAATTAATTTATTTTTAAACCAATTAGAAATGGCGCCTTACCGTATTCTGTCGACAATGGATTGGTGTTTTTGATTTATCTGGAAGGTTTTTACGGAGACTTCATCCAATGGTTTGTTCTCTTAAACTCGTCCTTTCTGTTTTCTCCGCATATGTCATTTGGTGGTTTCTGCCTGTCCTTCCCATGGACCTGGCTCGCGCGTGCGTTGTTTCCCTCTGTGGCGGGCGCGTGCATGTGCTGTTGCCGCCGCTCCTTGGATGAGGAAAGAAGCTTTCCAGTCCTCCGATGTTCTCCGCGTTTCTTTTAAAAATTACTTTTTGGTCAATCTTGATTTTTTCGTCTTTTACTTTTTCATGTCGAATCAGTCACCAAATTATGGATACAAATATAAAAAGTAAAAACGACTTAAAGGCGGCGATTTGGCTCCAGTATCCACTCGGTGTTAAATGAGGAAGAACAGAAAGGTTACGTGTCTCAGAGGCTCTTTATTACAGATCGTCCAAATAAAGTTTACAGGTTGTGCATCTCAGGGATGTCTCAAAGAAGTCTGAAGACTTGTCTCCAAACATAATGCTTTATCTAAGTGTAGCCCATCCCATTTCACCAGACAAAGGAAACTCGCCAGCCTTGAGAAGACATCTGGACATCGTATACTAAACACAGATAAGGCCTTAACAGATAAATCTCGACTATTCAAACAAATGTCCCCATCCTCCCTCAGGGCCCAGTAATTTATTGACCTTTTCGGCACCATAGAGTCTGAGGGCCATATGGTCAGTCTGCAACAGTAATACATTTATCGGGGGCCTACTAAACTACACATTTTTATATCGACAAACACTACGCTGCATTGAGTGTATGTTTGAACGGAGAACAGGGAAATGTTTTCACATGTCCCAAGCTGTGTCCTCACATAGCCTTAGCTAAGCCTGAGGCTGTGTCATGGAGCAAAGTTGAGGAATTTGTTGATGTGTGTATGGAGGCGTGTGATTGGCTGGAGAGTGCTGAAGCCGGTGTTTATGTGTCCAGGAATGGTGGCGCCCACCGTGCTCCTCTGCAACACACGCATGGTGTTACGCACGTGACGTTCCTGCAGACTTTGGAGCAGCGAATGGAGGGGGCGGAGTGCTCTCCCTGTTTCCTCACGATGGAACAGGCGGCTGGTATTGAAGCATTGAAACAAGTACCGGACCCTTTACGGTCAAAGAGCCCAACGGACATCGGACTAATTAGAAACTGTGAACCAGTTGTGATTACTCCGAAGTCTGATTACAGACCCGACTTGAAACAATATCCATTGAGCAAAGAGGCCGTGGCGGGAATTGCGCCGGTTATTAAAGCGATGATGGAATCAGGGATCATTGTGGATGCTCCCTCGTCTCCTGTACGCACGCCCATTTGGCCGATCACAAAAAGGGGTGCTGCGGGACCTGACGTAAAATGGAGAATGATCAATGATTTGAAAGCTGTAAATGCTGCTGCTGTTCCCGTTGCGCCGTCAGTACCAAATGCATACACAATTTTGTCACAGATTCCTCCTGAGGCTCGTTTTTTTCAGTAGTTGATTTGGCGAACGCGTTCTTTTCTGTGCCAGTTCACGAGGACTCACAATTTTGGTTCACATTTGAGTTTAATGGAAACAAACTCAAATCACAGCGGTTGTTACAGGGTTTTGTCTCATCACCTGACCTGTTACAATTTAGCGCTAAAACGTTCTTTAGAGTCACTGACGTTGTCTGAAGGGTCCGAATTTATCATTTTTGTGGATGACATAATGATAACGAGTCCTAACAGGAAACAGTGTGAGAGTGACACCATTAAACTGTTGCAACATCTGGCGGAAAATGGTCACAAGGCCAGCTTGGCCAAACTGCAGTTTGTGCAGGAGAAAGTTGTATTTTGGGTCATGAGATTATCGCGGAAGGCAAAACATTGACCCAAAAGCGCATTTCTGTTATTCAGAATATCCCAAAACCTCGCACACAAAAAACAGGTCACATGTTAAACATGTCATTTCTAGGAATGACGTCATACTGCCGCCAGTTCATTGCAAGGTACTCTATCATGGAGGCGCCTCTGGCGGCGATTGTACATGGGAAGGATTTGAAGCCAAGTGACCGTGTACAATGGACGCCAGAGGCTGAAAAGGCATTTGTGGAGCTGAAGATGGCGTTACAGTGTCCCCCTACTCTGGGGCTCCTAGACCAAAACAGGCCCTTCACACAAACTGTGGATGTGAAAGAGGTCTCTGTCTTGTTGCAAGATTTCGGGGGACGCCTCAGACCTGTAGCTTATTTGTCCGCAAAACTGGATCCAGTAGCAGCAGGCCTGCCTGACTGTTTACGAGCGGTGGCTGCCGTGGAGAAAGCTGTTCTTGCATCACGTGACTTTGTAGGCTACGCTTCTCTAACTCTGCTTGTGCCACACGCTGTGTCTGTAATCTTGCTAGAGCAGAAAACTTCGCACCTATCACCTGCTCGCTGGCTACGCTATAATGCTGTGCTTCTTGAACTTCCAAATGTCACTGTAAAGAGGGTGGGAGCACTTAACCCTGCTTCACTTCTTCCCATTCCCACAGATGGAGACGAACACTGCTGTATAGCTGCAATTGAAGAAGTCTGTACACCGCGTACTGACCTCTCTGATGTGCCTCTGGTTAACCCCGAACATGTTTTGTTTGTAGATGGATCTGCATCCCGAGACCCAGAAACGGGCACAAATCGGGTGGGGTTGCCGAATTTGATACTATTGTCTCTGGCCCGCTGTCTTCTGGTTTTTCAGCACAGACTGCTGAACTGAAGGCTCTCACGGAGGCGTGTAAATGGGGAAAAGATAAAACACTAACTGTATACACTGACTTGTGGTATGCTTTTATGATTTGTCATGCATGGGCGTCATTGTGGAAGCTGCGTAACTTTTAAAAGTCACATGGGAAGCCCATTCTAAAGTCTGCACAAGTCGCAGACTTGTTGGAGGCCATTCTGCTGCCGAAGGAGATAGCGGTGGTGTGGTGCAAAGAGCACACAAGGGGACAAGATAACGTGGCGAGAGGTAACGAGAGGGCAAACGCTGCTGCCAAAGCAGCGGCTCTTTGCTCCTCTCGCCCGCACAAACAAGTGTTTGTCCAGAAAGAAGAAGAAGAAGAAGATCTTTAAAGAAACTAATGATGACGTGTTTTCTTCACTTTGTGAAATGCAAACCTTTGCAGGTACAGAAGAGGTGAAACTGTGGAAGAAAAACGGAGCATATGAACAAGACAATGTTTTGTATGGGCCCTGATAAGAAACCATGTTTACCTAAACATTTTTTCAGACACTTTGTTGTTCTAGCAAACGGGATGGACCTCAAAGGGAGGCATGGTAAGTATCATCAGAGAAAATTGGTATACGAAGGGGTTTTCTGCATACGCGCAGAAATTCTGTGGGAGATGTGCTTATCTGTATGTTGTATAACCCAGGAAAGGCCAAAATAATTTATCTTGCAGCACACCCTGCACCTGAAAGGCCCTTTCAGCATGTAATGATGGATTTCATTGAGCTGAACCCGGTTGGAGGTAAGAAGTATTGCCTTGTGCTTGTAGACATGTTTTCAAAATGGACTAAGGCCTTTCCATACAAACATGCCTCGGCTAACAGCGTGGCCAAGGCCCTGCTGTCAGAGATAGTGCCGAGAGTTCCAGAGAAACTGTCTAGTGACAATGGGGCACATTTCGTGAATGCTGCTGTACAACAGGTGAGTGCTTTCCTAGGCATTGATCTACGACGTCATTGCTCGTATTGCCCCCTTGCAGGCGGCGCCGCCGAGTGAGCCAATGGCGCATTGAAGCTCAAACTGACCAAATGTTGTGAACAAACGGGGTTAACCTGGGTGCAGGCCTGGCCAATAGCACTCATGTACATGCGGATGCGGATGAGAGAGAGGACCAGGTTGAGTCCCTTTGAAGTGCTCTTTGCACGACCCCCCCGGATGGGACTAGGGCCTCCACAGGAGAGGTCCCTTCCGCAGACCACACTGTGCGATGACGCAATGTTAAATTACTGTAAAGAGATGCACGGGTTGGTATGTGATATTTCTGCACAGGTCAGGTTAATTTTGATGTTGATGTTTTAATGATTGATTTGATCTGTTTTCTTGTAATTTTATGCAACTGTGAAAGCACTTTGAATTGCCTTGTGTATGAATTGTGCTCTACAAATAAACTTGCCTTGCCTTGCCACTTCCAGACTCGACTACTGCAATAGCCTCCTCTACGGACGTCCCACCACTCATCTCCAAAAACTGCAATACATCCAGAACTCTGCTGCCCGCCTCCTCACCCACACCCGGTCCAGAGAACACATCACCCCTGTCCTCCAACAGCTCCACTGGCTCCCCGTTCAATATCGCATTCAATACAAGCTCCTCCTCCTCACCTACAAGTCCCTCCATAACCTGGCCCCGCCCTACCTCACCGAGCTCTTGCAACAACACCAGCCCACCCGCCACCTCCGCTCAGCCGGCACCAACCGCCTCACCCCCATCATCCGCACTAACCGCCGGACTTTGGGGGACCGAGCCTTTGTCATCGCCGCCCCCACCCTCTGGAACTCACTCCCACTGCCCATTAGAAACTCTGACTCACTACCAACCTTCAAATCAGTACTCAAAACCCACCTGTTCAAACTAGCTTTTCTTTAAACCCCTTTTTTGTTTTGTTTATTCCCCATGTAAAGCGTCTTTGAGTGTCCAAAAAGCGCTATACAAGTTTGATGTATTATTCTTTATTATTATTACTCCCGGGGGACCTTATCTTGGTGAAAGAGACGAGAAGGAAACACTGGCGGTCGAAGCGGTGGTTGGGACCGTTTCGGGTGTTTTTGATTACGGCAACGGCGGTCAAGGTTGCAGAGAGGAACACATGGGTCCACGCCTCACATTGTCGAGTGGTGCCAAGTCTGGGGGAAGGAGCTGCATCACACGCAGGTGGTGACAACACGGTGCAAGAGGTTTGCTCTAAGAGAACCTCCAACGCTCGAGAATTGTGCTCTAAGGCAAGCCCCTACGGTGGATCTGAAACGGGCCGGCGTGCGGTTTCCAACGCAGGGGAAGACTCAGAACCAGACTCATCAGCGCCACCACCACGACGGGTGCTGAAACCGAGGCCTTGTAAGAAGCAATACAAGGTATAGCTGCAGAGACGACCTTTGCTACCATGGCTACGATGGAGCGCTTGGATAAAGCGAGAGATGCGGAGCAGGCACGAGTGGGCGGAGCAAAGCGCCGCCGGCTGTGGATTGTGTTATGTTGTTTGTGGCCTTGCTGATGTAGCTGACATCGGTATCTTGCCCCACTGTTGGCCGTGATGGCCCACGGGGGGATATGGTGCGCGTGCAAATGAGACGCACCTCGCACGATCACGTATGGATGGACGCGCTGATGAAGGCTTACAATCACTCCACTGCATATACAATGAATATGTGGTACCAATATGCTAAGTACGTTGCCAAAAGCCACAATAGATCATCATGCTACGTCTGCAGTTTTCTTCCTATGGCGGCAAATATGCCCCACGTGACACCTTTGCCGGTGCCAAATCATGAGAAATATTTCTCTAAATCACTGAGATCGTTGGGGAGCCAGAGGGCGCTCAGGCGCATTGTGTTATCATGGACTGGGACCAAGGTGGCTCTCCCCGATAAACAGGAGGTAACTGATAACAGCGGAGAACTGAAATACACAGAAGAGCCCGGACGAGAGCCCCTTTTTGGCCCGGTGCATATACGGCCAGGGTCTAAGTTTGTCTGCTTTGTGCCAAATCAGAGTATGGCCCGAGCAGTGTTTGTTGCTGTCACGCAACAGCACCAGGCATTGGCTGACGGCCCTGTGTATGTTGGAAAAGTCCCAATGGAGTATTGTGCCGAAGTATATTCACCGTGCACGTATCTGAAATGGACTAGACAGTTGAATACGTCACAGGCGCTGCTTGGTTTGCCATATTTTAGTATGCCGGACATTTTGGGCACTATACCTAACAATGATCAGAATCAGAATAGATTTGATCAGAATCAGAATAGATTCTGTATCTGTGTGGTTATAACATGTATGACTGTCTGGCTCCGGGTTGGCAGGGTCGACGCGCTATCGTTCTGACCGCTGATCATAGTTATATTGTCAGCACCGGGGAGATGGCGGATACGCTCGGTCATCCTAGAGTTAGAATCACTCACCATCATCGTGACCAGTGACAGTGGGCCCCGCATGATCCAGTCTGGGGGTCAGACGTTCCAGCTGAACATAAACTGTGGACCACGTCACAAAAGGTTATGTTGGCTCTCTTCCCTAGCATTGGTGTGGGCAAAACTATGCTACGAGTGGAGACTCTTAGCTACAGACGTACAGGGTTTGTTAATGTTACTGTCAACTCCATGGAGGCGCAGAGAATTGGAATTGTGGTGGTTTTGGTGTTATTTGCGGTCGTGATTCCCTGTCTTCTCACTATCATGAGACGGGCAATCTTAACCAGCTTTGTATCTGTTAATATGGGCGGCCTCGAGGATGAGCCACGGGTAGTGACAGAAGAATCTCTTGACTACGTGGCTGAGGGGGGTTAACTCACCTCTGATTAGGCCTTACCCCCGGCTCACATTAAATCCGGTTAAGGTCCGGTACGGCGTCCGCAATCTTAAAAAGTCATTCAAACCAATGTTGCACACTCACACTACACTACCGAGGCCATCCGGCGGCCTTCCGGCGGCAACGGAAAGAATCCGCAAGAAGTCTCTTTTTGCCGGAGGCCGGAGCCCCAACGGAGCAAGCTGACAGAAAAACACGAGCCAAACAGGAAGTCAGGTCTAGTCAGAAAAGCAGATCCGGTGTATTTCAAAATAAAATCTGTCCGCTCACTACTTATTTGGTCTCGTTTACCACCTGTACACGCGTGTAACGTCGTAAATGTAAACATTTCTCCATTACCAGTGGCACAGGGGCATTAGTGTGTTTAAAGCATCCACTTCACTGGGGAGAGTCGTTGTTCTAGGCAAATACGGCTTTTGTTACAAAAACTACCTATATACAGTGCCTTGCGAAAGTATTCGGCCCCCTTGAACTTTTCAACCTTTTGACACATTTCAGGCTTCAAACATAAAGATATAAAACTGTAATTTTTTGTGAAGAACCAACAACAAGTGGGACACAATCATGAAGTGAAACGAAATGTATTGGATATTTCAAACATTTTTAACAAATAAAAAACTGGGCGTGCAAAATTATTCAGCCCCCTTAAGTTAATACTTTGTAGCGCCACCTTTTGCTGCGATTACTGCTGTAAGTCCTTGGGGTTTGTCTCTATCAGTTTTGCACATTGAGAGACTGAAATATTTGCCCATTCCTCCTTGTAAAACAGCTGGAGCTCAGTGAAGTTGGATGGACAGCGTTTGTGAACAGCAGTTTTCAGTTCTTTCCACAGATTCTCGATTGGATTCAGGTCTGGACTTTGACTTGGCCATTCTAACACCTGGATATGTTTATTTGTGAACCACTCTATTGTAGATTTTGCTTTATGTTTTGGATCATTGTCTTGTTGGAAGACAAATCTCCGTCCCAGTCTCAGGTCTTTTGCAGACTCCATCAGGTTTTCTTCCAGAATGGTCCTGTATTTGGCTCCATCCATCTTCCCATCAATTTGAACCATCTTCCCTGTCCCTGCTGAAGAAAAGCAGGCCCAAACCATGATGCTGCCACCACCATGTTTGACAGTGGGGATGGTGTGTTCAGGGTGATGAGCTGTGTTGCTTTTACGCCAAACATAACGTTTTGCATTGTTGCCAAAAAGTGTGATTTTGGTTTCATCTGACCAGAGCACCTTCTTCCACATGTTTGGTGTGTCTCCCAGGTGGCTTGTGGCAAACTTTAAACCACACTTTTTATGGATATCTTTTTTTTGTTTTTTTTTATTGACTATCTTTATTGGAAGCACATTCACAACATGAAAAAATACAATATGACTGAGAACTTCCAGTCTTTTTTTTCCTTTTTCTCCCCCCCCCCCCCCCCCCCCCCCCAATCCCACCCAAACCCCTCCCCCAATCTCAGAGCCAAGAGGGGATCAGGAGAAATAGTAGTGTTATAAGCTGTGCTGAGAGTTTTGAAGATTTCAGACCAGAATGTGGCAAGCCTAGGACAGGACCAAAACATATGGGAATGGTTGGCCCGGGCTTGTTTGCATCTATTACATGAATCAGATACATTGGGGTAAATCCGAGATAGTCTCAAGTTAGTGTAGTGAACTTTGTGTACAACTTTACACTGTAAGAGGCCATGCCTTGCACAGATTGATGAGGAATGAACCAACCGCAAGGCTTGTTGCCAATAATCATCAGGCAGTGTGGTTCCAAGCTCCTGCTCCCAAGAGACCCTGAGGTCGGAAGCTGGGTTGTCATTAGTAGAATTAATAAGGTTGTAGATGCTGGAGATTAGTCGCTTTTGTTCGGGATCAAGAGCTAACAACGAGGCAATCAGTGTTTCCGGGGGGCGACTGGGGAATTTTGGGTTCTGGTTCTGAATAAAATGTCTTATCTGAAAAAAACGAAATAGGTGGGATTTAGGCAAGTCACATTTACTTGAGAGCTCTAAAAAAGACATAAAAGTCCCTTGGCTGTAAAGGTCCTTAAATTTAGTTATTCCTTTGTCAGACCAGGTCCGGAAGGCTAAATCAGTGCAAGAGGGCAGAAATAGGTGGTTGTTTACAATAGGTGAGAGGTCTGAGGCCCTGTGGAGGCCTAGGTTTTTCCTAATTTGAATCCAGATTTTAATTGAGTTGGTTACTATTGGGTTTGAGGTAAAGTTGGATGTAGTCAAAGGAAGTTGGGAGCAGATCAGGGAGTGAAGAGAGAGTTTAGAAGATGCCAGTTCCATATCGACCCATGCAGGGCGTTCTTCATCTGATGCGTTGGTAGTCCAGTACAAGAGTTTATGAATATTACAGGACCAGTAATAGTGTAAAAAATTGGGTAATGCTAAGCCGCCAAGGGCCTTCGGGAGCTGTAGTACTGATCTTCTGATGCGTGGTATTTTTTGCCCCAGAGGAAGGAGCCAATTAGTTGATCGAGCGATCTAAAAAAATGCTTTTTAAGAAGGATGGGGATATGTGAAAAGAGATAAAGAAACTTTGGCAAGACGACCATTTTAACTAAACTAACACGGCCTACTAGGGATAGTGGAAGACCAGACCATCTGTCAAAGTCTAGTTTGCACCTCTCAAAGAGGGGAGAGAAGTTTTTGGAGAAAAGTTGTTTAATTGAATTTGTAATATGCACCCCCAAATATTTAAATCCGTCTGTAGCGTATTTGAAGGGGAAAAAAGATGGGGGTATATTTTTTGCCAGAGAGTTAACGGGAAGGAGTTCGCTCTTGAGGAGGTTAAGCTTGTACCCTGAGTAGGATCCAAATTTGTCGAATATATCTAGAACCACAGGGAGAGAGGCAGCTGGATCAGACATATACAAAAGGAGGTCATCAGCATATAGCGATAGTTTATGAATTTTCCCAGCTCTGCTGATGCCCTCGAACCCACCCTCTTGACGCAGCCAGATGGCTAGAGGCTCAATAGCTATGGCAAATAAGAGGGGGGAGAGAGGGCAGCCCTGTCTGGTTCCCCGATGGAGAGGAAAAGGGGCAGACTGAAGTCCATTAGTGTGGACTGAGGCGACTGGGCTGGTGTAAAGCAATTTAACCCAAGTAATAAATTCTGGATTGAAACCGAATTTCTGTAGGACAAAAAACAGGAAGCCCCACTCCACCCTATCGAAGGCCTTCTCTGCATCAAGTGAGACAATCACTTCCGGAACATTCGAGCTAGGAGCACTGATAATATTTAGAAGCCTCCTTGTGTTATGAAATGAGTGCCTTCCGAGCATGAAACCCGTTTGATCGGTTGATATTATACTTGATAGGACCCGCTGTAGGCGTTGGGCTAAGATCTTTGACAGTATCTTTAGGTCAACATTCAAGAGGGAAATGGGCCTATAGCTACCACAAATAAGAGGGTCTTTATCACTCTTAAGCAGAAGGGAAATGGAGGCCTCCAACAGGGTGGGGGGCAGGCGGCCCCTAGCAAAGGATTCATTATACATTTTTTGCAGGGCTGGTGCAATAGTGGCTGAGAACAGCTTAAAGAACTCCACCGTAAACCCATCAGGGCCTGGAGTTTTACCATTCTGAAGAGATACAATTGCCTCCTGTACTTCCTTAATAGAAATTAGACTTCCCAGCTCCCTACACGAACCCTCGTCTATCTTAGGAAAAATGATCTTATCCAAAGGATTATCTCCATCCCAGACATCCGAGGTACATTGTGAGGAGTAAAGACGAGAGTAGAATGAACAAAATATCTTATTAATCTCGATAGGGTCTGAAGTAGCTTCACCCGACGCGGATTTGATCATGGGAATCAATTTGGACAGTGTGGCCGCACGCACCTGATGCGCCAATAATCTTCCCGCTTTATCTCCAGTCTCAAAGAAGCGTTGTTTAGCAAGGAATAACTGCTTCTGTGTTTTACTCGTAGACAATAAATCAAATTTGGACTGAAGCTGGAGGCGTTCTTTATAAAGAGCAGGAGTAGGAGCCGAAGCATACAGACTGTCAATTCTAAATATCTCCTTGGTGAGTGCCTCAACTTCCACCCTTTCTGCCCTCCTTAGGGTTGAGACATATGAAATAATTTGCCCACGCATAAATGCCTTAAAAGTTTCCCATAGAGTGCGTCTAGAAATCTCTGGAGAGTCATTAATGTCAAAGAACAAGGAGATCTGCGTTTGAAGGAAGTCTTTAAAGGGAACTTGGGTTAGTAAAGAAGAGTTAAGTCTCCATTGTCTGGATGGGGGAACCCGCCTGGGGAAGCTAATATCTACAGATACAGGGGCATGGTCTGAGATGACGATGCTGTGGTATTGACATGAGTGGACCTCAAAAAATAGTTATCCATAAGAAAAAAATCTATACGTGAGTATGAGTGATGGACATGTGAAAAGAAGGAGAAGGCTTTGTCTGAATGTGATTTAGCTCTCCATGGGTCAAATAAACCTAAATTGATCTTAAATGCGTCAAGGACTTTAGCCGATTTAGACAACGCTTGAGGTTTAGAGGAAGACCTATCCAGGGAGGGGTTTTGAATTAAGTTGAAGTCACCGCCGATAATTAAGTAGTGATCATCAACTTTAGGAAGAGAAGAGAAAAAACTTGTAATGAATTTATCGTCATCCCATGTAGGTGCATAGACACAGGCCATGACCACAGGCATGCCACATAATCTGCCCGAAACAATTACAAATCGGCCATTAGGGTCTTCAATGGAGTTTGACAGCTCAAATGGAACACTCTTGTGTATGAGGATAGCCGCACCCCGCGCCCTTACTGGGAATTTAGAATGAAACACATGCTCTATCCAGGGTCGCCTGATACGGCCAACCTCTGAGGAGCAGAGGTGAGTTTCCTGTAAGAAGAGAACATCACCCCTGAGTTGTTTTAAATGAGTCATTACCTTGTTGCGTTTAATGGACTGGTTGGCACCCTTCAAGTTCCAGGAGATAAAGCGAAGATTCTTACCCTGAGTCGTCATGTCAGGAGACGGGGAGCGATCTCCGGCCTGACGTGACTTTCGAGCCAAAGAAAAAGGAGAGAAACCAAAACAAAAACACATAACAAGACACAAAAACAAAAAAAACAAAAACAGCAACATTGTATCAACCCTCCACATCCCGCAGCACCTTCTCCTTCTCCTGAAAACGGTGAAAGCATATCACAAAAGGCCGAGGTCTACCTCCCGGTCCAGGTTTAGCGGCTAGGGAGCGGTGCGCTCTCTCAAGCTCCGGGGGTTTGGAGAGTATGTCGGGGCCGAGGTTTCTCATCAGTAGCTCAGATATGAACTCGATCGGGTCCTGTCCCTTTTCACTGCCCTCGGGGATGTTAATTATCCGGAGGTTGACTCTACGAGACCTGTTCTCAAGATCGTCGAGGCGGTCACAAAGAGACTTGTTCTGGGCTTGCAGCATTTTCACTGTCTTTTCCGTGCTTGTTATGCGCTCAAAGTTATCCCCGGCCAGCGTCTCCGCAGCAGCCAGGCGGCCATTAAAGTGATTTACCGTCTCGCGGAGCGCATCCACCGAGGTCTGCAGTGGTTTAACAGACTCCTGGATTAACGCTGACATATCCTCCCGAAGTGAAGTCCGCTGCTTCGCCAGTTCAGAAATCAGCTGACTTGTTGATAAAACCTCCGACGAGTCTTTGACGGGACCAGGAGTGTTGCTAGCATCTAGACCCGCAGCAGCCATTTTAGCAAGTTTGCTAGTTACGGTAGCTGTAGAGCCACGGGTGACTGGGCAGCTCGGCGCAGTACTCACTTTAGTTTTAGGACCACTCATTGTACGTCCAAGTTTAACTAGTGGCTGTAGTCCGTCACTTTCCTTAATCAGTCGAGGTGTTTACAGGGATAAATTAACAGTTTAACCGAGAGACCTCTTCCACACGTCTTTCTCCTACATCGTCACCACCGGAAGTCCCTTTATGGATATCTTTAAGAAATGGCTTTCTTCTTGCCACTCTTCCATAAAGGCCAGAGTTGTGCAGTATACGACTGATTGTTGTCCTATGGACAGAGTCTCCCACCTCAGCTGTACATTTCTGCAGTTCATCCAGAGTGATCATGGGCCTCTTGGCAGCATCTCTGATCAGTTTTCTCCTTGTATGAGCTGAAAGTTTAGAGGGACGGCCGGGTCTTTGTAGATTTGCAGTGGTCTGATACTCCATCCATTTCAATATTATCGCTTGCACAGTGCTCCTTGGGATGTTTAAAGCTTGGGAAATCTTTTTGTATCCAAATCCGGCTTTAAACTTCTCCACAACAGTATCTCGGACCTGCCTGGTGTGTTCCTTGTTCTTCATGATGCTCTCTGCGCTTTAAACTGACCTCTGAGACTATCACAGAGCAGGTGCATTTATACGGAGACTTGTTTACACACAGGTGGATTCTATTTATCATCATTAGTCATTTAGGTCAACATTGGATCATTCAGAGATCCTCACTGAACTTCTGGAGAGAGTTTGCTGCACTGAAAGTAAAGGGGCTGAATCATTTTGCACGCCCACTTTTTCAGTTGTTTATTTGTTAAAATTTTTTGAAATATCCAATACATTTCGTTTCACTTCATGATTGTGTCCCACTTGTTGTTGGTTCTTCACAAAAAATTACAGTTTTATATCTTTATGTTTGAAGCCTGAAATGTGGCAAAAGGTCAAAGTTCAAGGGGGCCAAATACTTTCGCAAGGCACTTTATATGGGGCTATTTATGACGTGAACTCGCACCAAGAGGGAAACTCACGTGCACTTCTGTTCTCGCGAGGGCCGTTTCTATGCCTGGCGCGGGAGCTGGCGGAGCTGGCCACAGTGTCCGCCGGACTCACTGTGAGTGGTAGTTTGGGGCAAACCCGGACCGGATCAGGACCGAACCCGGACCGTAGTTAATGTGAGCTGGAGGTTAGGCTGGTAGAAACGCGCACTTGTGTTTATCTTTGGTGTGTAGCTGATAATCAGGCCAAGATGTTTTTTTGCTCAATTAAAATATGATAATGATAAACAGTGATTAAAGTGTGGTGTGATGAAACTTTACTGCCCTTTGCTTGTGCCTTGAGACCTAGGGAACGCTGCCATTCTCGTAAAAAATAGCTGCGCCTATTTTTCCTACACTCACCGATGATGTGTTATCATAAACCTAGAATTGGATGAATAACATTGATGTTTGAGTGTCTATTCTGTGTTTTCAGTTAATATGTGTGATATTAAGTTTGGTCATGTTTAGGCCTGAGGTTGTGGGTTTTAAGCTCTGTTCCAATGACCGCACTGCCTGGAACATATGAATGATTGGTACGAGATGGCCTGGAAGGATTTGACTTTGTGATTGGTTTGTAATTTATTTTATTTTATTTTTTATGTTGTATGATTTAATAATGTTCTGATGCCTTGAGGTTGGTTTGTTAGATCGTCTGCTGTGAAACATGGGTGGTATTTTTGACTAGTGTGTGATTAATGTATCAAATGCTTTGATAAATTATCAAAAGAGGGGAGTGTAATGTCAGAAATATATTTCTAACATGTACTAGTCATTGTTTAACAGCTGAAAGGGATATCGGTGCTATGACCTGAATATTCATCTCAGGTCATGTCACAGATAAAGGCTAGCCCTTGAGATAGGACGTATACAGAGATACAACAAATGTGTTGGTGTCAGGGTGTCATCTCTTGTCAATCTGATGTGTACAGATTACTGTATAAATATGCCACTAAGTGGGTTAGAGGCAGAACACTCTGTGAGCCGCTGTGATGCTGTCTGTGTTCTCCCTGTGTTTAAGACAATACATGACCACCTGATTCAGACTTCAACTCTCTTCTGCATGTTTTTTTACGTTATTATATATATACGAAATTTCATTACAGTTCTCCAACAACCGCCCCTGGGTGACCCCTCAGATTCTGGTTCAGGAGGGCTTTACCCTACTGAACCAGAAGAAAAGGGCTTTCAACTTAGGGGACAGAGAGGAGCAGTGGAGAGTCCAGCATGAGCTCCAGTGGAGGATCAGGAAGGCCAAGAAGGACTATGGGGAGAAGCTGGAGCAGAAGCTGGCGCAGAAGCTGGAGCAGAAGCTGGCGCAGGGCAACGCGCGGGACGTGTGGAGGGGACTGAAGAACATCTCCGACCATGGACAAAGTGCCAGAGGGACAGCTGATGGAGACCAGTGTGGGGCGGATGAATTCAACGAACACTTCAACCGTTATGATTCTGCCCCCCTCCCTGCTCCCACCTCTTCACACGTCTCCAGCCCAGTGGACACTGCCCCCCTCCCCCGACTACCTTCACCTGCCTCTAGCCCCCCTAAACTCACGCCTATAGCCTCCACCATACGGACTTCCTCCAGCACCTACCCCACCCCCGGCAGTCCACCCCAGTCCCCCCCTCACTCCTCCCTCTCCATCACACCAGACCAGGTGAGGAGAGAGCTGAGGCGACTGAAGCAGAGGAAAGCTACAGGACCAGACGGCATCAGTCCCAGGCTGCTGAGGACCTGTGCAGACCAGCTCTCCGAGGTCCTCAGCCACATCTACAACCTGAGCCTCAGCCTGGAGATGGTCCCCATCCTGTGGAAGACCTCCTCACACCTCCTGTGTGATTCCGGTTCCTAAAACAGCGCACGCCAGGGAACTGGCCCACCCTGGATCTACTGCAGTTTGCCTACAGGCCTAACGTCGGAATGGAGGACGCTGTCATCTACCTGCTGGAGCGGGCACTCACCCACCTGGAGCTCGCCGGGAACGCTGTGAGGGTCATGTTCTTTGACTTCTCCAGCGCCTTCAACACCATCAGACCGGCGCTGCTGCGGGGGAAGCTGGAGGACGCGGGAGTGGATGAACATCTCACTGCATGGACCATCGCCTACCTCACGGCTCGACCACAGTATGTGCGGCTGCGCAGCTGTGAGTCTGAGGTGGTCGTCTGCAGCACTGGGGCCCCCAGGGCACCGTCTTCACACCGTTTCTCTTCACCATCTACACATCGGACTTCGCATACAACACGGACAGATGTCATCTGCAGAAGTTCTCCAACGACTCCGCCACTGTGGGCTGTGTGTCTGAGGGGAACGACCTGGAGTACCAGTCGGTGATCATAGACTTTGTGGACTGGTGTGAGCGCAACCACCTGTACTTGAACACCAGTAACACAAAGGAGATGGTGATCGACTTCAGGAGGAAGTCACTACCGCATACACTGCTGAACATCCAGAGGGAGGACATCGAGGTGGTGGACAGTTTCAAGTACCGGGGGTGTTCACCTCAACAATAAACTGGACTGGTCCCACAACACCAACGCCCTGTATAAGAAGGACCAAAGTCGCCTTCACCTTCTGAGGAGACTGAGGTCTTTTGGAGTGAGCAGGCCTCTCTGCTCAGGACTTTTTATGACTCTGTGGAGCCTCTGCTATCCACTACACTCCCGTGTGCTGGGCCCCGGGCAGCACAGAGCGGGACTAGAACAGACTGAACAAGCTGGTCAGGAGGGCCAGCTCCGTCCTGGGCTGCCCCCTGGACTCTGTGGATGAGGTGAGGGACAGGAGGGTATTAGCCAAGCTCACCTCCATCATGAACAAAACCTCCCACCCACTGCACTGTAGAGGAGCTGAGCAGCTCTTTCAGTGGACCACTGAGACACCCTCAGTGCAAGAAGGAGCAGGTCCTTCATCCTCACTGCTGTCAGACTGTACAACAAGACTGTAAAGTAACATGTGCAATAACCATCCATCCATTTTCTTCCACTTGTCCGTTGCCGGGTCGTGGGGGCAGCTGTTGGAGCTGCCAAAATCACATTGCACCAGCCCCTGTGCAATAACCCACCTTTGCAAAACTACGTGCAATAATCTCTGTATCAGCGCCACTTTATTCCCTGTACCAGCGTCACTTATTGACAACCTGCACTAGGACTGTAAACTTTGCACCTAGATATTCTAGTTTTTTATAGTCTGTTCTAACTTTTATTCTATTTTTATTTATTCTTATTTCCTAATTGTTATAACTCCACCCCTTAAGATTTTTGCTTTTACTTATTGTGCATAAGATACCTCTTTTTACTATTTAACTGTCTGCACATTTCCTGTGTATTTTGCACACCCTGAGTGATCTTACTGAATGCCAAATGTAACAAGTGAATTTCTCCGTTGTGAGATCAATAAAGGATTATCTTATCTTAAAAGCAGTGACCTGACAGCACAAAGCCACCTTACTTGTCTACTATGTCATTCTTCTGGTTAACTTGTCTGTAGCTAACACCCTGTGTGGTAATACTACATTTCCATCTCCTGCCATAGCACGTGGAAACTTATGCACGTTGAAAACCACGTTGTTAGATAACAGCACTGGTCTGAGTCAGAATGTCTACACTCAGAACAGGTGCATCGAATTCCAACACATCTAATGCCAATCTTCGGCATCCCAAAAATCCAGACTCACTGGTTTGGCCAAGTACAACCAGGTGTATTTATACGACGTTCTCCCCGAACAGTATCACTTCTAACCTGGTCAATAGGAGAAGACACTGAATGTAAGTGTGTTTATTTTTCTTTGATAATAGGTTTGTTATGATAAAGGTATGTGTCACTATCTCGCCTCTATATGTAAAACCCCTTAAAGCTTTAAGGGGTTTTACATTTTAGTTTATAGGTACCTAATTTTTCCTGTTCAAACTTTTGACATTTTTAGTTTTGGCCCACACTCGTTTATAGCTCTCACAATCCCTCCTGCAGAGCCGAATTGTTCACGCCTGTGTACAGCATTGGGCGGTGGAAAAGTGAAGCAGGGAGGACCACCCCCAAAATAAATTGTACTCATTTAGATTCTTCTTTTATCTTACATCGCTCAAGAAACATTAAGGTGGAGACATAGCAACATGGTCTGTTTTTGCTGTGTTTACAACATACTCTTAGGTGACAAAAACAAATCTACAACAAAAAGGCAGGTACTCCGGCTTTAAATGAGATTGTACTAAAATAATCTGGGTTTTCTTGTTCAATTAATTACAAGACATGAAACAGAAATTTATGACTGTGTTTTCCTTTTAACTGCTTCTGCATTTTTTATCTTGTTTCAGACTGTATTGATTATTATCATTATTTTTTTTTTGTTGTTGTTTTTTTTACATAGATTTATATTTTAAGCATTTTAAATCAATATTACATTTTTGATGAATCGTTACATCCCTTGTTAATGTTTTTAGTGTGGCTAAACAGCTTTGTTTCTGAATAATGTCCACCCATGTAAAGTGATTCGTATTAGTATGTTTTCTATAGTGGGCACAGCTGATAGTTATGTGAGTCATTGATGACTTTAGGAATAGCAATTGGGATTCTGTTCCTCCCTCTTAAAGGTTGTATTCATGATTGCCCTAAAAAATAATGTACTCAGAGTTGACACTGTAGATTTGATGTAAATAAACACATTGTTGTGTTTGTTGTTACAGTATGTGGTATTTATTTTCTATTTCTATTATCTTCTGTCCACAGACCCTAACTCCATCTAATCCAGACGAAATGGCATCTGCAAAACCTGGTAAGATCATAAGAAGAAAAAATAACTGAAGTGTGAAGTATTTTAGAGACATTAGAAGCATTAGGTGCCTCTAAGGTGCACGTGGCACCAGGACACCCTAGGCAGGAGGTCGATGATCGACTTTGTAGTTGTGTCATCTGATCTTCGGACACTTGGGTGAAGAGAGGGGCTGAGCTGTCAACCGATCACCACCTGGTGGTGAGCTGGATCCGCTGGCAGGGGAAGAAGCCGGTCAGACCTGGCAGGCCCAAACGTGTTGTGAGGGTCTGTTGGGAACGTCTGGTGGATCCCTCTGTCAGTAGGGTCTTCAACTCCAGCCTCCGGAAGAGCTTCACCCAGATTCCGAGGGAGGTTGGGGACATGGAGTCTGAGTGGACCATGTTCTCCTCCTCTATTGTCGATGTGGCTGTTCGTAGTTGTGGCCGTAAGGTCTCTGGTGCCTGTCGCGGCGGCAACCCCCGAACCCGGTGGTGGCGCCCAGAGGTAAGGGATGCCGTCAAGCTGAAGAAGGAGTCCTACCTGGCCTTGTTGGCTTGTGGGACTCCGGAGGCAGCTGAGAGGTACCGGCAGGTCAAGCGTGCTGCAGCTCGTGCAGTCGCAGAGGCAAAAACTCGGGTCTGGGAGGAGTTTGGAGAAGCCATGGAGGAGGACTATCAGTCGGCCTCGAAGAGATTCTGGCAAACCATCCGGCGCCTCAGGAGGGGGAAGCAGTGCTTCACCAACACTGTTTACAGTGTGGGTGGGGGGCTGCTGACCTCGACTGGGGATGTGGTCGGGCGGTGGAGGGAGTACTTCGAGGATCTCCTCAATCAATCCCTAGTCACCTTATTCCGCCCAGCCCATTCACCTCTTTTTGCCCAGAGAGCAAAGGTGGTTCCCAATGGAGGGGATTGCACTACCTTAAATAGGGCAGTCTCAGTAGAGTGCATCTTATGAAAGCCCGAAATGTGTCAAACATTTCATTACTATGTAGCAATTCTGCTGTTCTGCCATCGCATTTTCCACAACTTTGGAGAGAAAGGGCAATTTCAAGATGGGCCTTTATTTGCCAGGCTCAGATGGGTCCAACCTGAGCTTTTTTAGAATGGGACTTATCGTGCCTGTTTAAGTTTGGAACAGACCCGGAAATAAGAGAAACATTAATCAGTTCAACAACACCAGAGGTAACAAGGTCAACGACCTCATAACAAAAAGCAAAAGTACACGGGCATTTTATACATTTTATTTTATATTCCATTTTCTGGCATCTCAATAAAGCCCTAGTATTGAAGATTTTTTTTGTTTCATACAGATATTTATCTTTTTAATGTAAAAGCTATATGTATAATATACAATACATTTATTTAGGCTGTAATTACGCTAAAGTAACATTATAATCAATCTTCTCCACAGGTATGAAGATCGCACTGGTTGGAAAAACTGGTTGTGGAAAGAGCGCAACCGCTAATACCATCCTGGCAAGAAAGGAGTTTGAATCTAAGGCAAGTGCGACGTCCATCACTCGGGAATGTAGAAAAGGAAAGTGTGAGGTTGACGGGCGCCGTGTCACTGTGGTGGACACTCCTGGATTGTATGACAGCGAGCTGTCCAATGAGGAAACCCTTGTTGAAATGACAACATGCATCAACCTTCTGGCTCCTGGACCACACGTCTTCCTGTTGGTGATGCAAATCGGCCGATTCACAGAAGAAGAAAAAAGTGCAGTAGAATTAATTAAGAAGGCTTTTGGGGAGGGTGCTGAGAAGTACATAATGGTCCTCTTCACACGTGGGGACGATCTGGAGGAGGAAGACATGGCTATTGAAGATTACATAAAGAAAGCTGATCGTAGTCTAAAGAAGCTGATCGCCGACTGTGGAAACAGATTCCATGTGTTTAGTAACAGGGTAAAGAATGACCGCACTCAAGTGAAGGATCTGATGGAGAAGGTCGACGACATGGTGATGGAGAATGGAGGAAGCTACTACACCAACGAGATGCTCAAAGAGGCTGAAGCGGCCATTAAGGAAGAGCAGGAGAAGATTATGAAAGAGAAAGAGGAACAGATCATGAGGGAGAGAGGAGAGGTGGAGAGAAGATACCAACAGCAAATTGAAGAGATGAAACAACAAGGTGAAAGTATGAAAACATTTGTACTACAGTTGCAACAAGAACATGCCAAACAAATGGATAGAATGATGGAAAGATTTAATGATCAAGCCAGAGAGCAAGCTTTGGAAAGAGCAAACCGAGATGCAGAATTCAAAAATTTTTTAGATCAAATTCCAAAACCCATAAAGGGTATTATAAATATACCAGTGCCTTGTACCATTTCATAAGATCTTATGTCAATACACCTTCATATCCTCTATAATAGATCTAAGTTACTTATTGTAGGAGCCTAAACTGTATTCTTGTTCTGTAAATAGTTTATTAGGTTTGCTATAATCTGTTAACGTTTTGGTAATTTTGTTATGGTTTTGGTTAATGGTTATTTTAGCTATATTTACTTTTCTCAATTGTTTGGTTAAGTATTAGTTTTCATAATCATTACTTTGGTATTTGGGTTTGTAATATTTTGTTTGGTTACGGCTCGCCTATATTATGACGCTGTGGTGCAGGTGTGGGGAACGCAGCTCACAGAATGGAGCCAAACAGTTTTTTGACCTCTGCTACCCCTTTTTTGTAATTCCTTATCTGTCTGTCATAATGTCTGTTTTTTACTCACTAAAGAGTTTTTAACTATACACCTTGGTCTCCGTGGATTTTATTATTGACGGTGTTTCGGATTACGAAAGTGGAAACGCTAAGGGCGCAGCGAGTCATGCACGGCTTCATCTTGATTTAGAACCTACATTTAGTCAAAAAACTTACTCCAAATGGACTACTGGACAATGGAAATACCCAACAAACAGATGAGTACAAGTGGATCATGAACTTTATGCCAAAACGGTGATTTGGACGAGGAAACGCCGAAGGACTAGCCTGTCTTTGTTTGTTGCTGCTAACCTGGACCACGCGGCGGCGCGGCTATTACGCACGAGTGAATAACCTCGATAAAGCCGTTTTCGTGGATGTTCTGGACATTTCTGTGGATTATTCGTTCCTTCCTAATTTGTGGATTATTATTGTGGAAAAAGAACGATCAAAATGTCGGAGGATCTGGAGCAAATTGGAGCAAAACGGACAATAAAGTTGACCGAAAGGGCTATGGAGGACTACAAAACAAGGTACCTAAACTCACGCAAACAAAAGCTGTCTCAGGTATCACGAATGATTAATCATCTTGATGAATTAATGAAATCGGATGAAAATGCAGATGTTGTTAAAAACAAAGTGCGTGTGGATTATCATAAATTGCATCAAGAGTTCTGTGAAATAAATGCGGGGCTTGAGCGCTATATGTCCGAAGAGGATTATGTGGAGGATCAAAATAAATGGTTTGAACCTAAAAACAAGCACATAAATGACTACTTTTGGAAATGTGAGAACTGGATGAAGAATGTTTTGGAACAAAATGGCCTAGCAGCGGTGGGTGTGCTTGGCGCAGAGGCACCTGCACCAGCGCCCATGGTCGAGGTCAGATCTTTACGCGCTGACCAAAGGGACAGAAAATCAACAAGGAGCAGAGCGCTAAGTCGACGTTCGGGCTCATCACATGAAAGCCGTAGTTCAACATCTTCGCTCAGGATAAAGGCAGAGCTAGAACGCGCTTCATTAAAAGTAAAGGCTGCTGCGCTACACAAAAAGTTGGCTATCGAAAAGGCCGAAATAATGGCGCAAGAAAAGCTGAGAGCTGTGGAGTTTGAGACGCATCAGAGACGACTTGAGGCGGAAATTAAAGCCAAGAAAGAAATGCATGATATTCAAACTGCGCTGGCTGAGTCGGAGGCTAAGATGGAGGTGTTGCAAAAATATAACTCGCAGTGCACACAAGCCTGTTCTGACTTTAGCAGTGATGATAATTAGGTGATGAATGATGGTGTGAACGATGATGCTGATGAACATGTATTGGCAATTGACATTTTAGCGGCGCAGCCATTGAAAAGGCAACAGTTGCTGCCATCTGGTGGATCAGAAATGAATAACATGCAAGGAGAACTACCGCCAGTATCACGATTTTCGCCAGCACCAAATCCTAGAAACAAAACATCACTGCCACCAGTCATGCCACCAAGAGCCTCAACAGCCCTCAACTTGGAATTAGCCGAAGGGCCAGCCTTTGACAGCTTGTGCAAAGCCATAAAGCAACAGGCCAATGTTACTGACTACTTAGTAAAAAATCACAAAGCCACTCTGCTTCCTGAAATAAAAATCTCAACCTTCAGCGGTGACCCTCTTCAATTTCAGACTTTCATCAGATCTATTGAACACAACATTGAGGGCCGCACAAGTGACGCATCCGACCGATTGCAGTTTCTTTTGCAATACACCAGTGGTCAACCACACGAACTGGTAAAAAGCTGCATTCATATGGAACCAACAGCTGGATATACTAAGTCAAAGACATTGCTAAAGGAGTTTTTTGGAGATGATTTTAAAATTGCAGACGCCTATATGAAAGAAATAATGGATTGGCCCATAATTAAGTCAGAAGATGGCGCTGCACTCCACTCTTTTGCGCTGTTTCTCACTGGATGCTCTAATGCCATGTCAGACATCACTTATCTGGAAGATTTGGACAGCACTACAAACATCAAGTTGCTGGTAAGCAAAGTTCCTTACAAACTTAAAGAAACTTGGAGAAAATGTGCATGTGATTTGCAAGAGAGAACTAAAAGAAGAGTCAAATTTAAGGATTGTGTCGATTTTATTACAAAACAAGCCAAATACATGATACATCCACTTTATGGAAGCATAAAAGAAACAAATAGTGAATTTGTACCCTTCCACCAAAGATCAAAGTCACGGGTCCAAGATCCACCAAAGTCCAAGAGAGTCTTCAGCACAGCTGTTATTTCTTCCTCGGTGGAAAACAAAGACAATAAAACAAGTACATCACAAAATAAAGTGTCATACATACCTGTGGATGCAAATGGTAAACCTTGTGCCTACTGTAAAGGAGAGCATCACAGTCTTGCCATCTGTAGAAAGCTCAAAGACAAGTCACACAAAGAAAAAATTGACTTTTTGAGGCGCAGAGGTTTATGTTTCGCTTGTCTGAGACATGGACATATGGGCAATAGCTGTAAAGAAAAGGCATCCTGTCAAGAGTGTTCAGGACCACATCCAACTTTGTTGCATATGAATTTTAAACCAAAAGAATCACAAACTACAAATGAAAGCCATGAGCAGCAAACGGTGTCAAGTGCTCTGGTACAGACTATGGAGAATTATCGCCACACTGGGGCCGGTAAAGAAGACTGTACACTCTCTATTGTGCCGGTCTGTGTGAAAGCTGTGAAAGGGACAAAGGTAGTAAATACCTATGCGTTTCTGGATCCAGGAAGCACAGCTACTTTTGCCACAGAGTCTCTGATAAGTGAACTGAATATGAATGGACATAAAACAAGTATTTTGCTCAGGACAATGGGAAGAGAATCTGTTGTTAATACTTGTGTTGTGAACGGACTGGAAATCAGCGGCTTGGATAGTGAGCACTTCATCCAGTTGTCCGAAGTTTACTCACAAATGTTGATTCCAGTAAGCAAAGAGAACATCCCTCGCCAAGAAGACGTGAATAATTGGTCCCATCTGAAAGAAGTGAAAATCCCTGTTATCCAAGCCAACATTGGATTGCTCATCGGAGCAAATGTACCCAAAGCTATGGAACCACTTCAAGTGGTAAAAAGTGTGGATAATGGACCATATGCTGTGAGGACAATACTGGGCTGGACAATTAACGGGCCACTGCGAGGTGGAAGAGCGACCAAACATGCCGATACATGGACTAAAGTGGCTGTAAACAGGATTTCGGTTGCCAGGTTGGACGAGTTGTGGCAGCTTCAGTTTAAACAGGACTTTCCTGATGCTGGACAAACTGAGGAGCTTGAGATGTCAAAGGATGATCATCAGTTTATTTCCATGGTGTCTCGATCTGCAGAGCAGAAAAATGGACATTACAGTTTTTGTCTCCCAGTCAAAGACGAATTTCTGCAAATGCCAAATAATCGATCAGTGGCAGAGCAATGTGCACTGAATCTAAAGAAAAGATTTTCCAAAGATGACAGCTACTGCAAAGAATATGTGGCATTTATGGACAACATCTTGGAGAAAGGCTATGCAGTGGAGATTACAAATGCTGAGAATGCAACATCTGCTGGTCGAAAATGGTACTTACCTCATCACGGAGTCAGACATCCTGTTAAACAAAAACTGCGCGTTGTCTTTGATTCTGGAGCCAGTTTTCAAGGAACATCTTTGAATCAAGAATTGCTGCACGGACCCGATCTGACCAGCTCATTAGTTGGAGTGCTTTTGAGATTTCGTCAGGAGATTGTTGCCATGATGGCTGACGTGGAGGCCATGTTTTATCAGGTACGAGTGAGTGATGATGACACAGACCTCCTCAGATTTCTTTGGTGGCCACATGGTAACTATAGCAAAGAGCTGGTGGATCATAAGATGTTGGTCCACATTTTTGGAGCTACGTCATCATCAAGTGTAGCTACTTTCGCAACGCAAAAATGTGCAACTGATTTTGGAGCTGAGTTCGGCCAAGAAGCAACAAAAACAGTCTTCAAGAACTTTTATGTGGATGACTGCATTAAGTCTGTTAAGGATGACGACAGTGCTGTTTTGCTTGCTGCTGCTTTGACGGAAATGCTAGCAAACGGAGGCTTCAAGCTGACGAAGTGGTCCAGTAACAGCCAAACACTGCTCAATACAATACCAGCAAATGAACGAGCTACTGGATTTCAAGATTTGGATTTGGACAAAGATTACTTGCCAGTGGAGAGAGCTCTGGGAATACAGTGGTGTGCAGAAACTGATCAGTTCAAGTTTAAAATCAATCTCAAAGAGCGTCCACGCACCAGAAGAGGATTGCTTTCCCTGGTTAGTTCCATTTTTGATCCACTGGGTTTGCTCGCTCCTGTCATTTTACCAGCAAAGAGACTTCTTCAGGAGTTATGTCGGCTGAAATATTCCTGGGATGACGAGCTACCAGATAACATCATCAAAGGTTGGAAAAGGTGGCATTCTGGTCTCAAGCTGCTGGAAGGATTTGGAGTGGATAGATGTATCAGAACTAAGCACTTTGGTACACCAGTCTCTGCACAGCTTCATCATTTTGCTGATGCGAGTGAAGATGCTTATGGCACAACAAGCTACCTGGTGCTGCACAATGAAACTGGTGATGCACAGTCCACTCTGTTGATTGCCAGAGCTAGAGTCGCCCCTCTGAAAACGCCCACTATCCCAAGGCTGGAGCTCACAGCTGCTGCGGTTGCAGTCAAGATGGACAAGCTGCTGAGAAAAGAGCTGGAGTTGGAACTAAAAGACTCAGTATTTTGGTCTGATAGTACAGCAGTCATTAAGTACTTGAACAGTGAAACATCAAGATTCAAAACCTTTGTGGCGAACCGTGTTACAGCCATCCTGCAGTACTCACGGCCGTGTCAGTGGAGGTATGTGAATTCCATCTCTAACCCTGCTGATTGTGTCTCCAGAGGACTCACAGCAGAGGCCTTGTGTGAAAATTGGCTGTCTGGACCGAATTTTATTCTCCAGTCACCTGATCTGTGGCCCAAAAATCCCGATCCACAGTTTTGGTATGTGAAGATCTGGAGCTGAAGAGAGTGGCTCAAATCCATGCGGTTCAGGTACAATACAGCAATGCGACAGACAAGTTAATGCTTAATTTTTCTTCCTGGATCAAGTTGAAGCGAGCGGTTGCATGGTTTCTTAAACTGAAAACGCTGTTGATGGAGCTAAGGATGAAAAGAAAGGATACAGTGACTTCCAATAATGAACACAAAATGATTGATGTGAGAGCAAAATTCAAAAGAATTGACTTGACTAATGTTGATTTGGACGAAGCTGAAACAGGAATTGTGAAATATTTTCAAACGCAGTACTTTGAAGAGGACATATTGATGTTAAAGGAACACAACAGAGTCAAGAGGAGTAGCCCACTACACAAATTAAGTCCAGTGCTTGAAGACGGAGTGATGAGAGTGGGTGGAAGATTGAGTCGATCGGCCATGCCAGCTGAATCCAAGCAGCCAGTTCTCCTGCCCAAGCAGTCGCATGTTGCCTCTCTTGTGTTGAGAAACGTTCATGAAATTACAGCTCACGCAGGCAGAAATCACATGTTGGCTACACTAAGAGAGAGGTTTTGGATTCCTGGAGCCACTGGAGCTATCAGGAAGTTGCTCTCAAAATGCATTGCCTGCAGAAGGCTCCATGGCTCAGCTGGGAAACAATTGATGGCTGACTTACCTGAATGCAGGCTGCTACCTGACGATCCGCCCTTTACCAGAGTTGGGATGGATTACTTTGGTCCTTTCCTGGTGCGAAGAGGAAGAGCCCAAGTAAAAAGATATGGAGTCATCTTCACGTGTCTTGCTGTAAGAGCTGTCCACCTGGAAGTCGCGTCTTCTTTGGACACTGATGCATGTCTTAATGCAATAAGGAGGTTTGTGGCAAGACGAGGACAAGTGAAGGAGATGCACTCTGACAATGGCACCAATCTGAGAGCAGCGGATGCAGAGTTGAAACAAGCTATTCAGCAATGGAACAGCAGCCAAATTGCAAAAATCTGCAACAAAAGGGAATTGCATGGCATTTCAATCCACCAGCAGGCTCGCACCATGGTGGCTGTTGGGAAAGGTTGATACGCTCTGTAAGAAAGATACTGAATATGACATTGAAAGAGCAAGTTTTGGAAGAAGAAGGCCTATATACTCTGTTATGTGAAGCAGAAGCGGTCATCAACAGCAGACCTATTACAAGAGCTTCTTCAGATTTGCATGATTTGGAGGCCCTAACACCTAATCACTTGCTTTTGCTCAAAGCCAAACCATCGTTGCCCCCTGGTGTTTTCAATAAGGAGGATCAATACGCCAGGAGAAGATGGAAACAAGTCCAGTACCTGGCAGATATCTTCTGGAAGCGCTGGTGTAAAGAATACCTCACACAGCTACAGGAACGCCAGAGGTGGTCCACAACTGGAAGAAATCTTCACATGGGTGACGTGGTGATGATTGTGGATGAGACCTCTCCCAGAAACTCATGGCCGCTTGGAAGAGTGGTGGAGACTTTTCCTGACAGAAAAGGTCTAGTCCGTCAAGTTAAAGTCAAGACCAAGACCTCTGAGCTGTTGCGGCCAGTGACAAAGCTGTGTCTACTACAAGAGACCGAAGAGACATGAGTTATAACCTTGATTAGACTCCTTGAACCATCTACGTTTGAGGCTCCCTTTTTAATTAATGAATCTGTTTTGATAATTGTTACAGTAAACTTGCTAACAATTAGGGGCCGGTAATGTAGGAGCCTAAACTGTATTCTTGTTCTGTAAATAGTTTATTAGGTTTGCTATAATCTGTTAACGTTTTGGTAATTTTGTTATGGTTTTGGTTAATGGTTATTTTAGCTATATTTACTTTTCTCAATTGTTTGGTTAAGTATTAGTTTTCATAATTATTACTTTGGTATTTGGTTTTGTAATATTTTGTTTGGTTTACGGCTTGTCTATATCATGACGCTGTGGTGCAGGTGTGGGGAACGCAGCTCACAGAATGGAGCCAAACAGTTTTTTGACCTCTGCTACCCCTTTTTTGTAATCCCTTATCTGTCTGTCATAATGTCTGTTTTTTACTCACTAAAGAGTTTTTAACTATACACCTTGGTCTCCGTGGATTTTATTATTGACGGTGTTTCGGATTACGAAAGTGGAAACGCTAAGGGCGCAGCGAGTCATGCACGGCTTCATCTTGATTTAGAACCTACACTTATTACCTGGGTGACAACAGGAGTGGCTTCATCTTAACTTTTATATTCAATCTTTGAGGGGATTAGGAATAGCACCCAGGTTTTGCGTTGTTACTTCATTTATTTTCTGCACTGCAACAATGTTAATGTAAATAATGTAAATAATTACTCAAATAAGTCCAGTCAATCAATCAATCAGTCAATCAATCAATCAAACATACAGGTGCTCGTCATATCAAAGTGCATTCACTTCTGTTATTCAACTTAAACTGTGACACTTATATATGACAGACTCATTACATGCAAAGTGAGATATGTAGAGCCTATATTTGTTATCATTTTGATGATTATTATGGCTCAGCTATAAAAAAAAATAAAAAAATGATTTAAATCTCGTAAAATTAGAATATTTTGAAAATGGCCATAATCATCAAAATTAAAACAAATAAAGGCTTGACATATGTGAGACACAAGTCGTTCTGGGGCATTATGAGATAATAACAGATTGTTAAAGTGTAGTCTCCAAGCTTTCCAATGATGTGTAACACATGGATAATATTTGGAGGTGCAGCGGTGATTTGAAGTTGGCAATTCCCCAAAAACCAAAGGGGATTAAACGGCCTCTGAAGTTTTGGGCCATTCTCACCTCTCTGCTGTTGGGACAATAGGGCTCATTTACATCTCATTTGCATAAAAATCGGAAGGTCAGGGGTTCGAATCCCGCCTCCTGAAGGTGCTCATTGTCGTTGTGTCCTTGGGCAAGGCACTTCACCCTCCAGTGTCTGCGTACACTGGTGTATGAATGAGAGTGTGAATGGGTGAAGCCCCTTATGAGAGACCAACAGGCCCGTTTGGAACCGTGAGGCCGTCCTTCTGTGGACCCACCACCTGCAGGAGGAGCCATAGGGGACTGGTGCAGCTCCAACAGCTGCCCCCATGACCCGGGAACGGACAAGTGGGAGAAAATGGATGGATGGATGGGCCCTCAGTTATCAAACTTGCGTACGGTGAAATCAGAGCGTATGTGGGGTGTACGAAAAATCACCGCCTGTTTTGGAGAGACAGCAAGCGCCGCAAACAGCTCCGACCTACTTCCGGCTGTGAGTCGTGTCTCACCATTGCTCCTATCCCATCCTATGCTATAGATTGAGTTTATATGAGACATTTGGCATTATGAATCTATTGTGTACTGCTGTATATCTTAATAAAGTATGTTATGCACGTGTTTTAATGATAACATGAGAGTGGATCTGTGCCATTGGTCGTTCTGAGCAGTCACTCTGACCGTGGGTCTTGACTCTCAGCCCGTGGGTCTTTACTCTCAGCCCGTGGGTCGTGACTCTCAGCCCGTGGGTCTTGACTCTCAGCCCGTAGGTCGTGACACTCAGCCCGTGGGTCGTGACTCTCAGGCCGTGGGTCTTGACTCTCAGCCCGTGGGTCGTGACTCTCAGCCCGTGGGTCGTGACTCTCAGGCCGTGGGTCGTGACTCTCAGGCCGTGGGTCTTGACTCTCAGCCCGTGGGTCGTGACTCTCAGCCCGTGGGTCGTGACTCTCAGGCCGTGGGTCTTGACTCTCAGCCCGTGGGTCGTGACTCTCAGGCCGTGGGTCGTGACTCTCAGCCCGTGGGTCGTGACTGTAATGACAGTTTTTAGAGTAATTAAACTAGAACCAGTCGCAGCAAATACACGGACTAAACCCTGGACGACTGGGCCTTTAATCAATGCAGAGACGGCCGTCTGACGCCATGCTGAGTTTGCAAAGGCCTCTGCTGGCTGCTCCTTTCACACTTAAGACAAAGGCCTTCCTGTGTCTTGCGCTAAAACAAAAGGTGATGCTTGCATATGATGATCTGAGCAGTATCACCCCCCCATGGCTGTGTGACGTCACGGTTTCTGTGTCCTGGTGTGTCCCCCCGGGACTATAAAGACTTTGGGTATCTCTCCCTCGGGAGAGCTTACGATGGATTTCTGTGTCGGCTCTCCGCATATATATGTGTAAAATAAATGTGTTTACATCTTTGATTTAAGACAAATATCTTTCCAGCTATTTCCTTTATTGGGGTATGAAATTCCACGACAGTTTGGCGTTGATGGCATGTCTTGGCCTGGGTTTTTTTCGGCGGGGACGAGCGGGTGCGTTCGGCCGACCTGGAACAAAACCAGTCTCCGCTCTATTTGGAGACGAAAGGAGGGCATGCGCGCTCGTCTCGCGCATGAAAGGCTCCTTTGGCCACACAAGACCAAAAAGAACCTGATTTGTGGTGAGTTTTTGTCTTTTCAAACATGTAAAGCCCAGGGCAGCGCTTAAGTGTACACGGTTGTTTGATTTATTTATGTATTTTTGGGTACTTTAGTCATTGCCATTGGTGTAGAGCGGGTAAAATTACCTGCGGCTAACGGCTGCGCGGGAGCGTTGCTTTTAGTGCAAGCCGTATTCTGTGAGCCTTCAGCCGGGCCCGGTCCGATCCAAGAACACGCCTGGTTACATGCGTTAGTTGCAGTAACGGAAGGGGGGACGGACCGCTCTATTTGGTGAGAGACAGGAGGCATTTGGCTACGCGAGGTTAGCGCCATTGTTCTTTAAGAGAAAATGGAAAAAAAAATAATAATCTAGAGATACTACACGGAGGGGAACGTTAACGTCCCCCGTAACAATGGCAATGGAAAAACGGTTGCAAATTATGTGCAGCTCATTCGGATCTTCCGGAGGGAGGTTTTTTATGTCCTTCAATCGATTACGCATCTTGCGTGAAAATTAGAAGAAGGAAGGGAACGATTACTTGGTTTTAAGAATATCACAGCAAAAGACGTTAGAGAAAGAAATATGTAAAAACAATAGCTCCTCCGCTTTTCACCGTAGCGGAGAACACACAGGCGAACGCGTAAGGCGATCAGCCCCGAGAAATTTTCCCCAAACTCCCCTACTAACAATAAGTGCGCACCCAAACAAGGCGTTGGGTTTTTAAAAAATGAGCAGACTACTGTTGTCCCCTTTTTCCTCTCCCTGTCCAGGTCTGTCGGCGTTTTCCTCCGCGCCCTGCCCTCCGCCTCAAAGCCCCAGCACCAGCCCCACGCCCCAACCACGGCGGCGGCTCACAGAGCCTCTCGCACCAGCTGACACCCCGCGAGAAGTGGGCCCAAACCCGGGAGCAGAAGAAGAAGCGGCGGAAGCAGATACACGCTCAGGAAACCGAAGCTCACGACTCACTCCGTGGACACGTTATGTGAGACACCGACAACTGCTTTGGAGGCCAGAGACAAACTGCTCCAAATCCCGTGACTGTTGCCCCACGGAGGCGGCAGCGGGGAACACCAAACGCACCCGCTGAAACCCCGTTGAAAGTTGCCCCCGCACCGCAAACAGAAGAACCCTTTGGGACCGGCACGTTTGGTTATTAACCAACCCTCATGGACCACAGGTCTAACGTTATTTGAAGGCTACCTGGGCCTCCTGCGGACTTTGAGAAACTTAAGCCACATTTGCCAGAGCCAGGACTACGGTGCTGCGGAGCGCGCAGGAACATGTGTCACGGACTGGCGGCAGCTTTTCCACAGCCCGGCGGAAAGACTGTGTGCTCGCCATGTGTCGAAGGACTGTTACCGGAGGAGGCGTTAAAGGCAGAGGGACTCTCAAGCTCACACGGGGCCAGAGGACGGCAGAGGCGGGCGTGGAGGAAACACGAGCGACTGACCAAACCCGGGTCCACATTCGTCACCAAAGCGACCGCTCATGGCACGTAAGTTTGAACAAGAACAAATTGCAATTGGCACTTTTTAGAGATAATTCATGCTGAATTCCCGTAATATACGCTAACAATCTGTGGTGTAAAAGTAAAAATTCTAGATGATTTAGGGACAACAAATCCTGTGTTAAAAACAAAACATAAGATGACAGATTTTGGTCCGTTCTCAAATGAGTGGTCGCTTCACAAAACTCATGGCTTCAGTGTAGTGAAGATAGGCTACGAACGGAGTACGTTTATTGGGATAGGCACTACTCCGCGGTATTACCTAACGTGTTTATCGCCCCACTGTGCTCCACTTTGCACACAGTTTTGTCCGAACCCACGTCTGCAGCGTGGAGGGAGGTCCCTGCATGTATTAATAAGTGTAGCAGTGCTGGAGGCTGGACACAGGTCCAAGATGGACACTCGTGGTTCTCCAGAAATGCAAACGCATGGAGAAGCCCTTTTTAATTTTTATTTTTATTGTTTTCTGGCCGCAAGACGACATGTGTGTTCTGACCCTGACAGCATCACTTCAGCCCCACGGGGGGCGGGGATCATGCTGCCAGCGCCGTCTGCAGCGACCACGCCGGTGCTGCACACGGTCCCACTGAAGGATTTTGAATAGGCCTGATAAAATTGGAGTGGCTTTTTGGATTTTTGCCACTTGTTTGGGTTGAATGAAACCGTACATTGAGTTACACGCTGGTTTGAATCTTGTGTTTTATTGCCTTTTGACTCTCCACCAAGTTTGCATAAAAGCAGAAAACAAAAACAAAGAGATAAACCCTAACAAAAGGTGTGAAGGGTTACAATTTTATCCCAACAGAGATCTGTTTCATAATCTGATGGACAGATGCCAAAATGCATACCTAAATTCAACATGATCAGAGGGTTGAAACAATTTTTTTTATTTTTTTTAAATTGGCCGGCCAAAGCTGATCTTCTAAACTGAATTAAACAAAGAATGAACAATCAACATGGGGAAATCAAAATGGGACTTATTTTTATCACACTCTCGTGGGGCAAAAAGCCAATCAAAATAGTGCATGACGTTGGTAACTCAGGTCCTTATTGTTTTAATGCTTTTGAATTTACTTTTTACGTAGTTTTGGGGTTGTGGTTTTTGACATTTTGATTTATTTATTTTTCCTTTTTGCACTGCGGTGGTGTCTTATTTTTCTCCACTAGTGGAACGGATGGGTGAAAGACGATCACGCTTTCAAAATAAGAGCGCTCAACAAATTCTGGGCTGAAAGATATGAAAAGATATGAAATTTGATGGCCTGAACAAACATTTTTTTTTTTACAATGACTTTCTGACCTGACCTGACAACTTACTGCGCAAGCGTTTTTGTTTGTGTTGATGTCATTGTGTGTCTCAGTTGATCGTTGTGTGTGTGTGTGTGTATATTTGATGTGCGTTTCTGGTCATTTATTTACAGGCATATGACCACAAACACAACCCGCAGCGGACACAGGATAACTGTTCTGGATAAATTCTTGCTTTTCCTTTTTTTCAACAGGCTGAGCAGTGCATTTAATGACAACTAACCACTAACAAACTGACACATAACACACCATTGTTTCATGTGAATGCCTTGAAACTAACGAACCGTTGCTGTTTCTTTTGGAGCAGGATTCCACAGGTGCAGACCGGCTGCTGGAAGTGTGAGAACATACGAGTGTCGACAATTTTACAACCGAGTCTGTTATGTTGTGTGTTCTGATTTTAATATTGTTTGCCCAAACATCATTCAGCACAAACTGGTCGCGCTCGCTGGGGCTCGTGAGCAGGCAGCGGGCGAATGCAGAGAAGGCAGACAAGGCATACCTGCCTCTGCCCATATGCAGGCACTGGCTGCTCCAGACGAGATGGAGCTGTGGGCGAAAAATGGCCTTGGTGGGTTGCTGGGTAAACCTCAAACCGGGTTTGCCACAGCATTTCATCAGAGACTTTGTGCCTTTAGCACATGGCCGAGACCATGCCTGAAAAGGAGGGATGTGTAACTTAAATTACACACAATTGAGGTTCTGCCAAACCTTTGGCACAGAACCCGGGTAAGTTCCAAATTATCCCTTAGGCTGCCCATGCCCCGCCCCATCGCACCATGCCAAGGTAAGAAATACTGTCTGTCTGGTTCTGGTGGATCTCTGGTCCAAATGGACTGAAGTATTTGCATGTAAACACGCCACGAGCAACGCGGTGGTGAAAGCTCTGCTCACAGAAATTGTGCCACAATGGGGTGTCCCGGAAAAGAAATAAAAAATAATAATATATAATTTCTAGTGACAATGGCAGTCACTTTGTAGCAAAATTATTGAGGAAGTAGGTCAATTCCTGGGCATTGATATAAGGAAACATTGCGAGCGAGAGAATGGCACTCTGAGGTCAAAACCTAAACCCATTCGAAACCCTCTTTGCCAGACCGCCCAACTTGCCCAACTTGGGAGCGGGACCCCGACCTAGAGATCTGCCATGCACCTTTTGTGTGATGACAACATGCTGTCCTATTGTAAAGAAATGAATGCACTACTGTAATCTATTTCTGCCTAGGTCAGGAGCGCCCTGCCACAGGCGGCGCAGGCGGCTCTGCACGAGATCGAGCCATACGACTGGGTCCTGGTGAAGGAGAAGAGACGGAAACATCGGAAGTCCAAGCGCTGGCTGGGCCCATTCCTCGTCCTCCTGGTGATGGACACGGCCGTTAAAGATCGCAGGGAGGACAGCTTGGATCCACGCCGACCACTGTCGTGCAGTGCTGCCACCGAGGGCCATAGACGAGGACACCGAGGGTCGGGACGGAGCAGGCATATTCACGGCTCCCTAAGCATAAGGGGTCGGCCGGCGTGAGGACCCCGTCACTGGAGCAGGCCCACAACAACAACAACACCCAGAGAATCCCAGCGTTCCCGAGGCGCATCCCCAGGAACAACACGACGCCCCAACTCCCTTGCCCCCGGACCCCAAGGTCACACCCCGAAGTGCCGAGGCCAAAGCCCCCACGCGATTAGGGTCTTGCCGCTCCAAGACCGAACATCGCCATGACCACTAACGCTTCACACACGCTCAGAGGGAGCGGTGCCCCTGAACGCTCGTGAGCATTTCCGCGGAAAAGACTACTGAACCCGTAGCAGGTCCCGTACGGCTAATACCGGCATGGGCCCGTGGCCTATTATGTTGGAAACACTGTCCGCACTCTTATCGCTGTCCGGATCCATTGTGTTATTATAATGTGCTCTTTCTTTTATTGACAAACATGTTTTTGTTTTTTTTTCTTGTCCACTTTGGACAGCAATAATTGAAGTGTTTCAAGCTTGAAGGTGATGTGATTACAATGCCTCTGGTATTTAACTGAATGTGATTAATGCAAAAATGGTTTTGAATTATCAAAAGAGGGGACTGTAATGACAGTTTTTAGAGTAATTAAACTAGAACCAGTCGCAGCAAATACACGGACTAAACCCTGGACGACTGGGCCTTTAATCAATGCAGAGACGGCCGTCTGACGCCATGCTGAGTTTGCAAAGGCCTCTGCTGGCTGCTCCTTTCACACTTAAGACAAAGGCCTTCCTGTGTCTTGCGCTAAAACAAAAGGTGATGCTTGCATATGATGATCTGAGCAGTATCACCCCCCCATGGCTGTGTGACGTCACGGTTTCTGTGTCCTGGTGTGTCCCCCCGGGACTATAAAGACTTTGGGTATCTCTCCCTCGGGAGAGCTTACGATGGATTTCTGTGTCGGCTCTCCGCATATATATGTGTAAAATAAATGTGTTTACATCTTTGATTTAAGACAAATATCTTTCCAGCTATTTCCTTTCTTGGGGTATGAAATTCCACGACATGACTCTCAGCCCGTGGGTCTTTACTCTCAGCCCGTGGGTCGTGACTCTCAGGCCGTGGGTCTTTACTCTCAGCCCGTGGGTCGTGACTCTCAGGCCGTGGGTCGTGACTCTCAGGCCGTGGGTCGTGACTCTCAGGCCGTGGGTCGTGACTCTCAGCCCGTGGGTCGTGACTCTCAGCCCGTGGGTCGTGACTCTCAGGCCGTGGGTCTTGACTCTTAGCCCGTGGGTCGTGACTCTCAGCCCGTGGGTCGTGACTCTCAGGCCGTGGGTCTTGACACTCAGCCCGTGGGTCGTGACTCTCAGCCCGTGGGTCGTGACTCTCAGGCCGTGGGTCTTGACTCTCAGCCCGTGGGTCGTGACTCTCAGCCCGTGGGTCGTGACTCTCAGCCCGTGGGTCGTGACTCTCAGCCCGTGGGTCTTGACTCTCAGCCCGTGGGTCTTTACTCTCAGCCCGTGGGTCGTGACTCTCAGCCCGTGGGTCTTGACTCTCAGCCCGTGGGTCGTGACTCTCAGCCCGTGGGTCGTGACTCTCAGGCCGTGGGTCTTGACTCTCAGCCCGTGGGTCTTTACTCTCAGCCCGTGGGTCTTTACTCTCAGCCCGTGGGTCGTGACTCTCAGCCCGTGGGTCTTTACTCTCAGCCCGTGGGTCTTTACTCTTAGCCCGTGGGTCTTGACTCTCAGCCCGTGGGTCGTGACTCTCAGCCCGTGGGTCGTGACTCTCAGCCCGTGGGTCGTGACTCTCAGGCCGTGGGTCTTGACTCTTAGCCCGTGGGTCGTGACTCTCAGCCCGTGGGTCTTGACTCTTAGCCCGTGGGTCGTGACTCTCAGCCCGTGGGTCGTGACTCTCAGCCCGTGGGTCGTGACTCTCAGCCCGTGGGTCGTGACTCTCAGCCCGTGGGTCGTGACTCTCAGCCCGTGGGTCTTGACTCTCTATGCGACTACATACGCAAAGTGAACAATGCATTATTTAAAGATAGAACAGTGACACCTACTGGACACTTATGGAATGGGAATTAGGCGAGAAGAGGGGAAAATTATAGATTTATTTGTAAAAAAGTGATATTTTATTACTTGCACCGGCTACATAAGTTGAGACCATTTATATCAGACCTGGGCAAATTACGGCCAGCGGGCCAGATGTGGCCCGAGATGATTCAATCCGGCCCACGACTTGTAGGGCATACGTTCCTGAGTAAAAAAAAGTAAGTCTCTAGCCCAATCCTTTGTGGAGTTGTGATTTATTTATTTTTTATTACTAGAATGCTCACTCCAGCCACAAGGGGGCTGCTTAAATAAAAATAGAAGGAAAGAATTCCACATGTGTCCAGCAGAGGGCACTGACATGATAGATCAGGATATAAACAACACATTGGCTACAGTCCTGTCAGGCTCATTATTATTCATTTATTGAAAAAAGTTTCCTCAATAGTATTTTCCCAATCAAAACATATTTTTATTTTGGAACTTTTGTCTATGGACCCCGGCAATACACCCCCCTTTTGGCCCCTAGGGAGATTTACCCCCAGCTCACACTGAATCCGGTTAAGGTCCGGTACGGCGTCCGCAAACTTAGAAAGTCATTCAAACCAATGTAGCACACTCACACTGCTCCGCGAGGTCCGGCTCCGGCTACCGAGGCCATCCGGCGGCAACAGAAAGAATCCGCAAGAAGTCTATTTTTGCCGGATACCGGAGCCCCCAACGGATCAAGCTGACGAAAAACACGAGCCAAACAGGAAGCAGATCCAGTGTATTTCAAAATAAAATCTGTCCGCTTACTACTTATTTGGTCTCGTTTACGGCCTGTACACGCGTGTAACGTCGTAAATGTAAACATGTCTCCATTACGAGTGACACGGGGGCACTAGTGTGTTTAAAGCATCCACTTCACTGGGGAGAGTCGTTGTTCTGGCAAATACGGCTTTTGTTACAAAAACGACCTGTATATGGGGCGACATATGACGTGACCTCGCACCAAGAGGGAAACTCACGTGCGCTTCTGTTCTCGCGAGGGCCGTTTCTGTGCCTGGCGCAGCTTCTGGCGCAGCATCTGGCGCCGGAGCGGCCGGAGCCACAGTGTCAGCCGGACTCACTGTGAGTGGTAGTTTGGGGCAAACCCGGACCGGATCAGGACCGAAACCGGACCGGATTCAGTGTGAGCCGGGCGTTACCTGGAGACCCCTCCTAAGTTTGAAGGAAGCACAGAGGTGCTTTCAGTGCGATGGTAGAAGTTAACGAGTATAACTTACAGTGTTGTTTTCATCAACGGAGACGATAACGATATAATTTAGTTAATCTCCTTTTTTATGACAGTAACGATGACGAGCTAAAAATAGCACTTTGGAGACTAAGACCTGACGAGACGTCTATGAGCTTACATCAACGAGACGAGACAAGACTAAAATGGGAGAAAGTGGTTTGTCAAACAGAGTTTGTACATGGAGCGAGAGAACACACCGGTAAACGTCACACAGAGCGGCGCCGTCAGCGCTCATGCGGCGGCCGGGCAGCGGCGCTTTTCTCTCTCTCCCCCTGTGGCCCCACTGCTAACCTACATTATTCACAGAGCGGGTCTGATATCCATGTCCCTGTGACGTCCCTGTGACGTTCCTGTGACGTCCCTGTGACGACCCTGTGACGTCCCTGTGACGTCCCTGTGACGTTCCTGTGACGTCCCTGTGACGTCCCTGTGACGTCCCTGTGACGTCCCTGTGACGTCCCTGTGATGTCCCTGTGACTTCCCTGTGACGTCCCTGTGATGTCCCTGTGACGTCCCTGTGATGTCCCTGTGACGTCCCTGTGATGACCCTGTGATGACCCTGTGATGTCCCTGTGACGTCCCTGTGATGACCCTGTGATGTCCCTGTGATGTCCCTGTGACGACCCTGTGACGTCCCTGTGACGTTCCTGTGATGACCCTGTGACGTCCCTGTGACGTCCCTGTGACGTCCCTGTGACGTTCCTGTGACGTCCCTGTGATGTCCCTGTGACGTCCCTGTGACGTCCCTGTGATGTCCCTGTGACGTCCCTGTGATGTCCCTGTGACGTCCCTGTGATGTCCCTGTGACGTCCCTGTGACGTTCCTGTGACGTCCCTGTGACGTCCCTGTGACGACCCTGTGACGTCCCTGTGACGTCCCTGTGATGTCCCTGTGACTTCCCTGTGACGTCCCTGTGACGTCCCTGTGATGTCCCTGTGACGTCCCTGTGATGACCCTGTGATGACCCTGTGATGTCCCTGTGATGTCCCTGTGACGTCCCTGTGACGTTCCTGTGACGTCCCTGTGACGTTCCTGTGATGACCCTGTGACGTCCCTGTGACGTCCCTGTGACGTCCCTGTGATGACCCTGTGATGTCCCTGTGACGTCCCTGTGATGTCCCTGTGATGTCCCTGTGACGTCCCTGTGACGTTCCTGTGACGTTCCTGTGACGTCCCTGTGACGTTCCTGTGATGACCCTGTGACGTCCCTGTGACGTCCCTGTGACGTCCCTGTGATGACCCTGTGATGTCCCTGTGACGTCCCTGTGATGTCCCTGTGACAGTTTTAAATACCGTAGCGTCTGAACGCAGAAAGCATGTTGAGGTCACGTATGTGCAGACAGCACAGTGACACTTCTACTGTGGCGTCATCTGTTTGTCCAAAGCTATAACGCCAATAGATAACTATTATTTATCCCAATTTTCAATACTTATCGAAATTAATTATAACTGTATATAATGAAACTGACTAAAACCTTTTACATTTTCGTCTGTCTATCACATTTAGAAATCACTAAAATGTGACAAAAAAACTAAAAGCATTTTCGTCCCAAAGACTAAAAGGGCTGCCAAATCATTTTGAATAATTTACAGAAGATAAAAGTCCTACTAAATACCAGTATCAGATATTCAAAATACACAATCAAGTGTAATGTACAGTAGGATAAAGTTGCAGAATAAGTTTGACTTATTGTTGGTGCGGCCCTCCGACTCAATTCAGGCTTCTTATGAAAATGAATTGCCCAGCCTGATTTATATGACCACACACACGCAATGCAATTCCCCATGTTCTCCACATGAGGGCAGCACACCACAGTCACATGTGTCTTCTATATTACACTTGTGCACTGATGCACTGTTAACGTCACTTCTTCCACACAATGTATGACTCCTCAGTATGAAGATGAACGGGTTGATCTAGTTTGTACATGTTTGATTTAAATAAAAATACATGTCATGGGACACTTTTGAGTCTGTCTGTCAGTTTATAAACGTACGATTTCTGGATTCACCGTAACTTCTCCATCGTTCCTTTAACCTCTTAACCCCCACCTGGACCGAGCCCTTTTTTTACAGTTTGGCTTTACCCAAATCTAAAAGCTTCTTGAACAAAGTGTCAACATAGTGACAAAAACAAGGAAGAAAACGCAACGTAAAAACAAAAAGAGCAACAACAGAAAACGTGCCGGAAAAGCAACAAAAACACGATAAAAAAAGGAACAAAAAAAGAGACAAAAACACGACAAAAATACTTCAAAAATGTGATAAAAACGCAGCAACAATGAAACAAAAAAGTCCAAATCAGTTTTGTAGGTCTTAGCTTTCAAATGAGGCGTTACTCTGGCCTATAGGCTGTAAGCTCCAGTCCAGAAGCTTTTAGATTTGGGTAAAACGGAAAAGAGGAAATGCACTCAGTTAAGGCGGGGGGTAAGAGGTTAAGAGAGCCAAAATAAAAGCCATGAGTGGATTGTTTAATGTATCTGGTATACTTGAATGTTTCTGGATACTTGAATATTTCTGGATACTTGAATGTTTCTGGATACTTGAATGTTTCTGGATACTTTAATGTATCTGGATACTTTAATGTATCTGCATACTTTAATGTATCTGGATACTTTAATGTATCTGCATACTTTAATGTTTCTGGATACTTTAATGTATCTGGATACTTGAATGTTTCTGGATACTTGAATATTTCTGGATACTTGAATGTTTCTGGATACTTGAATGTTTCTGGATACTTTAATGTATCTGGATACTTTAATGTATCTGCATACTTTAATGTATCTGGATACTTTAATGTATCTGCATACTTTAATGTATCTGGATACTTTAATGTATCTGCATACTTTAATGTTTCTGGATACTTTAATGTATCTGGATACTTGAATGTTTCTGGATACTTGAATGTTTCTGGATTGTTTAATGTATCTGGATACTTGAATGTTTCTGGATACTTGAATATTTCTGGATACTTGAATGTTTCTGGATACTTGAATGTTTCTGGATACTTTAATGTATCTGGATACTTTAATGTATCTGCATACTTTAATGTATCTGGATACTTTAATGTATCTGCATACTTTAATGTTTCTGGATACTTTAATGTATCTGGATACTTGAATGTTTCTGGATACTTGAATATTTCTGGATACTTGAATGTTTCTGGATACTTGAATGTTTCTGGATACTTTAATGTATCTGGATACTTTAATGTATCTGCATACTTTAATGTATCTGGATACTTTAATGTATCTGCATACTTTAATGTATCTGGATACTTTAATGTATCTGGATACTTTAATGTATCTGCATACTTTAATGTTTCTGGATACTTTAATGTTTCTGGATACTTTAATGTTTCTGGAAACTTGAATGTTTCTGGATACTTTAATGTTTCTGGATACTTTAATGTATCTGGATACTTTAATGTATCTGCATACTTTAATGTATCTGGATACTTTAATGTATCTGGATACTTTAATGTATCTGGATACTTTAATGTATCTGCATACTTTAATGTTTCTGGATACTTTAATGTTTCTGGATACTTTAATGTTTCTGGAAACTTTAATGTTTCTGGATACTTTAATGTTTCTGGAAACTTGAATGTTTCTGGATACTTTAATGTATCTGGATACTTTAATGTATCTGCATACTTTAATGTATCTGGATACTTTAATGTATCTGCATACTTTAATGTTTCTGGATACTTTAATGTATCTGGATACTTTAATGTATCTGGATACTTTAATGTATCTGCATACTTTAATGTATCTGCATACTTTAATGTATCTGGATACTTTAATGTATCTGGATACTTTAATGTTTCTGGATACTTTAATGTTTCTGGAAACTTTAATGTATCTGCATACTTTAATGTATCTGGATACTTTAATGTTTCTGGAAACTTTAATGTTTCTGGATACTTTAATGTTTCTGGAAACTTTAACGTATCTGGATACTTTAATGTTTCTGGATACTTTAATGTTTCTGGATACTTTAATGTTTCTGGAAACTTGAATGTTTCTGGATACTTGAATGTTTCTGGATACTTGAATGTTTCTGGATTGTTTAATGTTTCTGGTATACTTGAATGTTTCTGGATACTTTAATGTTTCTGGATTGTTTAATGTTTCTGGTATACTTTAATGTTTCTGGATACTTGAATGTTTCTGGATTGTTTAATGTTTCTGGATACTTGAATGTTTCTGGATTGTTTAATGTTTCTGGTTACTTGAATGTTTCTGGATTGTTTAATGTTTGTGGATACTTTAATGTTTCTGGATACTTTAATGTTTCTGGATACTTTAATGTTTCTGGAAACTTTAATGTTTCTGGATACTTTAATGTTTCTGGAAACTTTAATGTTTCTGGAAACTTTAATGTTTCTGGATACTTGAATGTTTCTGGAAACTTTAATGTTTCTGGATACTTGAATGTTTCTGGATTGTTTATTGTTTCTGGTATACTTGAATGTTTCTGGATACTTGAATGTTTCTGGATTGTTTAATGTTTCTGGATACTTTAATGTTTCTGGATACTTGAATGTTTCTGGATTGTTTAATGTTTCTGGATACTTGAATGTTTCTGGATTGTTTAATGTTTCTGGATACTTGAATGTTTCTGGATTGTTTAATGTTTCTGGATACTTGAATGTTTCTGGATACTTGAATGTTTCTGGATACTTGAATGTATCTGCATACTTTAATGTTTCTGGATACTTTAATGTTTCTGGATACTTTAATGTATCTGCATACTTTAATGTATCTGGATACTTTAATGTATCTGCATACTTTAATGTTTCTGGATACTTTAATGTTTCTGGATACTTTAATGTTTCTGGAAACTTTAATGTTTCTGGAAACTTGAATGTTTCTGGATACTTTAATGTATCTGGATACTTTAATGTATCTGCATACTTTAATGTTTCTGGATACTTTAATGTATCTGGATACTTTAATGTATCTGGATACTTTAATGTATCTGCATACTTTAATGTATCTGCATACTTTAATGTATCTGGATATTTTAATGTTTCTGGATACTTTAATGTTTCTGGAAACTTTAATGTATCTGGAAACTTTAACGTATCTGGATACTTTAACGTTTCTGGAAACTTTAATGTTTCTGGATACTTTAATGTTTCTGGAAACTTGAATGTTTCTGGATACTTTAATGTTTCTGGATACTTTAATGTATCTGGATACTTTAATGTATCTGCATACTTTAATGTATCTGGATACTTTAATGTATCTGGATACTTTAATGTATCTGGATACTTTAATGTATCTGCATACTTTAATGTTTCTGGATACTTTAATGTTTCTGGATACTTTAATGTTTCTGGAAACTTTAATGTTTCTGGATACTTTAATGTTTCTGGAAACTTGAATGTTTCTGGATACTTTAATGTATCTGGATACTTTAATGTATCTGCATACTTTAATGTATCTGGATACTTTAATGTATCTGCATACTTTAATGTTTCTGGATACTTTAATGTATCTGGATACTTTAATGTATCTGGATACTTTAATGTATCTGCATACTTTAATGTATCTGCATACTTTAATGTATCTGGATACTTTAATGTATCTGGATACTTTAATGTTTCTGGATACTTTAATGTTTCTGGAAACTTTAATGTATCTGCATACTTTAATGTATCTGGATACTTTAATGTTTCTGGAAACTTTAATGTTTCTGGATACTTTAATGTTTCTGGAAACTTTAACGTATCTGGATACTTTAATGTTTCTGGATACTTTAATGTTTCTGGATACTTTAATGTTTCTGGAAACTTGAATGTTTCTGGATACTTGAATGTTTCTGGATACTTGAATGTTTCTGGATTGTTTAATGTTTCTGGTATACTTGAATGTTTCTGGATACTTGAATGTTTCTGGATTGTTTAATGTTTCTGGTATACTTTAATGTTTCTGGATACTTGAATGTTTCTGGATTGTTTAATGTTTCTGGATACTTGAATGTTTCTGGATTGTTTAATGTTTCTGGTTACTTGAATGTTTCTGGATTGTTTAATGTTTGTGGATACTTTAATGTTTCTGGATACTTTAATGTTTCTGGATACTTTAATGTTTCTGGAAACTTTAATGTTTCTGGATACTTTAATGTTTCTGGAAACTTTAATGTTTCTGGAAACTTTAATGTTTCTGGATACTTGAATGTTTCTGGAAACTTTAATGTTTCTGGATACTTGAATGTTTCTGGATTGTTTATTGTTTCTGGTATACTTGAATGTTTCTGGATACTTGAATGTTTCTGGATTGTTTAATGTTTCTGGTATACTTTAATGTTTCTGGATACTTGAATGTTTCTGGATTGTTTAATGTTTCTGGATACTTGAATGTTTCTGGATTGTTTAATGTTTCTGGATACTTGAATGTTTCTGGATTGTTTAATGTTTCTGGATACTTGAATGTTTCTGGATACTTGAATGTTTCTGGATACTTGAATGTATCTGCATACTTTAATGTTTCTGGATACTTGAATGTTTCTGGATACTTTAATGTTGCTGGAAACTTTAATGTTTCTGGATACTTTAATGTTTCTGGAAACTTGAATGTTTCTGGATACTTTAATGTATCTGGATACTTTAATGTATCTGCATACTTTAATGTATCTGGATACTTTAATGTATCTGCATACTTTAATGTTTCTGGATACTTTAATGTTTCTGGATACTTTAATGTTTCTGGATACTTGAATGTTTCTGGATTGTTTAATGTTTCTGGTTACTTGAATGTTTCTGGATTGTTTAATGTTTCTGGATACTTTAATGTTTCTGGATACTTGAATGTTTCTGGAAACTTTAATGTATCTGGATACTTTAATGTATCTGCATACTTTAATGTTTCTGGATACTTTAATGTTTCTGGATACTTTAATGTTTCTGGAAACTGTAATGTATCTGCATACTTTAATGTATCTGGATACTTTAATGTATCTGCATACTTTAATGTATCTGGATACTTTAATGTATCTGCATACTTTAATGTATCTGGATACTTTAATGTTTCTGGATACTTTAATGTTTCTGGAAACTTTAATGTATCTGCATACTTTAATGTATCTGGATACTTTAATGTTTCTGGATACTTTCATGTTTCTGGAAACTTTAACGTATCTGGATACTTTAATGTTTCTGGAAACTTTAATGTTTCTGGATACTTTAATGTTTCTGGAAACTTGCATGTTTCTGGATACTTGAATGTTTCTGGATACTTGAATGTTTCTGGATGGTTTAATGTTTCTGGTATACTTGAATGTTTCTGGATACTTGAATGTTTCTGGATTGTTTAATGTTTCTGGTATACTTTAATGTTTCTGGATACTTGAATGTTTCTGGATTGTTTAATGTTTCTGGATACTTGAATGTTTCTGGATTGTTTAATGTTTCTGGTTACTTGAATGTTTCTGGATTGTTTAATGTTTCTGGATACTTTAATGTTTCTGGATACTTTAATGTTTCTGGAAACTTAAATGTTTCTGGATACTTTAATGTTTCTGGAAACTGTAATGTTTCTGGAAACGTTAATGTTTCTGGATACTTGAATGTTTCTGGAAACTTTAATGTTTCTGGATACTTGAATGTTTCTGGATTGTTTATTGTTTCTGGTATACTTGAATGTTTCTGGATACTTGAATGTTTCTGGATTGTTTAATGTTTCTGGATACTTGAATGTTTCTGGATTGTTTAATGTTTCTGGATACTTGAATGTTTCTGGATTGTTTAATGTTTCTGGATACTTTAATGTTTCTGGATACTTGAATGTTTCTGGATACTTGAATGTTTCTGGATACTTGAATGTATCTGCATACTTTAATGTTTCTGGATACTTTAATGTTTCTGGAAACTTTAATGTTTCTGGATACTTTAATGTTTCTGGAAACTTGAATGTTTCTGGATACTTTAATGTATCTGGATACTTTAATGTATCTGCATACTTTAATGTATCTGGATACTTTAATGTATCTGCATACTTTAATGTATCTGGATACTTTAATGTATCTGGATACTTTAATGTATCTGCATACTTTAATGTATCTGGATACTTTAATGTATCTGCATACTTTAATGTATCTGGATACTTTAATGTATCTGCATACTTTAATGTATCTGGATACTTTAATGTATCTGCATACTTTAATGTTTCTGGAAACTTTAATATTTCTGGATACTTTAATGTTTCTGGATACTTGAATGTTTCTGGATACTTGAATGTTTCTGGATTGTTTAATGTTTCTGGTATACTTTAATGTTTCTGGATACTTGAATGTTTCTGGATTGTTTAATGTTTCTGGATACTTGAATGTTTCTGGATTGTTTAATGTTTCTGGATTGTTTAATGTTTCTGGATACTTTAATGTTTCTGGATACTTTAATGTTTCTGGATACTTGAATGTTTCTGGATACTTGAATGTTTCTGGATTGTTTAATGTTTCTGGTATACTTTAATGTTTCTGGATACTTAAATGTTTCTGGATTGTTTAATGTTTCTGGATACTTGAATGTTTCTGGATTGTTTAATGTTTCTGGATTGTTTAATGTTTCTGGATACTTTAATGTTTCTGGATACTTGAATGTTTCTGGATACTTGAATGTTTCTGGATACTTGAATGTTTCTGGATACTTGAATGTTTCTGGATAATGTTTGGAGCAGCTCAGTCCAGGCCTTCAGAGGAGGATCAGCCATGATCTCTTTGACCTGAACCACCAAAATAAAATACACTGTGACTTCACATTTCATCCAAATCTAAAAGCTTCTGGCCGGAGTAACGCCTCAGTTGAAAGTGTTTTCGTCACTATTTCGTTCCTTTTCTCGACACGTTTTTGTCGCTATTTTCACACTTTTTTTGAGAAGCTTTTCAGATTTGGAGAAAAGGTGCTGGGTTCAGGCGAGGTTTTAGAGATGAAACTGTTTTTTGACGTTTCTGTTTCAGTTACATCTTCTAAACACAGAATAAAAGCCTTTAATTCATTTACGTGAAATGTTGCCACTTCACTTTAGTCGAGCGGGTCGTCCTGTGACCGAAGGGTCAGTGGTTTGAGTCCCACAGGTGCACACTGTCGTTGTGTCCTTGGGCAAGACACTTCTCCACCTTGTCTCCAGTGTCTGTGTTACACTGGTGAATGAATGAGAGTGAATGGGTGTGTGGTTCATTGATGTAAAGCGCTTTGAGCCTAAAGCATTTATTTCATTTATGGTTTCAGTTGACCTCTGTGGGTTGCCATGGTTACCTCTCACTGCCAGATAAAGAAAGACGGTAAAATTACACCCTGTGACGAGATGAATTGAGTCCTGGAAACACGAGACACTGGGAAACAGTGTTCGTAGAAGCTAATTTAGTTTGGCCTGTAGTTGCTAACTCTGTTACACTTTTACACTCCTTTTTCGTTTCCAAATATGGACAGTAGATGGCGCTATTGTTTTATGTAGCCTGTGAAGTGGCATTTTAGTCAAATGTATAAATGTTCCCTCCTGGAGCCGCCACCTTAACGTGGTGGAGGGTCTGACCTGAATGATCCTGGAGCTCTGTTGTCGGGGCTTCGTGCCCCTGGTAGGGTCTTCTATGGCAAACAGGTCCTAGGTGACGGGTCAGACAAAGAGCGGTTCAGAAGCTCCTTATGAGAGACCAACAGGCCCGGTTAGAACCATGAGGCCGTCCTTCAGTGGACCCACCACCTGCAGGGGGCGCTATAGGGGCTGGTGCAGCTCCAACAGCTGCCCCCACGACCCGGCAACGGACAAGTGGAAGAAAATAGATGGAGGTTTGAATGTATAAATTCACTCAAATGACCCAAACGTACATATACGAGATAATTAGTCCATTGGCCAGACCAGATATCGGTACCACTGGTCCATATTTTGGTTTAGGCCATTTCCAGCCCATTAGATAATGATTTACACCATTGTATTTGGTATCATTGTAAAGAAGACATTTGCATGTTTCATTTGAGCCCAAATGTACTACTCTGTGACAATTACCATGGTAACCATAGCTCCTCAAACTCAAACCCGAACCCAATTTCTGCTAAAACAGTTTTACTACGTTTTAACGCTGTTTCTTCCAGGAGCATCACGGACACAAATGTCTGATACTGAGAAACTCTCTAGACTCTGAGGATTGAGGAAATGTAAAACATGTCAGTACTTTCTCATCTTAAGGCTTCACTGTGAGCCACGAAGTAAAAGAATGTCCACCTCATGTGAGGCTCTCCCATAGAAATAAGCCTATATCTGTCATTCCATTTCTATCCAGCACAGGCCCTATTCAACTTGAAATTACATTTATGGAGAAGAACAGTTTTGTATTTTCACAAAAAGTTGTTTATGTATTTTATATATTATAGCTATTTATCATTATGCCTGTGTATGCCAAACACACAATGTCCTTCTGTTTCTTTACTACAATATACACAGCCCTCTAAATCTGTCGATCATTCCAACAGTTTGTCTTTGTAGACACCACATGGTTGTGCCTAACATACCGTATGTATTTGTTTTACACTAGAAACTAACCCTAACTTAAACTGTGCTCTGTTCTGAAGCTGGATTTGCTATAAACCACACGTTTACTACGAACAACACCTTTCTTACTGATACATTAAGTAAGTAAACAGTTTTATGAGGTCCTTTCCATAAAGTTGTTTTATTTCATGAATAAGTCAAATACAGTAGTTTAAGAGGTGTTATAGATTATAACAGGACATGAAGAGTCAACACAAAACTACTACAGTTTAGCCTCGTCCAGAACTAAATCAGAGGCAGTCTAAGCAATTTCTTTATAGCTTTTCTGAAGTTTTTAAGTTCTTTGTACATGGATAGTTTTTTGTGTGTTTTTTTTTTTATGTGCTATATTCATCTATTTGAGTTTTTTTTTTTTTTTAAGTTGTGTAATTTATCTATTTTCTTCCCAGGCACATACAATGAAATGTGCTGTATAAATGAATAAACTAAAGTTGAGTTACTGTTATGGACAGAACTTCAAGACACAGCCGGGGGCCGCAGAGTGTCCGGTTTGAGAACCTCAGGATCTCAGGTGTTGTTCTGTTGGACCTTCAGCTGGTGCTTCAGCTCGGTGGGGAGTCCTTGCCCCAAGTGGAGGAGTTCAAGTATCTCGGGGTCGTGTTCACGAGTGAGGGACGGATGGAGCGTGAGATCGATAGACGGATCGGTGCGGCGTCAGCAGTGATGCGGTCGCTGGATCGTTGTGGTGTCAGGAAATGTGTTTAGCTCTGACACAACCGATCTGGAGACGCTCTGTTACTTCTACCACAGAATAATAACAGACTGAACACAGACAGGAGATCTCCCTCATACCGGGGAAGATGAGAGGATGACTCGCCCGTCATCATCCTGCTCAAAGTCGGCTCCGCCGCGTGCTTCTGTTTACGTCTCAGTCTAGTTCAGGTGCGCGGTAGATTGTGGATGTTCAGTGAAAATATCAGCATTTATCCTGCAGCCACCGCAAAGGACTATTGCTTTCTTCTCTGTTAGCATTGCGTTAGCCGTAGCGCTAATCACGCCATTCCCTCGCTGCTACTACACGCTCTGATGACACAGAAACTCCCTCACCTCCGGATTCACACATCTCTGCCTCCACAGAGATACAGGTGAGCCTGTGCTGCTGGTAAAGAGTAAAGAGTCGTTTGTGGCTCAGTTTAGGAGGCTTATGTTTGGGAATGTTGTGGATAAAGAACTTATCTCAACAGCATAATGACGGTTCATGACCATTAAGTATCCGCGGATACTGTGCCTTTATTTACCTTTGCATCTACCGCATATGGGCTCCGTAGGTACAGACGCTAGATATAAACACTAAACTGCAGTATGAAAGGGTTGGTAACTACGATCCGAGGCAGGAGTCACTAATGTCACTAAATGGCTGCGGGTCAAAGAAAGTAAAACGTGTTTGTGTTTGGGTAACTGTAACTGCTCTGAAAAGAACTGGAGCTGTTTCTGTGAAATCATGTGACTTCCTCTCCTCCGTCTCCACGAGCAGCACATATTTATACAACCAGTATAAACATTACCAGTTACAGGGCGATAACCCACAGTGAAGTGTCAAGACCCTCTTTAAGCGATCTGTGTGCTCAACTTAAGGTTTTGTGTGTGGCTAAACAGCTTTGTTTCTGAATAATGTCCACCCATGTAAAGTGATTCGTATTAGTATGTTTTCTATAGTGGGCACAGCTGATCATCATTGATGACTTTAGGAATAGGATTGGGACTTTGTTCCTCCTTCTTAAAGGTTGTATTCATGATTGCCCTATAACATAATGTAGTGAGAGTTGACACTGTAGATTTAATGTAAATAAACACATTGTTGTGTTTGTTGTTACAGTATGTGGTATTTATTTTCTATTTCTATTATCTTCTGTCCACAGACCCAGACTCCATCTAATCCAGACGAAATGGCATCTGCAAAACCTGGTAAGATCATAAGAAGAAAATATAACTGAAGTGTGAAGTATTTTAGAGACATTAGAAGCATTAGAGACCTGCATGGGACTGGATCGTTATCAAACACATAATCAAGCATTAAATGCAAAGCGTAGGTCAGTGCTGTAACAGAGAGGCAAACGTGGCTCTTTTTTGCAGGTTAACAGTGAGTTGGCGACGGAACACTTTCCTTCCCAGAGTGGAGTTCTGACGATGGTTTGTGTTTTTCCGCTGCTGCTCTCGTAACTCCCAACAAAGTTTAGGTCAGTCTGTTTGTCACTTCGTCGGCTTTAATGGTTTATCCAAAGTGCACGGACAGAGGGAGGTTTGGACAAGTATTGAATTGACCTGCGCCAGGAGATAACGGCGGGTTTGAGTGTAGTTCAGCTGGAAGTCCGGTCGGTCAGTGTGGAGCAAAAGCAGCCAGTGAAGGTGCTGTAGCCTGAGGATGGAGTCTGAGGATGGAGTCTGAGGATGGAGTCTGAGGATGGAGTCTGAGGATGGAGTCTGGGGATGGAGTCTGGGGATGGAGTCTGGGGATGGAGACTGAGGATGGAGTCTGAGGATGGAGTCTGGGGATGGAGTCTGAGGATGGAGTCTGGGGATGGAGTCTGGGGATGGAGACTGAGGATGGAGTCTGTGGATGGAGTCTGGGGATGGAGTCTGGGGATGGAGTCTGTGGATGGAGTCTGGGGATGGAGTCTGAGGATGGAGTCTGAGGATGGAGTCTGGGGATGGAGTCTGAGGATGGAGTCTGAGGATGGAGTCTGGGGATGGAGTCTGGGGATGGAGTCTGGGGATGGAGTCTGAGGATCGAGTCTGGGGATCGAGTCTGAGGATGGAGTCTAAGGATGGAGTCTGGGGATCGAGTCTGGGGATGGAGTCTGAGGATGGAGTCTAAGGATGGAGTCTGGGGATCGAGTCTGGGGATCGAGTCTGAGGATCGAGTCTGCATCATCCCGGTGTTCACTGGCGGTGAGGCGTAAAAGGCTGCGCTCGTGTCCACGTGTGTCTAACACGCTGTTTTCTTATACGGGACATGTCGGGACCCGATGTGTTTAAGTCTGACCGCCCGCTCCCGCACACTCAGTTTGAATCCTGCCTGCTCCCGCAAGATTTCTGTCGGGTCCTGCAAGTCCCGCGGGATATAATTGGTCCGTTAGCGTTGGCTAATACTTAGGGGTCAATGTTGGGTTACTAAACGTCGACTAAACGCCACATTTTCCGCCTCGGAGGAGCGCACAGTGAGAGCTCGCACCTGCAGATCTGGCGCATTAGTGGGCTTGACAAACAGCCATGGCCAATGGCGCTGTTACACTCAACAAAAGGGGGGGGGGGGGGGGGAAGAGGAGAGGGGCAGGAACAGACACTCCACCGGCACTGTTCAACAAACATAAAGAAAGCAACAACGTCTGCGGAGCGTCCGGAGGAGAGCCCCTTGGTTGGTAAAACAAAAAACAGTGGCTCAATCATTTGGAGATGGTTTGGATAGAAATGCTGAATGTAGCGGCGAGATATGGTGCCGACGTGCGCTGCGCCATGTGCTTTTGTTTACGTGCGCTGCGCCATGTGCTTTTGTTTACGTGCGCTGCGCCATGTGCTTTTGTTTACGTGCGCTGCGCCATGTGCTTTTGTTTACGTGCGCTGCGCCATGTGCTTTTGTTTACTTCTCAGTCTAATTAAGGTTTGCGGTAGATCGTGGATGTACTGTGAAAATATCAGCGTTTGTAATGCTGCCACCGCGAAGGACTATTGCTTTTCCCCCGTTAGCATTGCGTTAGCCGCAGCGCTAATCACTCCAGTCCCTTGCTGACACCCGCTCTGAGGTTGAGCAGAGATGGTGAGCCTGTGCTGCTTGTAAAGAGTAAAGAGTCGTTTGTGGCTCAGTTTAGGAGCTTATGTTTGGGAATGCTTTGGATAAAGAACTTATCTCAAAACCACTGACTAAAACACAGTTAAATCAAGAGCAAATATCAAGAAATTATTTGGGCTATTTATTTATTTATTATATTTCATGATTATTAAGGACTAAAAAGTAAGTAATACTTTAATAAGTCATATTTCATTGTCTCAGTTTAGGCTTTAGTTTAGTTATATGCAACATAAAGTTATTAACAGCAAATGGGGTAGAAGAAAAATAAATAAATACAATGAAAATAGCAATATTAAATATTAAAACACTACTATTTGGCAGTGACTTTGACTTAACATTTTGTAAGGGTTGCAGCGATATCTGAACTCCTGACTCATGCTACAGAACAAGATGCCCGGTCACGGTAACAGGCAACACCATAATCATTTTGAACATAAACGTGAAGGACACATAAAGTACACGCACATAGACACAAACAACGGCTGTCACCGGCCCAATCCCATTTCTCTCACTTGGTCTGAGAACACTCGCTATGAGTTCCCTCCACATTAGAGTCCTCTCAGTGAGGGAAGTGCAAGTGAAGATTCTCCCCTAAGGAATGGGACAACACTAGTATGCAAATTGGGGCAGAGAACGTGTTCCTTACGTCAGGCGCAACATCGACGTGTCTGATTTCACCCCCGTCTAGTAGATAGCGGTAATACACAGTTTATACACATAAACTACAATAACAAGAAATACGTAGCTCCTGCCTGTTGTGTGTGCCATGTTGATTTATCTACGTTTGATAAATCAACGGAGAGGAAATATACGAAACAGTAGCCGCGTTCGCCGTATGTTTGTGACGGTCGGGATGTTTCTGGTATGTTTGTGACGGTCGGGATGTTTCTGGTATGTTTGTGACGGTCGGGATGTTTCAGGTATGTTTGTGACGGTCTGGATGTTCAGGTATGTTTGTGACGGTCGGGATGTTACAGGTATGTTTGTGACGGTCGGGATGTTACAGGTATGTTTGTGACGGTCTGGATGTTTCAGGTATGTTTGTGACGGTCGGGATGTTTCAGGTATGTTTGTGACGGTCGGGATGTTTCAGGTATGTTTGTGACGGTCGGGATGTTTCAGGTATGTTGTTTGTTTAATTTTGGCACTTGGCTCAACTTGGCTGCAAACTACCATTGTGTCTAAAAACAAGACGACCTACACATTCAGACCGTTCAGTTTGCATCCAGTCTATTAAACAATGAAACATGATGCATTACTGTTTTCAATCAATAATCATCTATGTCACATAAGTAGAACGTAAACAAGCAACAGTCACACAGGAGAAAGGGTTCAGCTTGAGACCATTTTATTTACTGAAGGCTTGAATCAGAGTCAGTAGATTGAGAACCTGAATAAGCGCCAAACATCCACATGTACACCGGGGCGCACCGGGACACACACCGGGACACACACCGGGACACACACCGGGGCGCACCGGGACACACACCGGGACACACACCGGGGCGCACCGGGACACACACCGGGGCGCACCGGGACACACACCCCGCCGTGAGTGTCTATGGACGGGCAGACTCTGGCGAAGCACTCGGCATTTTTACGAACGTCGTCAAATAGTGACTTTCAAACTATAACTTGGAGGTCCATTGCATAAACATCTAACTAAGATATTCCAACACATTTCAGAATTTTGACAGGCTTATTTGCGTATATATTCTTACATTTGTAGTTGTCGCTTTCACCGGTAGCCGCCATGTTTATACTCCCTCGCCGCAAGTCAGCTCCTGACCTGACTCGCTGCGGAGGGGCCTTTTCAAGGGGAGATAGACACTTCCTCTTGCTCCCTAAAGTATTGGGACACCCTACCCTTAAACGTGAACGCGCAAAACCGAGTGCTAGGGTCTAAAACGAGTGCAAGTGAGAGAAATGGGATTGGGCCACCCTCTCTACGGAGAGAAGTGCAAGACGAGGATAAAAGAAGACGGTGGACGGAGGTCGGGACTTCACTTCTTCTCTTGCTCTGAAGTCACCAGCTGGTTATTCTGTTCTGTAACTTTGTAACTAGGAACAACGGCAATAAAGGCCTTTTCTTTGAGACAACGTCTGTCTCCAGTGTATGCTTTGGTTATAACAGAATAACTGTTCTCGTGTGACATAAAAGAACCTAGTCCTTACAGTGAGCTCTAGTCCCAGAGCTGTAGAGCCTTTTACACCCAGAGTGAGCTCTAGTCCCAGAGCCGTAGAGCCTTTTACACCCAGAGTGAGCCCTAGTTCCAGAGCCGTAGAGCCTTTTACACCCAGAGTGAGCTCTAGTCCCAGAGCCGTAGAGCCTTTTACACCCAGAGTGAGCTCTAGTCCCAGAGCCGTAGAGCCTTTTACGCCCAGAGTGAGCTCTAGTCCCAGAGCTGTAGAGCCTTTTACGCCCAGAGTGAGCTCTAGTCCCAGAGCCGTAGAGCCTTTTACGCCCAGAGTGAGCCCTAGTCCCAGAGCCGTAGAGCCTTTTACGCCCAGAGTGAGCCCTAGTCCCAGAGCCGTAGAGCCTTTTACGCCCAGAGTGAGCTCTAGTCCCAGAGCCGTAGAGCCTTTTACGCCCAGAGTGAGCTCTAGTCCCAGAGCCGTAGAGCCTTTTACGCCCAGAGTGAGCTCTAGTCCCAGAGCTGTAGAGCCTTTTATGCCCAGAGTGAGCTCTAGTCCCAGAGCTGTAGAGCCTTTTACACCCAGAGTGAGCTCTAGTCCCAGAGCTGTAGAGCCTTTTACACCCAGAGTGAGCTCTAGTCCCAGAGCTGTAGAGCCTTTTACACCCAGAGTGAGCCGTAGTCCCAGAGCTGTAGAGCCTTTTACACCCAGAGTGAGCTGTAGTCCCAGAGCCGTAGAGCCTTTTACACCCAGAGTGAGCCGTAGTCCCAGAGCTGTAGAGCCTTTTACACCCAGAGTGAGCTCTAGTCCCAGAGCCGTAGAGCCTTTTACGCCCAGAGTGAGCTCTAGTCCCAGAGCCGTAGAGCCTTTTACACCCAGAGTGAGCTCTAGTCCCAGAGCTGTAGAGCCTTTTACACCCAGAGTGAGCTCTAGTCCCAGAGCCGTAGAGCCTTTTACGCCCAGAGTGAGCTCTAGTCCCAGAGCCGTAGAGCCTTTTACGCCCAGAGTGAGCTCTAGTCCCAGAGCTGTAGAGCCTTTTACACCCAGAGTGAGCTCTAGTCCCAGAGCTGTAGAGCCTTTTACACCCAGAGTGAGCTCTAGTCCCAGAGCTGTAGAGCCTTTTACACCCAGAGTGAGCTCTAGTCCCAGAGCTGTAGAGCCTTTTACACCCAGAGTGAGCTCTAGTCCCAGAGCTGTAGAGCCTTATACACCCAGAGTGAGCTCTAGTCCCAGAGCCGTAGAGCCTTTTACACCCAGAGTGGGCTCTAGTCCCAGAGCCGTAGAGCCTTTTACACCCAGAGTGAGCTCTAGTCCCAGAGCTGTAGAGCCTTTTACACCCAGAGTGAGCCGTAGTCCCAGAGCTGTAGAGCCTTTTACACCCAGAGTGAGCCGTAGTCCCAGAGCCGTAGAGCATTTTACACCCAGAGTGAGCTCTAGTCCCAGAGCCGTAGAGCCTTTTACACCCAGAGTGAGCTCTAGTCCCAGAGCCGTAGAGCCTTTTACACCCAGAGTGAGCCCTAGTCCCAGAGCCGTAGAGCCTTTTACACCCAGAGTGAGCTCTAGTCCCAGAGCCGTAGAGCCTTTTACGCCCAGAGTGAGCTCTAGTCCCAGAGCCGTAGAGCCTTTTACGCCCAGAGTGAGCCCTAGTCCCAGAGCCGTAGAGCCTTTTACGCCCAGAGTGAGCCCTAGTCCCAGAGCCGTAGAGCCTTTTACGCCCAGAGTGAGCTCTAGTCCCAGAGCTGTAGAGCCTTTTACACCCAGAGTGAGCCGTAGTCCCAGAGCTGTAGAGCCTTTTACACCCAGAGTGAGCCGTAGTCCCAGAGCCGTAGAGCCTTTTACACCCAGAGTGAGCCGTAGTCCCAGAGCTGTAGAGCCTTTTACACCCAGAGTGAGCTCTAGTCCCAGAGCCGTAGAGCCTTTTACGCCCAGAGTGAGCTCTAGTCCCAGAGCCGTAGAGCCTTTTACGCCCAGAGTGAGCTCTAGTCCCAGAGCTGTAGAGCCTTTTACGCCCAGAGTGAGCTCTAGTCCCAGAGCTGTAGAGCCTTTTACGCCCAGAGTGAGCTCTAGTCCCAGAGCTGTAGAGCCTTTTACACCCAGAGTGAGCTCTAGTCCCAGAGCTGTAGAGCCTTTTACGCCCAGAGTGAGCTCTAGTCCCAGAGCTGTAGAGCCTTTTACGCCCAGAGTGAGCTCTAGTCCCAGAGCTGTAGAGCCTTTTATGCCCAGAGTGAGCTCTAGTCCCAGAGCTGTAGAGCCTTTTACACCCAGAGTGAGCTCTAGTCCCAGAGCTGTAGAGCCTTTTACACCCAGAGTGAGCTCTAGTCCCAGAGCTGTAGAGCCTTTTACACCCAGAGTGAGCTCTAGTCCCAGAGCTGTAGAGCCTTTTACACCCAGAGTGAGCCGTAGTCCCAGAGCTGTAGAGCCTTTTACACCCAGAGTGAGCCGTAGTCCCAGAGCCGTAGAGCCTTTTACACCCAGAGTGAGCCGTAGTCCCAGAGCTGTAGAGCCTTTTACACCCAGAGTGAGCTCGAGTCCCAGAGCCGTAGAGCCTTTTACGCCCAGAGTGAGCTCTAGTCCCAGAGCTGTAGAGCCTTTTACACCCAGAGTGAGCTCTAGTCCCAGAGCTGTAGAGCCTTTTACACCCAGAGTGAGCTCTAGTCCCAGAGCTGTAGAGCCTTTTACACCCAGAGTGAGCTCTAGTCCCAGAGCCGTAGAGCCTTTTACACCCAGAGTGAGCTCTAGTCCCAGAGCTGTAGAGCCTTTTACACCCAGAGTGAGCTCTAGTCCCAGAGCTGTAGAGCCTTTTACCCCCAGAGTGAGCTCTAGTCCCAGAGCAGTAGAGCCTTTTACACCCAGAGTGAGCTCTAGTCCCAGAGCTGTAGAGCCTTTTACCCCCAGAGTGAGCTCTAGTCCCAGAGCTGTAGAGCCTTTTACACCCAGAGTGAGCCGTAGTCCCAGAGCTCTATAGCCTTTTACACCCAGAGTGAGCTCTAGTCCCAGAGCCGTAGAGCCTTTTACGCCCAGAGTGAGCTCTAGTCCCAGAGCTGTAGAGCCTTTTACACCCAGAGTGAGCTCTAGTCCCAGAGCTGTAGAGCCTTTTACACCCAGAGTGAGCTCTAGTCCCAGAGCTGTAGAGCCTTTTACACCCAGAGTGAGCTCTAGTCCCAGAGCTGTAGAGCCTTTTACACCCAGAGTGAGCTCTAGTCCCAGAGCTGTAGAGCCTTTTACACCCAGAGTGAGCCGTAGTCCCAGAGCTGTAGAGCCTTTTACACCCAGAGTGAGCCGTAGTCCCAGAGCCGTAGAGCCTTTTACACCCAGAGTGAGCCGTAGTCCCAGAGCTGTAGAGCCTTTTACACCCAGAGTGAGCCGTAGTCCCAGAGCCGTAGAGCCTTTTACACCCAGAGTGAGCCGTAGTCCCAGAGCTGTAGAGCCTTTTACACCCAGAGTGAGCTCTAGTCCCAGAGCCGTAGAGCCTTTTACGCCCAGAGTGAGCTCTAGTCCCAGAGCTGTAGAGCCTTTTACCCCCAGAGTGAGCTCTAGTCCCAGAGCAGTAGAGCCTTTTACACCCAGAGTGAGCTCTAGTCCCAGAGCTGTAGAGCCTTTTACCCCCAGAGTGAGCTCTAGTCCCAGAGCTGTAGAGCCTTTTACACCCAGAGTGAGCCGTAGTCCCAGAGCTCTATAGCCTTTTACACCCAGAGTGAGCTCTAGTCCCAGAGCCGTAGAGCCTTTTACGCCCAGAGTGAGCTCTAGTCCCAGAGCTGTAGAGCCTTTTACACCCAGAGTGAGCTCTAGTCCCAGAGCTGTAGAGCCTTTTACACCCAGAGTGAGCTCTAGTCCCAGAGCTGTAGAGCCTTTTACACCCAGAGTGAGCTCTAGTCCCAGAGCTGTAGAGCCTTTTACACCCAGAGTGAGCTCTAGTCCCAGAGCTGTAGAGCCTTTTACACCCAGAGTGAGCCGTAGTCCCAGAGCTGTAGAGCCTTTTACACCCAGAGTGAGCCGTAGTCCCAGAGCCGTAGAGCCTTTTACACCCAGAGTGAGCCGTAGTCCCAGAGCTGTAGAGCCTTTTACACCCAGAGTGAGCCGTAGTCCCAGAGCCGTAGAGCCTTTTACACCCAGAGTGAGCCGTAGTCCCAGAGCTGTAGAGCCTTTTACACCCAGAGTGAGCTCTAGTCCCAGAGCCGTAGAGCCTTTTACGCCCAGAGTGAGCTCTAGTCCCAGAGCCGTAGAGCCTTTTACGCCCAGAGTGAGCTCTAGTCCCAGAACTGTAGAGCCTTTTACACCCAGAGTGAGCTCTAGTCCCAGAGCTGTAGAGCCTTTTACACCCAGAGTGAGCTCTAGTCCCAGAGCTGTAGAGCCTTTTACACCCAGAGTGAGCTCTAGTCCCAGAGCTGTAGAGCCTTTTACACCCAGAGTGAGCTCTAGTCCCAGAGCTGTAGAGCCTTTTACACCCAGAGTGAGCTCTAGTCCCAGAGCCGTAGAGCCTTTTACACCCAGAGTGAGCTCTAGTCCCAGAGCTGTAGAGCCTTTTACACCCAGAGTGAGCTCTAGTCCCAGAGCTGTAGAGCCTTTTACACCCAGAGTGAGCCGTAGTCCCAGAGCTGTAGAGCCTTTTACACCCAGAGTGAGCCGTAGTCCCAGAGCCGTAGAGCCTTTTACACCCAGAGTGAGCCGTAGTCCCAGAGCTGTAGAGCCTTTTACACCCAGAGTGAGCTCTAGTCCAAGAGCTGTAGAGCCTTTTACACCCAGAGTGAGCTCTAGTCCCAGAGCTGTAGAGCCTTTTACACCCAGAGTGAGCCCTAGTCCCAGAGCTGTAGAGCCTTTTACACCCAGAGTGAGCTCTAGTCCCAGAGCTGTAGAGCCTTTTACACCCAGAGTGAGCTCTAGTCCCAGAGCTGTAGAGCCTTTTACCCCCAGAGTGAGCTCTAGTCCCAGAGCAGTAGAGCCTTTTACACCCAGAGTGAGCTCTAGTCCCAGAGCTGTAGAGCCTTTTACCCCCAGAGTGAGCTCTAGTCCCAGAGCTGTAGAGCCTTTTACACCCAGAGTGAGCCGTAGTCCCAGAGCTCTATAGCCTTTTACACCCAGAGTGAGCTCTAGTCCCAGAGCCGTAGAGCCTTTTACGCCCAGAGTGAGCTCTAGTCCCAGAGCTGTAGAGCCTTTTACACCCAGAGTGAGCTCTAGTCCCAGAGCTGTAGAGCCTTTTACCCCCAGAGTGAGCTCTAGTCCCAGAGCTGTAGAGCCTTTTACACCCAGAGTGAGCCGTAGTCCCAGAGCTCTATAGCCTTTTACACCCAGAGTGAGCTCTAGTCCCAGAGCCGTAGAGCCTTTTACGCCCAGAGTGAGCTCTAGTCCCAGAGCCGTAGAGCCTTTTACGCCCAGAGTGAGCTCTAGTCCCAGAGCTGTAGAGCCTTTTACACCCAGAGTGAGCTCTAGTCCCAGAGCTGTAGAGCCTTTTACACCCAGAGTGAGCTCTAGTCCCAGAGCTGTAGAGCCTTTTACACCCAGAGTGAGCTCTAGTCCCAGAGCTGTAGAGCCTTTTACACCCAGAGTGAGCTCTAGTCACAGAGCTGTAGAGCCTTTTACACCCAGAGTGAGCTCTAGTCCCAGAGCTGTAGAGCCTTTTACACCCAGAGTGAGCTCTAGTCCCAGAGCTGTAGAGCCTTTTACACCCAGAGTGAGCCGTAGTCCCAGAGCTGTAGAGCCTTTTACACCCAGAGTGAGCCGTAGTCCCAGAGCTGTAGAGCCTTTTACACCCAGAGTGAGCTCTAGTCCAAGAGCTGTAGAGCCTTTTACACCCAGAGTGAGCTCTAGTCCCAGAGCTGTAGAGCCTTTTACACCCAGAGTGAGCCCTAGTCCCAGAGCTGTAGAGCCTTTTACACCCAGAGTGAGCTCTAGTCCATGTAGAGCATGTGGCTGGGCAGCTCCTCCTGTGCAGAAACTGATGGTTGTGGTCCGTCGTCCACAAAGGAAGAATTTTGTTAGTTTGGTTTATTGTCCCTGAGGGAAAATTCGTTTTCAAATATACCTAACTCTTTGGCATGAGCTTAAAGTGTAGATATTTTACAACTTACCTTGGATGTGTATGAAGGACCATCTCTGAACTAAACCCCTGAGCAGGTCTGCCTCTGTCTTAGGAAATGCTGTCATCCACCACAAACTTCTCTGCAAATAAAGAAAATAAAAAAACAAATGGTAAATCATTTAAGTCACTTCAGTGGTGATGTTTATACTTTTCTTTTCAGATACAGCACCAATAAATCCTTTATTGAAACATAAGAAAACATGCATGATTTCTGCACCTGCCCTGGATCCAGTACAGATAAATGCTGTATAAAAACAATACTTCAAATTATACTAATGACAATGCAATATACAACACTTTTGTAACGCTCCTCATTTTTTGTATTTCAGCCAAACAATTCTAGTTGTGAGGTTATACTAGCAAATACAGTGAAGTAAAAACTCGATTTTTATCATTTCTATCGCAATATGAAGACGGCCAGCACTTACGAAACTTCTCAGAAAAGTGGCCGAGCGAGAGTACATTAGCGCGGCGACGTACGTTCGAAAGGGCCGCTGCTCCGGTTGTTGTAAAGAGCGGGACTATCGAGCTTATTAAGCCCCACACTGACAAACTGACCCCCCAAGTCATCTTAACACAGTAGCTTCATCGCCTGAAATGGCCTTAAACATTCATTTTGTATTTAAAGAACGATGATATGAAGAGATTTGACTTACAGCGTAATGGCGTCTGCTCTGAGGCTTCGTTGGCAGCTGTTCCGCTCCCGCTGCCTTCACCCTCTTGGGCCGTAGGAGCATAGATACAGGTGACGCGTCATACGGGACCATGGGCCGTTATGGCGGACGAAACTGGAGTCATGCGCCACTGAGCACAACCATTGAAAGAGATAGGAGGTTGGACATCGTGCCTCTTCCATTATATTTACTTCAATGGGTTAGCTCTTTAGGGTTTAACAGTGTGACAAGATGGTCAGTCAGAATGCAGGAGGGATGGAAGAGACTGGAGTCCAGGATCATGTTCCAGCAGGGTTTATTCTGGCTGAAGTTAATGTATTTTACAAGCAAGTCTGTAACAACAGAACACTATGGATATGAACTCTAACAAGGTTACCAGAACAATCGCAAATATATACATAAAAGTGATTATCTGATCTTCTGCAATATGCTAATACCCTGAAAGGATAGTAATTTACTAAAGTCTGCCCGAATAACGCAATTACAGAAAAGTATTCAAAATGAAGCCAGAATAATACATGGACTAATGGCGCCATCTAGTGGCGAACATAAATACACCGCCAACAGCCACTGTAGCTACATAAATACTGGCTAGTTTCACCTGCAGCAGCCCTTTTTAACTTAGTAGTGGATTATATTAGTAAAGTCCACAGTACACAAATATTAACATAGAAATGACACATTAAAAAGGCAATTGACCACAGCTAAAGGGCCACGGAGCGCAGCAGGGAAAAAAAAATTTAACCCAAAGGTAACTGCCGCTAGTGTTAGTAGGATCTGAACTACGGTAAAATGTGTAACAGAAACTGATCTGAACACAGATATGAAAAGAACACTTTAATCATCAGTAACTAAAAATACTTTCATCAGCGGCTGGAGTCGTCTTAAAAAGGGTTTTGGACTCAACAAAATCATGACACTTGGCTGAACAAACGGTAACTCGCTTCTCTCGTTGCCATAGTAACCGCAGCTGCGCGAGCCACAAAGTAACGCAGCAGCACGTAACTTCTTAACAGTGCCACTGCATCCTTCAATTACCATCTTAGGTCCTATCAGTCCATGTTCCACACGGCACAAAATAAGCCACAAAATTAAGAGCCAACACTAAGTAAGTAAGTAAGTGCTTTATTGTCATTGTACAAGCGTACAACAAAATAGTGTTCAGGTGCAGCAGCGACTCAGCCACGTTGTTACATAACAGCACTGGTCTGAGTCAGAATGTCTACTTCAAAACACTCAGAACAGGTGCATCGAATTCCAACACATCTAATGCCAATCTTCGGCATCCCAAAAATCCAGACTCACTGGTTTGGCCAAGTACAACCAGGTGTATTTATACGACGTTCTCCCCGAACAGTATCACTTCTAACCTGGTCAATAGGAGAAGACACTGAATGTAAGTGTGTTTATTTTTCTTTAATAATAAGTTTGTTTTGATAAAAGTATGTGTCATTATCTCGATTCTATATGTACCAACATACAAGGCGCATTGAGTTGCCTTGTGTACGAAATGCGCGGTATAAATAAAGTTGCCTTGCCTTGCCTTGCCATATCTTACTGAATAAACAAAAATAATGATTAGTTGATAAAAATAATAACTAAATTAATCTGGGTCTTGTTCAAATGTTATAAAGTTACCTTCTTTGACCGTGTTATCACCGTGCTGTTAAGTCATACAAAATTGAAGTGTTCATTACATACTTGTGTGTGGCTAAACAGCTTTGTTTCTGAATAATGTCCACCCATGTAAAGTGATTCGTATTAGTATGTTTTCTATAGTGGGCACAGCTGATAGTTATGTGAGTCATTGATGACTTTAGGAATAGCAATTCGAAACACTCTTCTTTCCTTCCTTGTATTCATGATTGCCCTATAAAATAATGTAGTCAGAGTTGACACTGTGGATTTGATGTAAATAAACACCTTTTTGTGTTTGTTTTAACAGTATGTGGTCTTTATTCTATCTTCTGTCCACAGACCCAGACTCCATCTAATCCAGACGAAATGGCATCTGCAAAAGCTGGTAAGATCATAATAACACATGAAAAATATAAATGACAAGAAAAGAAAAACTGAACAGAAACTGTCCATTTGTAACTGTGTAACAGATGCAGATAATAAAATAAAATGTAATTTTTTTTAAACTGCGACTATTAAAGGCTTCACACAGCACAAATTAGCTGCATGAACACCTGCTCACTATTGTGTTGACAAAGAGCAGTAATACAGTTAAACATGTATTTGGACTATTTTATATACATTTCAGAAGAATTTGTTCAGACTTAATGCAACCTTGAAGATTTACAAGGGAAACTGCACAGTTTAGCTCATTACATTTTGAGCAATCACACACACCAAATGAAAAGTTAATGGAAAAAGTAGGCCAATGGAATATTAGTGAACTAGTTCAATTGAAATTAGATTTTTTTTAAAGCACGATTGGTGCCAAATTAAATTCCTTCACAATATTCCAAATATTTTATATAAATATAAGAATAGTGTGGTCCACATTTTTCCATCCATGAACTGTTCTGCTGTAGAATGTGGTGTGTCCAGCAGGGTGAGGAAATGTAGAGGTGGGTACAGTAGCCAAAATATTTACTCAACTAAGAGTAATGTTACTTTAAAATAATTGTACTCGAGTAGAAATAAAAAGTAGTGGCCCAAATATTTAGTCAAGTAAGAGTAAAACAGTACTTGGAGAAAATGTCACTTGAGTAATGTGAGTACTGAGTAACTTGGGCGTTAACACTCAACACAAAGTTAGTAGTGACGTAAATTATGAACATGAAATAATGTTAAAAAGTCTAATATTTTCAAAGAAAAGCTAAAGCTGAAGCTACCTTCAGCTATACTCTACAATTTATTTTTCATCAGTAGGTATCAGTAGTGAACTCTGATCTGCTCCCACCTCATCCACGCCTCTCACTCCCCTCCACATGCAACCCTTGTGATACGTTCACAGACAGAAGGGAAATATCAATAATCTTGTGTGCAACATTATCAGCAGAATAATTAAGATATGTTGCATATTAAACATTTTGAGAATTAGATTTTTTTCTATGTTTTTTGACATTTAGAACATTAATGTTCCATTTAGAAATTTAAGTGTAAAGGTTTTAATTTCCATACATCTCAAATGACTCATACACTTCGGTGCATGCTTTATAAAAAAAATAAAAATTAAAAAAATACTTGCACATAATGGAATATTAAACAAACTCACATTTCATTAGGATTTCAGCGCCCTCTTAGCAGGTCGATCAGATGTTTCTTTTGTAAACTTCTGTCATAATGCCAAACTCTGTGTTAGCTGTTAACTGTTGCTGCGTCTGCTGCTTGAAACATTTGCGATCCATTGTTAGTATTTACATGGGGAGGGGTGTGTTGGGGGTCAGATGGGGGAGGTGCGGAGCTTGTCTGCTTATGTGGGACAAAGGCAAGGCAAGTCAACTTTATTTATACCACGCATTTCACACACAAGGCAACTCAATGCGCGTTACAAAAGAAGATATGCAAAATTACAATCAGATTAAAGTTAAGGCAAAGCACATACATAAAAACATCAAGACATGGCAAATACACAGTACACAAGGTCACAAAGTTAGCTCGCTGTTTCAAAGTTGGGCCATCTAGCGATGCAATGTGGTAATGCAACCATTCCGGTCCGGCAAAATGGAGTAGCTCAGGGTAGCTTTAAGTAAAAAATTAAATAAATTAAATAAACACAGAATGTATAATTTAAGCTTCAAAATGATGATTTGTCACTTAAAGATGTACTCACAATGTTTTACTCAAGTGAAAGTACAGATACTTCATTTTAATATTACTCAAGTATAAGTAATAAGCACTGTATGCAAAATACTCACAAAAGTAAAGTTACTTCAAAAAGTTAATTTATTACTTGTACTTGACTAAATGTAACTGACTACAACCCACCTCGGAGGAAATGTATCTAACACATGCAATGCCCCCCTTTCTAATCATTTCAGCCTCCAGGCCAAGTGATTAAGTTCTATAAAAGAGACTGGAAGATTAAACAATACAAAATAATATCAATAAATACAACAGCACACAAAACATAAGAGGTCCAAGTCATCTGCAATACTGCTACAGGGGCTTATGGGAAATGTACTTCTAACATGCTTAATGCTATTTATTTTTCACTGTGATTTTGCAGATAATCAATGGACTCTGAGGATCACACTGGTTGGAAAAACTGGTTGTGGAAAAAGTTCTACTGGGAACACCATCCTGGGAAGAAATGAGTTCACAGCTAAAGCAGATGGGAAATCTGTCACCCAGCACTGTAAAAAAGCAGTGTCTGATGTAGACGGGCGCCGTGTTGCTATAGTGGACACTCCCGGTCTGTTTGACACCTCATTGTCCAATGAAGAAATTACAATGGAAACCTATAAATCCATCAGTCTTTTGGCTCCTGGACCACACGCCTTTTTATTGCTGCTAAAAGTTGGTCGATTCACACCAGAAGAATTAGATACAGTAGAATATATTACAAAGGCATTTGGAAAGAATGCTGAAAGGTACACAATGATCCTCTTCACACGTGGAGATGATCTGGAGGCAGATGACACAACCATTGAAGAGTACATAAGGAAAGCTGATCCTGCTCTGAAGAAGCTGGTCTCCGACTGTGGAAAAAGGTTTCATGTGTTTAACAACAGGGTAAAGAATGACCACACTCAGGTGAAGGAGCTGCTGAAGAAGATCGACAACATGGTGAAGGAGAACGGAGGAAGCCACTACACCAACGAGATGCTCCAAGAGGCTGAGGCGGCCATTAAGGAAGAACAGGAGAAGATTCTAAAGGAGAATGATGAGCAGATCAGGAGCGAGAGAGAGGAGATAGAGAGAAAATATCAAAAAGAATTGGAAAAAGTCCTAAAGGAAAGCGAAGAGATGAAGCAAAAACTTGGAGAACTTGAGCAGTTGAAGAAAGAGCAATCGCTCTGGGAGCAAGAACAGAAAAGGAGAGAGGAAGAATCCAGGGAAAGAATAGAGCTTATGTGTGCTGAAGAAATTGAACGCGTAACAAGAGTATATGAAGAGCAGGCCAGAAGTCAAGCTGAGAGCAAAAATTCGTTCTTGGATAGAATAGGAATGACTATGGCCAATGGTGTGGTTCTTGTCTTTGATCGGCTCATTAATCGAATGTTACCTAAATTTTGAAGTATATAGTAAAAATAAACCAAATGGGTCACGTCAAAGGATTTTACCAAACTGCAATCAATTACCTACCTATAAAAATATAGGTTACATGTTACTTATGTTAATCACATGGTATTGTATGATTTTAATTGTGTTCTATATTTTGTAATTCTTTTGCTTTTAATGTAAGTGTTCTTGTATATGAAAGGCACTATCAAATAAAATCATTATTATAACTATTACGATTACTATTATTACTACTACTACTACTACTGTTCCTACTACTATTGTTACTACTACTACTACTACTACTACTATTATTCGGGTGACCAAATATTCCGTACATAAAACTGGAAATTTGTGAAGGGCAGAACTAATATTTACTTATATTAACTTTATTTATCTGTTTTAGTTCTATACAATTATTTCTTTAGTTTCACTCTTTTTTTTATCTTGTGCTATTTCACGCACAGTTTTAGCTGTTTTTAATTGATCTTTTATTTTTTATGTTCTCCTAGTGGTTCCTCTGAGGGAGCCCTCTGCCCCGGGAGTGCTGGTTGGCTGTGGCCGTGCGGGCGCTCTCCTGGGGGTGCCTGGATGGAGGTAGGACGTCTCTCCTACACCTACCCCGGGCCCCCTGGGTTGGCGCTCTGTGGCTGTGGCCGATGGGCTGCTCCTGGTGCAGACGCTCCTTGGATGATGTTTCCTCTTTCGGCCCATCTGTACCCAGCCTTACGTACTCAACTCTATGTCCATTTTTATTTAAGACTTTTAACTGCTGGGCTGTCTGTACGTATATGTGTCTGTGTGTCTGTGTGTGCGGGTGGGGTGGGGGGTGGTGGGGGTTGTAGTTATTTATGTATATTTACTGGTGGGGACGATTTTAATGATTTTTAATGATGTTTAAGCACTGTAAAGCACTTTGTGTTACATTTTGTATGAAAAGCGCTCTATAAATAAAGTTTGATTTGATTTGATTCACATTTTCAGCCGAGTTTTAGCTGTTTTTAATTGATCTTTTATTTTTTATGTTCTCCTAGTGGTTCCTCTGAGGGAGCCCTCTGCCCCGGGAGTGCTGGTTGGCTGTGGCCGTGTGGGCGCTCTCCTGGGGGTGCCTGGATGGAAGCAGGACGTCTCTCCTACACCTCCTCCGGGCCCCCTGGGTTGGCGCTCTGTGGCTGTGGCCGATGGGCTGCTCCTGGTGCAGACGGCTCCTTGGATGATGTTTCCTCTTTCGGCCCATCTGTACCCAGCCTTACGTACTCAACTCTATGTCCATTTTTATTTAAGACTTTTAACTGCTGGCTGTCTGTACGTATATGTGTCTGTGTGTCTGTGTGTGCGGGTGGGGTGGTGGGGTTGTAGTTATTTATGTATATTTCCTGGTGGGGACGATTTTAATGATTTTTAAGCACTGTAAAGCACTTTGTGTTACATTTTGTATGAAAAGCGCTTTATAAATAAAGTTTGATTTGATTTGATTTGAGAACTGTTTGTAATGTCTTCTGTCTTAACATCGAAGTGATAGACTTATTAATATTTTTGAATGGTTCAGTCACAATGGAAACTTTATGTTTGACATAAACACAGTAAAAAGTATTTAAAGGACCTGTATCATGCTATTTTAAGCCGTTCCAAAGTAAAGTATAGGCCTTTATATGATATATTGTACCTCTACCACTACGGAGCACTCATTTTTGTGATAAATATAAGTATTTTCTGGAGGTATTTTTCCAACCCGGAAGACAAAACGCTTGGATTCAGTTAACTCCGCCCCCTCTCGCCGCTCATACAACTTTAGCAGTAGTAGAAATATATATATCACAGCAAAAAGTGAAGTTATTTCATGATGCTGTTATTAGGAGTTAACATGTGCAACACAGCTTCATGGCTAAATGGCTAACACACACACTAACACACACGCTAACACACACACGCTAACACACACACGCTAACACACACGCTAACATGCGTTTTGATCGACTCACCACTCTGATGTTTCCAGTATGGGACTTGCGCTGGTTATAAAAGTTAATCCACTTTGATTCTGGCCGAGGTTCACCAAGCATCCATCAGCGACAGGCTCAGACAAACACACTTTTATTTTTATTTTCCTTTTTCTTTTTTTTTTTTTTTTTTCTTACGACAGAAATAATGAAAAAAACTGTTTTACAAATAAAAATCATGCCGTAAGGCATTAGATTACAGACGTGGAGCACTTCCGTTCCGCTGTGACGACACAACTGAACATGTCAGTCGTTTACCAGGAGAGGGCGGAGCTGCTGCTCAGAGAGCAGGATTCAGGAGGATTACTGAGAACTGCGTGAATGAAGCCAAAAACCACTCTGGGGGTGTTTTTGATAAGGAAATAGCATAACAACATGGTTAAAAGCTCCAAAAAGTCGATTTTGCATGATATAGGACCTTTAAGTTTCAAGTACAAAATACTAATATGCCTGGCACAGGTGAAAAACCGGGACACCTGGGACAGATCTGGTATTAAACTGGGACAAATCAGAGGGCTCCAAACTGGAATAGGCTTTACCAGGGAAGCTGAGGAGTGTGTAAAATAGAACATTTATTTCTTTTTTTTTTTTTTGAACTTTAAGTTTATGTAAATCAGGTGTGAATGTAGACATGTTTAAATACAACTTTGACAGAGGGTTTTACAATCATATTTTCAAATAATGTGTCACTGGGGTCCATCTTTGTGAAAACAAGTCCATTTTCAATTGAAGTTTTGCGGTCAGCTGTTCCATTATGTAAACTTGCTTAAGTCTCTGTGTCCATTCCTTCGTCGTTGGAGGAGAAGGTTTCCTCCAATTGACCGTAATCATCTTCCGTGCGATCAGCAAGAGGATGCGGAGTATGTACCGGTGGTCTTTATCATGAATATTTGCAGGTGGAATTCCAAGAATAATAATCATTGGGTCCATTGGGATTTTGACATTCAATATATTTTCTATCTCCAGTTGAATATCCTGCCAATATTTAACAAGTACCGGGCAGTCCCAGAATATATGTGTGTGATCAGCCACTTTGCCACAATTTCTCCAGCATAACGGGGATATGTTTTTGTAAAATTTAGAAATGATTAGAGGGGTTCTGAAATACCTAATTTTATTTTTCCAGTCAAATTCTTTCCACAAATTGCTATTGATGCCTTTATGGCTGATCCCACACATATCCTTCCATGCTCCATCATCAATAATAATATTCAATTCCAGCTCCCACTTATCTCGAACATCAAATGTGTTATCTCCCAGGTTTCCCATCAGCTTTTTGTACATGAGGGACACATGATTCTTGGTCGGCAGGTGTTTTTCTCTTACAGTAATGAAGTATTGCTCTATACCTGTGGGATTTGCTTTTACTTTGTCCCAGTCAGCATGATTTTGGATATAGTGTCTTATCTGCAGATATCGAAAATGATCTTTTGGGGGTAAGAAAAACTGGTTTTGTAGTTGAGAGAAAGACTTTAAGTGATTACCTTCAAATAATTGATTAATTGTACGCAGACCACTGCTTTCCCATCTTTTAAAGCCACTATCCCACAATGACGGCTGGAATTCAATATTACCACCTATAGACATGGCCCGTGATAGGTTAATTGCACCTCCTAGTTTTTTCCTTACTGAGTTCCATATTCGTAGCGTATGTTTCACCCATACATTATTCAGTTTGAGTTTCTTCCAGAGTTTTTCATTCAGGAACGGTAGGACTGATAGGCGTACACCTGGTATTGCATTCTGTTCTATTTGGATCCAACCCGCCTCCTGGTCATTATTTATCCATTGTGTTATAGCAAGTAGTTGAGCAGCCCAATAATAATATTTAATGTTTGGGAGAGAGACTCCACCCAGGTCCTTTGGTGAGCATAATATTTTCAATCTAATTCTCGGCCTCTTATTTTGCCACACAAATTTGGAGAGCATTTTGTCTAGCTGGGTAAATGTGGACATAGGAACCCATACCGGTAACGATTGAAATACGTATAGGAGCCTCGGTAGAATGTTCATCTTGACCGTCTCTACTCTTCCAAATAGAGACAGGGGTAGAACCTCCCACCTCAGCAAGTCTGCCTTTATTTGTGTTATTAATTTATTATAATTAGATTTAAAAAGTTGCATTGGATTTGGTGTTAGAGTAATCCCCAGATAACTAAATCCTTGATGGCATTGTCTAAATGATGTTATTGTATTTAGTTGGGTAGGCCATGTTCCAGATAACATCATTGCTTCGGACTTATTCTCATTGATCTTGAATCCTGAAATGTAGCCATAATCATGTAAGCATCGGAGAAGTGTTGGAATAGAGGAATTTGGATTCTTCACGTATAACAACACATCATCGGCAAATAATGCAATTTTATGCTCTGCTCCGCTCTCGTCTCTTATGCCCTGTATGTTTTGATTCTGTCTCACTGATTCGGCAAGTGGCTCAATACTCAAGGCGAACAGGACTGGACTGAGCCCATCGCCCTGTCTTGTTCCTCTACCCAGGCTAAAAAAATCAGAACAGTGTCCATTAGCCCTGACTCTTGATCTTGGATTTTTATAAAACATCATTATCCAGCCAACAAATTTGTCGCCAAAACCCATATTCAGTAATACATGCTGTAAATATTGCCAGTCCACTCGATCAAATGCCTTCTCAGCATCTAAGCTGAGAAGCATTGATGATTCTTTTCTTGAGGCGGCAAGTGATTGCAGGTTTAGGGTTTTTCTGATATTATTTGAACCGTGACGGCCATTAATAAAGCCCGTTTGATCAGGCTTTACCAGTTTCTTAATATATTTTGGTATGCGTTTGGCAAGGATACTTGTTAAGATCTTAAGGTCGACACACAGAAGACTAATAGGTCTGTATCCAGTACACAGCGTGGGATCTTTTCCCTCTTTCTTGATCACCGTTATTATAGCTTCTGACCAGGAGGCAGGTGGGTCTTTGTTGTTCAGAGCATCATTATATATTCTTGTCAAAACTGGAGACAGTTCATTTATAAACGTCTTGTAATATTCCCCAGGGAATCCGTCGATTCCCGGTGACTTGTTATTTTTCAAGTTACTAATAGTCTCTCTGACCTCAGCTATTGTTATAGGCTTTACCAAGTCCGCAGTCTCATCATTAGTTAATTTAACCATGTTAAGTGGCTCCAAGAATCTTGTAATCTTTTCCGTTTTATCAATTTGATATTGGCCTTCATATAGCGAAGTGTAGTAAGCTGCAAATGCTCCTGTTATGTCTTTAGGTTGTGTTACTATGTCATTAGTTATTGGATGTTTAATTTTTGTCACAATTCGGCCTGATTGAGCTTTTTGTAGTTGGAAGGCAAGTAGTCTGCTTGCTTTGTTACCCATTTCATAATATTTTCTATTTACAAACCTAAGTGCCCCTTCTGCCTTGTAGGTGAGTAATTCGTCCAATTTTTGCTTAGTTTCTTTTAGTATGGGGAGTATTTTTTTGTCTTGTGTTTTCTTATGTTCATTTTGTAACTTTCTAATATTGGCTTCTAATTTCCCCTGTTCATTTAGTCTTTGTCTCTTTATCCTAGAGGATACAGCTATTATCTTCCCTCGCATTACAGCTTTGCATCCTTCCCATAGAACAGAGGGGGAAATATTATCAATATCATTGAAATTTAAGTATTCAGCCAAATCATTTTTTAACTCTTGGCACACATTATGATCAGTTAGAAGAGAAACATTAAGCCTCCAATACCTAAAGCGCTGCTCTACACCCAGGCGGATACTCAACGTAGTTGGCGCGTGATCAGAAATTGTTATGGGTTCGATTTTGCTCTCTATAGCTCTATATGACTCTTTTTTTGATATAGCAAAGAAGTCTATTCTCGAATAGGACCCATGTACATGAGACATGAACGTGAAATCCCGTTCTCTTGGATGAAGAGAGCGCCAAATATCCACCAGACCCAATTCTTCCAACATACCTTGCAATGCCACCATCTTTTTAGGTTTTGGCCCAACATCTTTAGGTAACCGATCCATTGTCCTATTTAGTGTACAGTTAAAATCGCCCCCTACAATAATTATTCCTCTTCCTTTATCGGCCAAGATAGAAGCGATTTTCTGAAAAAACTGTGGGCAGTCTTCGTTAGGGGCATACAGATTCAGTACTGTCACTTTTACATCATCAATCTTGCCCACTACCATGACATAGCGACCCTCATCATCTCGTATTAGTTCTTCATTATGAAAATTTACTGATCTATGAAAGAGAATGGCAACTCCTCTTTTTTTACCACTTTTACACGATGCACTGTATACCTGATCTACCCATTCGCGCTTTAATTTCAAGTGTTCTTTGTCCGTCAGGTGCGTTTCTTGGATAAGTGCAATAGAGCAACACAATTGTTTTAGCTGACTATACAGTTTTTTCCTCTTGATGGGATTATTGATACCTTTTATATTATAGCTGACCAAGTTAACCAAAGACATATTTGACTAATAAACGTTTCAGCAGAAAATGGTTATCTTTACAATTTTTTGCAGTGACAAAAAGACATGTTTTATGATCGTTTAAACCCAGAACATCTGTCAAAAAACAAGGAACACAGAACCTTGGCAGAACTGATGCCATAACATATTCAACTTCCAAGTAACCAGCTGGTCTTAAAGTGATCAGCTCCCGTTGGTATAAGGGCAGAGATAGGTGACGAGCTATCTCTGGGATTAATGTAAGGCAAAATGCCAGTGCAGTCACCTTTGTGTAGAGACTGCTTTGTGAGTGCATTACACTCAGGGGTCACTCCTAATCGTCCAAATTGAGACTATGTAGTAAAATTATACAGCGTTTTTTTTTTTTTTTTTTTTTTTTTTTTTTTTTTTTTGAATACAGTATATAAACTTTTCACAATTCTTACTAAAAATAAAATAAAACATCCTCAGCATCTTATTATTGTAAACTTAGTGCAACATTTCTTTGTAAGGCAATACTTTTCTTTATAAGACAATACTTCTCTACTGCATTTCGTTAAAGAAGGTGTTGTAGTCCGCAGCTGCAAGCGTCGCCTCTCCTCTGCGTGTATCTTGTCCTGCCAACAGCCATCTGTCCTCCCTCGCCGCATTCTCCAGCCGCTCTCGCTCCTCCGTCCGCACAGCGATGCCCATCTCCTGTAGGTGAGTGGCGGCCTCCATCAGTGTCGTGTAGGTTTTCTCTCCCGTCTCCAGATGAATCTTGAGTTGAGCTGGGTATAGACATTTCGCACTGATGCCTTTCATTTTAAGTTGCTTGATTACGTTCCGGACTCGCCCTCTCTTTCTCTGCAGATCAGGGGAGTAGTCATGATCGAAATAAATCAGTTTTCCCTCAAGGAAGGTTTTCTTTTGGCCCCATGCAAGTCGAAGCACATGTTCTTTAACTGTGAAGTCTAGAAATCTTACAATTATGGACCTTGGGGGGGCTTCGGTATCTCGGGGTTTGGGCACAAGCGCCCGATGGGCTCTCTCTATCTTCAGCTCCATGTCCGGTTTGTTTAGGACTTGGCGAATGAGATCTTGTATGAAGCTCATCATGTCTCGTTTTTCGCTGCCCTCTGGGACCTGGTAAATTCTAAGATTGTTGCGTCTTAGCCGGTTTTGCAGGTCCTCACAGCGCGATGTGAGATCAAGTTCCCGGTGAAGCAGGTACCTTAATGTTCGTTCATGCCGCATTCCCCGGTCCTCATTTTCGCCGATTCTCTTTTCCGCCTCATTTAGTCTGTCTTCGTGCTTCAAGATTTTCGTGTTGAGCTCTTGTACTGAGAATTCAAGTCGATCGAGCGAGGCTTTGGTCCGTGTGTGGCCCTCCTGGTTTTCAGCTCTCACTTTCTTCAACTCTGCCATTAGCGCTGCGATGCTATCTTGTTGCACACCTGTAGCCGCATTGCTAGCTTTAGCGTGGTTAGCCAGGCTTTCCTCCGTTTCGTTCTTCGCATAGTCGCGTCTGGTTGTAGTTTTGCTTACTTTATTGGTTCCACTCATGTTGTCCACTGTCCAGGTGTAAAAATGCCGAGATTGAGTAACGCTGTATACTCAAACTTAAAACTTTTGGACGAGAGCCCCCTCTTCAAGCTGCAGCTGCAGGCATGACGTCAGCGGAAGTCCAGAACATTTATTTCAAAATGTCACAACTTTTAGCTTAGCATAAAAACACAAGTTTTAAATTGGCGGAGCATTTTCATAAAAAAACAGTTGTGAATGAGGCTAAACCTACATAATTTACATTTTAAAAAAACCTGGCACCTAGCACAAAAGTAGGATGCAATCCCAGACATTACAATTTAACTGACATAGAGTAGAAAGTAATGTTTATTTGTCATTATATACAAGTACAATGTTTGTCAAAGTCTCAGTAATATCAGAATATCAATAAAATGGTTTAGTAGAATGTATATAATAAAGCAGGACAGGTATCAAAATATTCTATTTGCACATTTAAAAGAAGGAAAACTTATTCCAGTTTTAGAGGAGAGACACGCACATCCACAGTTCTCAACCAGTGTGCTGGATCGAAAAAACAATACAGTGGAAAAAATGGAATAGATCCACACAACTGTAAATGCTCACCAATTTGTATTGCTCAGACCGGCAGTAGTGACGTTTCGGGGTCTGAGCCCTTCATCAGACTTAGAAAACAGGTCTGACACAACTGTATATATACATGGTCTGATTGTGTCATGTGATACCAACACCATAAGACACAGCTTTACATTTTTGTTTTACATTTTTACATTAAACAATATCTCTGATGGATGACACAATCAGCCCATCTCTCTCTCTCTATATATATATATATAGATAATAAACCACAATGGCAAACACTTCCGGGGTGGGCGGGGCCGTGGAATATAACCTTTTTCAGACACACCGCACGGTCTACGGAAGTGTGACAAACCACTTACATTCTCTGCTAGTGATTTTGTCGGATAGAGTCTATCTGGTGTCATGTCACCGCTATTTAAAATATATATCAATGAAAAAGAAGCTCCATAGGTCGCTACCATGTTTTTTATTTCCCAGAGCACTCCGTGCGGCCCCCATGTGACCGTCCTACCAGCCACGGGTTAATAAAGACCACAATCACCACAATGCATTGCGATTCTACCGTCGAAGGAAAAACCTCACGTCACAACACGAACAGCTGTTTTCAACAGCTGTTTTAAGCACGTGTTGCGTATTTTTCATGAATAAACTACTACTGCTTGACCTGTTAAACGATCAACAGCTCCCTGTATTTCGGCACACGTAAAATCCATGTGAAATGAAACGGATCTGACTGGCATGCGTGTGTGCGCATCCAAACAGGGTGTTGTGCGTCATCGTCACTTAGCGTAAACTGAAAGCTGTAGACACTCCACACCTGTACAGTTACATCCAACAAAAACACATGAAATGTCTTTGTTTCTCCTGCGGGGACGAGGCTGTGGTAAATTAGATCTAGTGCAGTGCATAAGTCAGAAGCGCAGACAAATAAGTACGATCCTGTCCTGGTCAAGATCCGCCTCCAAAGCTTGATCTCCACAAAAAGGTACAAGCAGAAAGTCCAAGAACATCCCAAACATGAGCCTCAAATCAAACACGCTGCTCCGAGTGCTTTAGCCTCTGTGTGTGGAAAGTGAAACTGCGCTGCTTTTTTTTCAGAGCGCTACAATTTGTTTTCTATTCATGTGCAAGGGGGGCTTCAAGGCAAAAGGTTAGGAACCACTGGTCTACTAATAGTGCGGGTCTATATACTGAATGACGGATTATGGATTTGGGTGGACATTTTTTTGTAATAACTCATAATCTCAGAACATCAAATGTGGACACTAGCGTAGGCCCAGCCGTAGGCCGGGTTACAGCTAGTATATCAAGAGTTCAACTTCAACTTCAAGATTTGTATTTGTCAAACCATGTGAATGGATTGAAATTAGATTTCTCTCCTTGATTGTGAAGCGGGGGGTGGGGGAAGAGGGGCGGAAGGGAGGGCAGGGAGTTCAGCTTCCCGATGGCCTTGTGTATGAAGCTGTTCTTAAGTCGACTCGACCTGGCCCGTAGATTCTGCAGTCTCCTCCCTGAAGGCATTACTCTGAAGAGACTGTGTGATGGGTGCGTAGGGTCCCTGGTGATTCTGACGGCTTTGCGGGTGAGACGGGTGGAGTACATGTCCTTAATGGAGGGGAGAGGAGCTCCACAGATCTTCTCCACTGCTCTTACGATGCGCTGGAGGCTCCTTCAGCAGAAGGCAGTGCTGGTGCCGTGCCACACAGTGATGGAGCTGGTCAGGATGCTCTCTATAGTCCCTCTGTAGAAGAACCACACAGTGATGGAGCTGGTCAGGATGCTCTCTATAGTCCCTCTGTAGAAGAACCACACAGTGATGGAGCTGGTCAGGATGCTCTCTATAGTCCCTCTGTAGAAGTACCACACAGTGATGGAGCTGGTCAGGATGCTCTCTATAGTCCCTCTGTAGAAGGGCCACACAGTGATGGAGCTGGTCAGGATGCTCTCTATAGTCCCTCTGTAGAAGAACCACACAGTGATGGAGCTGGTCAGGATGCTCTCTATAGTCCCTCTGTAGAAGAACCACACAGTGATGGAGCTGGTCAGGATGCTCTCTATAGTCCCTCTGTAGAAGAACCACACAGTGATGGAGCTGGTCAGGATGCTCTCTATAGTCCCTCTGTAGAAGAACCACACAGTGATGGAGCTGGTCAGGATGCTCTCTATAGTCCCTCTGTAGAAGAACCACACAGTGATGGAGCTGGTCAGGATGCTCTCTATAGTCCCTCTGTAGAAGAAGCACACAGTGATGGAGCTGGTCAGGATGCTCTCTATAGTCCCTCTGTAGAAGTTGCACATAACGGAGGCTGGGACTCTAGCTCTTCTTAACTTGCGGAGAAAGTAGAGACGCAAGTCTCTATATATACGTGTGTACTGTATATATGTAATACACACGTGTATCAGAGCTGTTTTTTAAGTCAGATGAAGGGCTAAGACCCTGAAATGTCACTACTGCTGGTGTGAGCAATACAAATTAGTGAGCATATACAGTTGTGCGTATCTCTTCCATTTTTACCATAAGTCTATGTGTAGCCTACAATAAGTGGTCCACATTTTATTACATTTTTCATCCATGAACAATGTTGCTGTATAATGTGGTTCGACAAGCTGGATGAGGAAATGTCCCTAGCACCCACACTCAGTGTAGGCCAAGTGTGGGTGTGGGGATGTAATTTCCTGCATTCTAATCATTTCAGCCTCCAGGCCAAGTGATCTAGTTCAATAAAAGAGACAGGTAGATGAAACCATTGGAAATAATATGAATAAATACAACTGCTAACAAACAAAACGGTAAAAAAAAGAATAACACAAAAGGTCCACATAAAAGCCTTTTGAAAAGAAGCGTTACAATAAGGTGAAGGTATATCATAGGGAGGTTTTAAGTAGTAGGCAATATAGGGGCATAATAATATTATAGTGACTTTAATTAAACATCACTAATATTTTCCAAATAGTCATTTGGGGATCCATGTGAAAGCAGTGACCTGACAGCACGAAGCCGCCTTACTTTATGTCATTCTTCTTGGTTAACTTGTCTGTAGCTAACACCATGTCAACATACTTTATGTCAGTGGATTTGTACAGTAACCATGCACCCCTCAGTAAAAGACTTTACATTCTATTCTAACCCGCACAATTCTTATTCCCGAATCGACTTTTTTTTTTTACCACCAGAGTCATTAGGACAAGTAAACGTGTGACATAGGATCTATCTATTTAAGAGATCATGCTCCGGTCTCTTTAGATTTGAATATATGTGATACAGCAACTAAAGCAACAAAATGGCGCTTTCCATCCTATATTCTAAATGATAAGGAATTTAAGACAAAGATGGAGGAGGAGCTTGATTTGTATTTTGATAAAAATGACAATGAGGACACAAACCCTGAGTTTTTGTGGGAAGCTGCCAAGGCCTATATTCGGGGATTCACGCTTTCATATATGTCGTACAAGAAGAAAGAGCTATTGAGGAAACAGACCCAACTGGAAAATGACTTAAAGGCAGCAGAAACGGCTCACAAATCTAATGCTACGAGAGCTAATCTTATTAATGTGCAATCAGTAAGAGCAGCTCTCAATTCAGTTCTTAATGAAAAAGCCTCTAGATCATTGTTTTATCAAAAACAACGGTTATATGAATATGGCAACAAACCCAGTATAATATTTGGCTCATTTGCTTAGCCACAGGGAAAGTAACAACACAATAGGGTCAATTAGAGATTCTAAAGGGGTAAGACATTTTGATAAAAAACGTATTAGCTCTGTTTTTGCCTCCTTTTATCAATCTCTTTATAAGTCTGAAAATATTAGTACCAAGAAAGATCTTGAAAAGTACTTTTCACAGATTAAATTACCCACTTTAACAGAAGAACAACAGGAGATCCTAGGCAGGCCCATTGATGAAAAGGAAATTTTGAAAGCATTGTCCTTGATGAACAATGGAAAACCCCCCGGCCCTGATGGGCTCCCTGTAGAATGGTTTAAAGCATTTAAAGAAAAGATTGTTCCCTGTTTATTGAGAACATTTACCTATAGTTTTACCACAACTCAACATTTACCAGAAATAATGACCCATGCGAATATCTGTCTTATCTTAAAAAAGGATAAGGATCCTGAGGACCCTGCTTCCTATAGACCAATTTCTCTAATTAATGTTGATGCCAAAATACTGGCAAAATTTTAAGTCTAAGACTAGAATCTTTTATAAGATTATTAATCAGATGCGATCAAACAGGGTTTATAAAAGGGAGGAACTCGTTTCATAACATACGCAGACTCCTGAACATTATACAATGTGCTAACAATAAAAACAATAGGGGCTTGATAGTGTCTTTGGACTCATTAAAAGCATTTGACAGAGTTGAATGGACATATTTATTTTATGTGATGGATAGATTTCAAGTGGGTGATAAATTTAAAGATTGGGTAAAACTATTGTATGCATCCCCTAGGGCAGCTGTGATTACCAACTCTGATTGCTCAAATATCTTTCCTGTGGAGCGTGGAACACGACAGGGATGTCCTCTGAGTCCTCTCTTGTTCGCGTTAGCCATTGAACCCTTCGCAGAGCTTGTCAGAACTTACCCCGAGATAAATGGGTTTTATATGGAAGATGCAGAGCACAAAGTCTCATTATACGCAAGGCAAGGCAAGGCAAGTTTATTTGTAGAGCACAATTCATACACAAGGCAATTCAAAGTGCTTCACAGTTGCATAAAATTACAAGAAAACAGATCAAATCAATCATTAAAACATCCAACATAAAAATTAATCAATTACAGTAAAAGGCAAGAGTGCAGATAAAATACTTTCAGTTTTCATCTGCTCGGGTAAAAAGAGCTGTTTTCAGCCTGGATTTGAACATTGTCAGAGTTGAGGCCTGTCTCACATCCTCATGGAGACTGTTCCAGATTTTAGCTGCATGAAACTGAAACGCAGCCTCACCGTGTTTATTATTGACACTGGGAACCACCAGGAGACCCCTCCCTGAAGTTCTCAGGGCCCGAGATGGTTCATACGGCTCTAAAATGTCAGAGATGTACTTTGGTGCTAAACCATGAAACGACTTGTACACAAGCAGAGCTGTTTTAAATTCTATTCTCTGAGTGACAGGAAGCCAGTGCAGAGACCGGAGCACTGGACTAATATGGTCATATTTCCTGGTTCTTGTCAGAACTCGAGCAGCAGCGTTCTGGATGTACTGCAGCTGTCTTACAGCTCGTTTAGAAAGGCCAGTGAGCAGGCCGTTACAGTCGTCTAACCTGCTGGAGACAAACGCATGGATGAGTGTCTCCAAGTCTGGTTTTGACACTATTCCTCTGATCTTAGCAATGTTTTTCAGATGGTAAAAAGCTGATGATGTTATTGCTTTAATGTGGCTGTTTAAGTTCAGGTCTGAGTCCATGATTACTCCTAGATTTCTAACCTGATTTTTTGGTTTTAGAGAGAGAGACTCAAGGTGACTGATAACACTTTGTCTTTGTGTCTGTGGGCCAAAAACAATGATCTCAGTTTTGTCTGAGTTTAGTTGGAGAAAGTTGTTTTGCATCCACAAACTGATCTGTTCAATGCAGTGACAGAGAGTATCTACAGGCCCATGTTCACCTGTATCAGTGACACGTAGATCTGAGTGTCATCTGCGTAGTTGTGGTACGACACATTGTTGCTGTTTATTAGCTGACCCAATGGAAGCATGTACAAGTTGAATAAGAGGGGTCCCAAGATTGACCCCTGGGGGACTCCACAGGTCATGGAAATTTTGTCTGAGACACAGTTGCCAATTTCGACAAAGTACGTCCTATCCTCCAGATAGGACTTGAACCAGTTTAGCGCAGTACCAGAGATTCCCACCCAGTTTTCTAACCTGTGAAGTAAGATCCCGTGGTCCACTGTGTCGAAGGCAGCGCTCAGGTCCAGCAGAACTAAAACTGAGACCTTACCTGCGTTGGTGTTCATACGGATATCATTTGTCACCTTGATCAGAGCTGTCTCAGTGCTGTGGTGGGGCCTAAAACCTGATTGGAAAGTATCAAACACATTGTTAGATAGGAGAAAGTAAGTGAGCTGTTGATAGATTACTTTCTCCAGGACTTTTCCTAAGAATGGCAGGTTTGATATGGGCCGGTAGTTGTTCAGTATCTTGGGATCAAGGCTGCTCTTCTTTAGAAGAGGCTTAATGACCGCGGTTTTCAAAGCCTTTGGAAATGCTCCCGTCTCAAATGAAATGTTAACTAACTGAACAAGTTGTGGTAACAAGCTGGTCAGCACAGACTTCAGAAATCTAGTGGGCAATTCATCAAGGCAGCATGTGCATGAACTCAGACCGGAGATAACCTCTTCCATTGTTTTGTCAGTAACAGGTGTGAAATGTGTCAGCTCAAGGTGTTTATCTGGTGGCAGGGTTGCTATTTGTGTTGTTGAAGTTATGGCATTTTTAATGCCTTGGACTTTGTCATAAAAAAATATTGCAAACTCATTGCACTTAGATGTAGAGATTAGTTCTAAGGGCAGTGAAACTGGAGGGTTAGTTAATCTGTTCACTGTGGAAAACAGAACACGAGAATTGTTTCTGCAGTTTGCGATGATTTTAGAGAAGTACTTCTCCCTTTCTCCACGCAAAATCTGGTTGAACTCACAAAGCACTTCTTTGTATATCTCAAAATGAACCTGGAGCTTTGACTTGCGCCATTTCCGTTCGGCTTTTCGGCACTCCCTTTTCTGTGCCCTGACCGAATCTTCACTTCTCCAAGGTGCCTTTTGTCTATTGTTAACCATTTTAACCTTGACAGGAGCAATAGTATCCAAAACATTTAAGACGCTTGATGTGTAAGAGTCCAACAGATTATCAACATTAGAACATGGGGGATTTTCAAATCTGATCATTTCCATAAACTGTGTCCTCGTTGTATCATTTATGTGTCTTCTTTGAATAACTCCAGGCCCAGCCTCTGGTTTGGGTGTAACAGACAGGTCAAAGAAGACACAAAAATGATCAGACAAAGCAACATCAACAACATATATTATATATATTAACACCTTTTGTAATAACTAGATCTAGAGTGTGACCTTTGTTGTGAGTCGCTTCACTCACGTGCTGAGTTAAACCAAACATTTCAAGAACATCTCTAAATTCTTTTGCATGCCTGTCATTGGTCACATCCACATGCACATTAAAATCACCTGAAATAACTAAACAATCAAAATCAGTCAATATAAATGAAAGTAATTCAATAAAATCTTCAATAAAACAATTCTGTGGTGGTTTGTAAATAGTCATATAAAGTATGGAAGATTGTTTTATCTCCATTTTGAAAGACACATACTCAAATGATTGAAAAACCCCAAATGACAATTTGTGGGTGACTATATTGTCCCTGAATATGGCACAGACACCCCCGCCCTTTTGGTTTTGACGTGTTTCAGACACAAAATTGAAATTTGATGGATGTGGTATACTGAATAAGTGTGTCCTATTGTTATTATATTGTAAACGGAATAAGGTTTACCCAGTAGAGGGCGAACTAGCTTGCTGTTGCCTACGGGAAGCTAGAAGAAGTGACGCGATAGTCATGTGTTGTGCTGTGTATACGTTCTGGAAAAAGCAGTAAAGATTTAACTAAACTTTGAGATGTTGTACCAAGTTATTTCGGCCACGATGCAACATCTTTTTGGCGACGAGGATTAAGTTTGAAGAGAACGGACGTGGCTTTAGGGCGGCAGGACTTTAAGAAACAGGGGGAAAGCTCCGTAAAAGTAAAAGGAGAAGATGGCGACCATTGGCACTCTGGCTGCGTTTGATGCGAAAAGTCAAAGCTGGGAAGAATACTGTGAAATAATGGAACAGTTTTTTGAGGCCAATGAGATTGATGATGGGGATAAGCAGAGAGCTATACTCCTCAGTGTGGTCGGCGCATCTACATACAGTCTAATGCGGAACCTCCTCAGCCCAAATAAACCAAAAGAGAAGACTTACGGTGAACTGGTGACGCTGTTGAAAAACCACTTCGACCCAAAGCCAAGTGAAATCGTCCAGAGGTACAAGTTTGACTCCCGCAGTCGTAAGCCAAATGAATCAGTGATGGAGTATGTAGCAGAGCTGCGCAAGATAGCACAGGACTGTAATTACAGCAACACGTTGGAGCAGAAGTTGAGAGACAGGATCGTATGTGGAATAAATGATGATCGCATTCAAAGACGACTCCTGGCAGAGGCAGACCTAACGTGTGAGAAGGCCTTGTCCATCGCAGTTGCGGCAGAAACGGCAAATAAAAATGTACATGATCTCCAGAATCCAAGCGCAACGGTGAAGTGCTTTAAAATAAACAAAGGCCCGCATCAGAGAGGCGCGTTCAAGAGCGGCAGTGTTCAAGAATGCTATCGTTGCAAAGGTCAGCACAACCCTACAGAGTGTAAGTTTAAACAAGAGAAATGTCATGCATGTGGTAAAGTGGGGCATATTGCAAGAGCATGTCGAAATAAAAGCAAACCGAAAGGCAATGCTACATTTGGGATGAAAAAAGAGCAGTCTCGTTCCAGCTATCGCTCACATAACGTTCAAGAGCAGCAAGAAGAAAGTAACACGGACAGCTCAGATGAAGGATCTTTTGCATTACACAGCATGAAGTTTAAGCTTGGGAGTATGAGTGAAATGCACCTGAGAAAAGTGGATCCCTACACGGTGAGCATGGAAATAAATGGGAAAAGAGTTAATTTTGAGATTGACACAGGCTGCAGTCTCACCGTGATAAATGAAAAGACATTTCAAACAACATGGGAAAACAGCAAAACACCCCACATTAAACCAGTACGAATCAAGTTGGAGACGTATACAGGAGACCCAGTGAAGGTTGTGGGAGCAGCTCAAGTGCAAGTAAAGTATAAAAAGCAAAGAGCCAAACTGTCCCTAGTGGTTGTAAAAGGAGATGGTCCCACTTTGCTGGGTAGAAGCTGGCTAGAAGACATTCAAATGGACTGGAAAAAAATAAAAGCCAGACACAAGGATCGGCAAATACATCATGTTTACTCAGAGACGAATAAACAGGGAACAAAAGTGACTTTACAAGAAGTGTTGTGTAAACATGAGGAAGTTTTCAAGGAGGAGCTGGGCACATTGAAAGGCACCAAAGCCACAATCCACGTGAAAGAAAATGCTGTTCCACGCTTCTTTCGTCCAAGGTCGATTCCTTATGCTATGAGAGCGAAAGTAGATGAAGAAATTGACAGGTTGCTGAAAGATGATATTATCACACCGGTGAAATATTCAGAATGGGCAGCACCATTAGTACCCATCCTGAAACCTGTGGGCACAGTCAGATTATGTGGAGATTACAAGCTTACTGTCAACACTGTATCTTCACTTGAGCAGTATCCAATACCCAGAGTGGAGGATTTGTTCAACGCACTTTCAAAAGGTGTGCAGTTTTCCAAATTAGACATGAGTCACGCTTATCAACAAATACTCATGGATGATGATTCCAAGAAATACCTCACAGTGAACACGCACAGAGGATTGTTCACCTACAACAGACTTCCGTTCGGTGTAGCCTCCGCTCCGGCCATATTTCAGAGAACGATGGAGAGTCTCTTGAGTGGAATTCCCCTGGTTGCGGTGTATCTGGATGACATTTTGGTCAGTGGATTGGACAAAGCTGATCATATCAAGAACTTGAGTACTGTGCTAAAAAGGCTAAAAGAGGCTGGACTACGACTAAGAAGAAACAAGTGCACCTTCATGCAGGATGAAGTTGAGTACTTGGGGTAAAGAGTCGACGCACAAGGACTACACCCAGTGGATAAAAAGGTTAAAGCAATCCAAGACGCTCCAGCCCCAACAAATGTAACAGAGCTTAAATCATTCTTGGGACTAATAAACTACTATAACAAGTTCCTTCCACACCTGGCAACACGGTTGTCGCCATTACACGAATTATTGAGACATGATGTTCGGTGGAAATGGAATAAAGAACAAGAAGGGGCATTTAAAAACGCCAAGGACTTGTTAAACACATATGATGTACTTGTACACTACTCCGCGGACCGAGAGCTAGTTTTGTCATGCGATGCTTCACCTTATGGAGTAGGTGCAGTATTATCACACGTCATGGGAGATGGAAGTGAGAGACCGATAGGGTTTGTTTCTCGTACATTACAACCTGCTGAGACAAGATACTCTCAGTTGGACAAAGAAGGACTTGCAGTCATATTTGGAATAGAAAAATTTCACAAATATTTATATGGACGCAACTTCACTATTTATACAGATCACAAGCCACTGATCTACCTGTTTAATGAGAAGAAGCCAATTCCCCAAATGGGATCACCAAGAGTACAAAGGTGGGCTGTAAAACTCAGTGCATACAAGTACAACATTGTTTACAAACCAGGTAAACATCACGCAAATGCAGATGCCTTAAGCAGGCTGCCACTTCCTGTCACGTTAAGGAAAGAGGAGAGGACTGAGCAGGTACTGATGATGGACATTTTGGATGAGACATTGATAAACGCAAAACAGATAAAAAGCTGGACTGCAAAAGACACTGTCTTATCACAAGTGCATGAATATATCCTGAAAGGATGGCCTGCAGAAACTGATCCAAAGCTGAAACCTTTCAACCAGAGAAAAATGGAGCTCAGCGTAAGAGATGGCTGTGTTCTCTGGGGAGCTCGTGTAGTTATTCCTACTAAAGGAAGAGAGGGGATGCTCAAGTTGTTACACCAAACTCACACAGGCATGACTAAAATGAAAGGACTGGCCAGATCATACATGTGGTGGCCAGGCATGGATCAAGATATAGAGAAAACTGTTCAGGCTTGTCATGAATGTCAGGCGCATCAAAAAGCACCTGTCTCTGCACCTTTACACCCGTGGGAATGGCCGGAGTCAGCGTGGTCAAGAATTCATGTGGACTATGCTGGACCGTTCCTGGGGGAAATGTTTCTCGTGATTGTGGATGCTCATTCAAAGTGGCTGGATGTTTACCCAACAAAAACAAGCACCTCCCAAGTCACTATTGAAAAACTCAGACAAAGTTTTAGTATTTTTGGAATACCAAAAATTGTGGTGTCAGACAATGGAACTTGCTTCACAAGTGCAGAGTTTGAAACATTTATGAAACAAAATGGCATCAATCATGTGAGATCCGCCCCATTTCACCCATCCTCGAATGGACTCGCAGAGAGAGCAGTTCAAACCTTCAAAGAGGGGATGAAGAAGATGAAAGAAGGGACAATACAAACAAGGTTATCAAGATTCTTGTTTAGCTACAGGATCACACCTCACGCAACAACAGGTGTGTCCCCCGCAGAACTCATGATGTCACGCAGACTAAGATCTGCCCTGGATTTGGTTGTTCCGGACTTGAAAACCAGAGTACAACAAAAGCAGCTGAAACAGAAAGAGATTCATGACACACGCTGTAAAGAGAGAGAATTCACATCTGGAGATGGCGTTCTCATCAGGAACTATTCCTATGGACCGAAATGGATTCCGGGTGTTATCCAAGATTCTTCAGGACCCCTGTCCTACACAGTTAATGTTGGTACTGGTCAAGTTGTGAAAAGGCACGTAGATCAGGTCAGGGCCAGATTGCCAGATCCGGTGTTAAATGTTGAGAAAGAGAAAAGCTTAGTGTTGTTTCCAGACACTACTCCTAATGTTGTTGCATTACCCGAGTTAAACAAGTCACCAATGTTAGAACAACAGAGTTCTGGGGTGGAGAAAGTTTCAGAGATACCACCTGCCCCAGATATCCAGATTGAAAATGTTTTACCTACTGAGCCAGAAAAGAGACGTTCTACTAGAGAGACACATACACCTGTCCATCTTAAAGACTTTGTTCGTTAAAGTACAATATTTTTCAGTTTAAGAGTATTGCTTGGTTTGGCCTAAGTTATTTTCAGTTTATTATCAGTATTGTGTTATTTATGTATATACGCATTGGTTAAAAAATATATATATATCAAGAGGGGTTTTTGCTTAAAGGTGGGGGAGATGTGGTATACTGAATAAGTGTGTCCTATTGTTATTATATTGTAAACGGAATAAGGTTTACCCAGTAGAGGGCGAACTAGCTTGCTGTTGCCTACGGGAAGCTAGAAGAAGTGACGCGATAGTCATGTGTTGTGCTGTGTATACGTTCTGGAAAAAGCAGTAAAGATTTAACTAAACTTTGAGATGTTGTACCAAGTTATTTCGGCCACGATGCAACAATGGACTACACTCAATCAAAACTGCGTTTCCAGTGTTTTTGTCAAGCCATGTTTCAGTTAAAAACATAAAATCTAGATTATAAGAGATGATGTATTGCTGTATCTGACCGAAATAGATAGCAGCATCCCCAAACTACTTGAATATTTAAAACAATTTGGACACATATCTGGCTTTAAAGTAAACTTATTCAAAACAGAGGCAATGCCAATAGGCGCCTTGACAGGCTCGGATCCACCCATGGGATTTCCTTTTCGGTGGGCACCGAAAGAAATAACTTATCTGGGTATAAAAGTGTGCCCTTGTCTAAAAAAACTGTTTAAATTTAATTTAGACCCAGTGCTGGCGCGTGTAACTATTTACTCAGTTTATCTGGCAGGGGAAAAAAGTAAGAATGAAAATGAGCAAACTACAGAGAAATAAAGATCAGGCAGGTTTAGCTGTTCCAAATATTCGCCTTTACTATTGGGCTGCACAGTTGCGGTATATATATGAATGGGTGAATCCTGATGCTTCAAATACATGGATTGGTATAGAATCTAGTTGTTGTGGTCGTGTATTATTAAAATACTGTCCTTTTATGTCCTATAAAAAGACTAAAATAGAACTGCAAAACAACTTAATTGTGTCAAACACCATTTTCACATGGCACAAAATGTTGTTGTTTTTTAAACTGAAAGATCATTTTTCGTTATTGGCCCCAACATATCTAGCCTGGTTTTACCATACCCTCGTACTTGTTTCGTACAGAGGGTCTGGACTTTCTCAATTGAGCTCCGTTTACAAGTGGGAGGGGTGAACTCTGTTTAAAGTTTGAAACGATTGGGTCTGATTTTACCCAATCGCTAGCGTTTGGTTGTGAAGTAATGCGCCCGGCCGAGTCAAGCTATGCTTGACGTCACCTACAACACCCGCCTCCCCCGCTCGCTGAATGGTAGGATGAAATTCAACCGATTGAATCGCAGCCATTGAGATCAAACCCAGACGTACATGCAGGGAAAAATATTTGACCGGAGTTTACGGATGGCAAAGGCCAGGCTACAACATATCAAAATCCGGACTTTATTCCATCATGTCAAGACCCTGTGTTTACACTTTGGTATGAGAGAGGCTTGGACCAGCTTGTCAAGCTGTATGAAGGAGAGTCATTGGAGTCATTTGAGGCTTTAAAGAACAGGTACTCATTACACTCGTCTCATTTCTTCCGTTACTTACAAATTAGACATTATATCCCAAAATCAATACAAACCCCAAATCTGACATTCTTGGAACACATTCTTACAGCTAATAAACCAAAGAGATGTATTTCCCATATATATAAAACATTTTCTTCACATATTACATTTACAACAGATCATCTGAAAAGGCAATGGCAAACTGATTTAGGGATAGAAATAAATGAAGAGAGATGGACTTTGCTGATAAAGAACACACTAAAAATTTTGAGAGGCAACTCTGACCGAGAAACACAATTTAAAAAATATCACACAGACTCCACTTTACACCTTTGTTAAGAGGCAAGCTGGGCCTGAGTTCACCATACTGCTGTAAATGCAATATTGAAATGGGGACATATGCACATATGTTTTGGAAGTGTGTTAAAATTCAAAAATATTGGACTGACGTTAAAAATGAAGTGGGCACACTATTGGGATATAATCCAGAACTTTCACCGTTTCACTGTGTCCTTGCTGCTAAAGTGGACAACGTAAGGGACAAGCATAACGCTAAACTGACGGAAATTCTTCTTTATGTGGCAAGAAAGACTATTTAGAAATTTTGGATTTCCAGTGACTGTCCCACAATTGAGGACTGGTACACAGAGGTCTTGAGGATACTCCCTCTGGAGAGACTTACATATTTTCTACATGACAACACTGATGGATTTCTGGACATCTGGGGGCCGGTTCTTCATAAAACTAACCTCGCGTGACCACATAATTGCTCACAATGTTCCTGTGATTGTGTGGATCGTTTTGAAAATGGAACTTCAATACTTCAATGGTGGTGATGACACTTGTATGTGAAACATGACTCATTTTATTTCTTTACTGTATAATTGTTTTTTTATTTTTATTTTTCTGTTTTTTGCTTTGTATTTTGCTTTCTCCCGTTTGCATTGTTGCTAGCCACTTGTTTTATTTTATTTGTTCTTTGTTAATGTAAGGAAAAAAGGGGGCTGAAAAGTATTGTACTTTAATGGTATATGCTCTATGATCCCAAATTTAAAAAAATAAATAAATTTAAAAAAAAGTTTAATTTCTGGAATCCGGTGGCGTTGTGGACAGGTTCACCACTTCATTTCAGTGTGGTAAATATTACATTTCCATCTCCTACCATAGCACTCGGTGACATATGCACGTTGAGAAGAGCTGAAATTTGAGGAAGTCGGATTGAGCTCAAACTCATTTCCAGCAGTATGCAGCGCCATACTCCAGCTCCAGAACAAACTGGCTGAGAGTGCATTAGAGTTTCAAAAGAATGGGACCAGAGATTCTCACTATTAAAATATATTGTGATGTTACAAAAACTGACATTTCAAAATGAGGCCTGGTACAATGTGGTGTGACAGGATGGATGAGGAAATGAACCTAACACCTACGCTCAGTGTGGGCCAAGACACTTTTCAGAAAAATGTGGTGAATGCCCAGTACAGTGTAGGAATGCAATTTCCTGCATTCTAATCATTTCAGCCTCCAGGCCAAGTGATCTAGTTCAATAAAAGAGACAGGTAGATGAAACCATTGGAAATAATATGAATAAATACAACTGCTAACAAACAAAACGGTAAAATAAAGAATAACACAAAAGGTCCACATAAAAGCCTTTTGAAAAGAAGCGTTACAATAAGGTGAAGGTATATCATAGGGAGGTTTTAAGTAGTAGGCAATATAGGGGCATAATAATATTATAGTGACTTTAATTAAACATCACTAATATTTTCCAAATAGTCATTTGGGGATCCATGTGAAAGCAGTGACCTGACAGCACGAAGCCGCCTTACTTTATGTCATTCTTCTTGGTTAACTTGTCTGTAGCTAACACCATGTCAACATACTTTATGTCAGTGGATTTGTACAGTTTAGATCAGACCATTCACTATGCTCATGGACATCACCACAGCCCCTTTTAATAATATTTATAAAACACATGGACTTAAGAAACTAAAAGAAATATTGTATAAATTATGACTGAACATGGCTCTTCCCAAAGAGTCGAACCTGTGCCCTTTATGTTAAAGTTTAATTTCTGGAATCCGGTGGCGTTGTGGACAGGTTCACCACTTCATTTCAGTGTGGTAAATATTACATTTCCATCTCCTACCATAGCACTCGGTGACATATGCACGTTGAGAAGAGCTGAAATTTGAGGAAGTCGGATTGAGCTCAAACTCATTTCCAGCAGTATGCAGCGCCATACTCCAGCTCCAGAACAAACTGGCTGAGGGTGCATTAGAGTTTCAAAAGAATGGGACTAGAGATTCTCACTATTAAAATATATTGTGATGTTACAAAAACTGACATTTCAAAATGAGGCCTGGTACAATGTGGTGTGACAGGATGGATGAGGAAATGAACCTAACACCTACGCTCAGTGTGGGCCAAGACACTTTTCAGAAAAATGTGGTGAATGCCCAGTACAGTGTAGGAATGCAATTTCCTGCATTCTAATCATTTCAGCCTCCAGGCCAAGTGATCTAGTTCAATAAAAGAGACAGGTAGATCAGGGGTTCCCAGACTGTGGTACGTGTACCCCCGGGGGTACGCAAAGAAATTTTGGAGAAAAATAAATGTTAACCACAATCTGATCGATATTGACCCGTTAAAACCGCCGCACGGGAAACGCGCTTATACAGGCAAAATAGTCTTATAATTCAGACGTGGACGAGCTTGTCCTGGACCTAAGTGTGTCCACTCCAGAACCGAACCTCAAGAGCCGCTTTGGACCGGAGTGTAAAGGCCGGGAGCGTGGCTGATGCGTCAGCCCTCGCTACAACAGCGGCGCCTTTAACGTGCACTGTGCCAGAGTTTGATCGAGCAACACTTTCTGTAATATCTGTCATAAAGAGAGAGGAGCCTGTGTGCGTGCTGTCAGACTGATGGAGACTTCGACTTGCAACAGGAGTTTTCCTCTCATTCTGATCCAAGGAGCGAGGGGGGAAGCGTCTGTGGCCCCCCTTCTGCCGCTAAACCCGTGGCTTTGTATCTGACACATACGTTTACATTGACGAGCTGATGTGTGGTGGCACAAAGATGGTCATGTCCTGCATATACATTATCTTCGCTTTAACAAAAGCTTAAAGCAGCACATTTGAGTCTGTCCCGGTGGTGACAGGACGACTGAAGGAGACGCAGAGGGGGCGGGGCCAGAGCGTGGAGTCTGATGTTCAGAATGAGTGACATAAGAGTCCTGGCAAAACACTCAGCTTTACCCATTCTCACTAACAGCCTCGTTTCCAAAATAATCAAAAATAAATATTTTTGTATTTACATATTCTTAGCTTGAGTTCACTGTAATAATGGAGGAAATAAACATAATATTACATGTGATATTCCCAGTGTTTTTAAAGTAGGGGGTACACGGCTCTTCACCTAAAGCTTCAGGGGGTACACGGCTTCAAAAGGTTTGGGAACCACTGAGGTAGATGAAACCATTCGAAATAATATGAATAAATATAACTGCTAACAAACAAAACGGTACAAAAAAGAATAACAATAAAGGAGTTTTGGAATGCGCTAACGCGCCCTCTCGGTATCTGACAACGTTTTTCTCAGAAAAAAAAAGGTTGTTGTGTTTTTTGACAATGCTGAGCACTCCGCGCTCAATTTACACATTATACAGAGAAAAATTTGTATGCATTTGTATCACACTATATCTGCAAACTGAAGCATATTTTTTACATTTTATTTAGGGTTGCGGTTATCCAAGTACTTTTTTAGTCTGGGGACCACCAATTCATTTTCTCGTAGGAGAGGTGTGATTTACGATTGTCCATAGCCGTTCATTGGGCGCTAAGAATGTCTATCATATGCGTCTGCACGTAGCCATAGCCAATCGTACCATTAATGCAGTATTAGCAATTACAATACAATTAATCATAAGCAATATCAGTTTTTAGGTGAGCGTGCAGTTGGTAAAACCAGTAATAACGAGCAGCTGATACGAAGTGCAAACCTCCCAGATGATAGAAAGTCAGAAGCTGTAAAGAGGCAACAAGATCATCTTTCCCTTGTGCAGAACGAGAGGGCTTTGTACAACGACATGACTGCTGCCTGCAAAAAGATCTGTTCTGGCTCTGACCTGTCTTTTGGACCGTCCCCACCAAGCAAGAAGATTAGGATGAGTTACAGTTTTGATTTCGCCCAGCAGGTAATATTTCACACACATTCACCTTACTTTATTAATGTCCCTTAAATGGCGATTTGTGCATGAGAATAAGACACCTGATAGTAGCGCAAATTAATGCAGAATAGCATGAAAAGACACATTTCATTTATTCTAATCCAAGTTCCCTCTCTTCCCTGTCTCCTACAGTTACACTTTCCCTCAAACCCTCTCCTGCCAGGACCAATGTACTTCCTGACCCCACGGAAATGTTGAGGTACATTCACTTTACGTTACTGACTTCAGGGCTGTTTTCTGATTTGCTTCAATAAAACATTTAACTAAAGATATATTTTTCTTCTTCCTGTCTCTTTTTTTGTCATCAGGTTGTGGAAAACAGCTCTCCTGTGAGTCACCTCAATATACCACAGCTTGTTGGAACAGCAGAGGGCAAAGTTTTAGTCCAGATCTACGACTGGCAGCAGCATTTGACTCGCCATTTCCGTAGACTCCCACAGATCAAGAGTTATCAGCACTTCAGGTACTTGTATTCAAACGTTCACATTGTGTACATTATTAAAGCATAGCAACTACATACATTATGACAGTTTTATATGATAAAATACTTTGCCATGTTTTAAGTGTCTTATGGGCTTATTCTGTCACAGCTTTGACGCCAAGAGACCAGGTTTGGTTATTGCAAAAACTCACTGTGATGCGCAACCTGTCGAAAATCTACTGTTGCGCGACGGAGCAGATCTTCCCCTTTGGACGGGCTTCCTGTCCTGGCCCCACCTGGACTAAACATGGACAGACAGACCTATCTGTATGGAAACATCAGGCCATTCTGTGCTGACGAGGCTGGAGACGTCACATGCCCAGCACCAAGAGTCACAACCCAGAAGAGGATGTGATCTCATTGGACTGTGTCACAAAGACCACATCTAAAAGTGGTCAGGACGTTGTGGAGGAGGAGAGTTCAGCTCTGTTTAAAACACCTGCAATGTAACTTGTGTAAACAGATTGAAGCAAAATAAACTTGTGCATTATTTGATTTTTGTGCAAGTGCAAATGACACTGTGCATACTATTTGGAGGAAAATATTGTTTAAGAACAGATGGTGTTGAGTGTAAAAAAGCAGTAAGGTTAAAGCACTGAATAAAAATCAACCTCCATTCGGCGACAGTACAAACCTCATGCAGCAAATGTGATGTAGTAAATGGGGTAAATATTAGGTATTGATCCTTTATTACAGAAATATTGAATCATATTCACTCAATTGGCTTTTTTCTATGGCTTAAAGTAAAGTTTTAACTCAAAGTATTCACATTATGTGTAAATTATGCATTTTTTGGGGGGATGTGTAGAAACAGTGTACTGAATCAGAGCACTGCAATAACATTAAAGGAATAGGCCACCGTTTTTACATACTGACATATGTTCTTACCTTACCTTAGACTAGTTGATATGTACCTGTCTGGTCTTTGTCCGTGCGCTCTGTCATGCAAACGGAGCACAAACGCAGCCTCTTCCACATACTGTGTAGTTCCAAATCAGCTCCCGTTAGAAGCTACCAAACTCTTCCACGTTTTCCCTATTTAAATACAGTTACGTGACGTGTTACACTACAAAGTATAGTAACACAGAAATGTAACATGTCGATTTTCTCAGCGGATAAAAAGGGGTACTATATTGTGAGGCGTAATAATACGAGGAGCACTACGTCCGGCACTAACTCCTAAAGACTTCTCTCCCGCTCACTTCCGTCAATAGAAGCAGCGTGACTTGTAGTATGTGCAGTAGTAGCAGAGAGTTATCGGCTAGCTAGTTTGAGTACAGTTGAGTCTTCTGACTGAGAAAACAGGGATATGCTAAGTATATGCACTGATAATAAATGGCAACATGATAAACGGCATATTTCAATGGTTTCAGTTATTACTTACTCTGGGGATAGCTGGCCATCGCGTCCACTTGGTGTGGGTCTTTTTTTCCAGTTGACTTTGTCCAGGCGAAAAAAAAAGTCGACTACTGCCGGATGAATCATTGCTTGAAACGCATCGTTCGCCGTAACACAAGGCCTTTGTCCAGTCTCTTCCAGGTAAACAATGACGCCCGTGGCCGATGGTAACACCTGGTCCCACTCGGAGCAACACAGACTCTCAATTTCACTCGGCATCTTTTCGCAACAGTCACATTTGCACCACCAGTTGCTATTTGCCCGTGTTCTTTCTTCGATGGCTCCTGTCTGCTGTCGTCCGTGTGTGTGTTCCCTCTCACGGTCCATCAGGGCTAGTTCCTCCTCTGTATATTCAGGCTCAAAAAGATATGGCTCTGGATCCGCTGTAAACCATTCTTCCTCATCAACAAAGTCCGCCATCGTAAATTATTCCTTTCAGTTATCTCCCGAAAACTTGATGCTGCCTCAACTGTGCTCAAACTAGCTAGCCGATAACTCTCTGCTACTACTGCACGTACTACAAGTCACGCTGCTTCTATTGACGGAAGTGAGCGGGAGAAAAGTCTTTAGGAGTTAGTGCGCGGACGTAGTGCTCCTCGTATTATTACGCCTCACAATATAGTACCCCTTTTTATCCGCTGAGAAAATCGACATGTTACATTTCTGTGTTACTATACTTTGTAGTGTAACACGTCACGTAACTGTATTTAAATAGGGAAAACGTGGAAGAGTTTGGTAGCTTCTAACGGGAGCTGATTTGGAACTATACAGTATGTGGAAGAGGCTGCGTTTGTGCTCCGTTTGCATGACAGAGCGCACGGACAAAGACCAGACAGGTAAATAACAACTAGTCTAAGGTAAGGTAAGAATATATGTCAGTATGTAAAAACGGTGGCCTATTCCTTTAAAATACCCAAACACCAGATCTCTTCTGTTGTTTTTTAAATATATTGTAAACTTATCTTGTCATTCTGGTGTGAAAAGCGCTCTCTAAGCAATGTTTGAGTGATTTGCCTTATTGGTTGATATTAAAACATTAAAAAGAACAATAACAACCTTCTGTTGTGAGGTGAGATCAATAAATGAAACCAAAAATAAAACAGATACACATAATGAAACTGGTAAACAATGGTTTGTTGTGGAAGCAATATCCTTTGTGCTCCCTCTCTGTGCTTTACTGCTTTGAGGGGGAGTTTGACAGGGGGTGTGGCTTATGCAAATGAGATGTAAATGAGCCCTATTGTCCCTCCCAACAGCAGAGAGGTGAGAATGGCCCAAAACTTCAGAGGCCGTTTAATCCCCTTTGGTTTTTTGGGAATTGTTAACTTCAAATCACCGCTGCACCTCCAAATATTATCAGATTTCCATGTGTTACACATCATTGGAAAGCTTGGAGACTACACTTTAACAATCTGTTGTGATCTCATAATGTCCCAAAACCGACTTGTGTCTTTGGTTCCTGTGACTGGTCACATATAGTGATTATTAATATATATATATATATAAATATTATTATTTTTATTTTTTATTTATTTAATTTTAATTTAAATCGTTAAAAAAGAGGGAAAAGCGCAAGAATTCACGTAGCAAACGTGAACCGATATGCAAGTAACAGGGATCAGAAATGAGTGCTCCGGGTGCTCTAATTTTGGGTGTGGCCCGCGAGAGAAAATAATAAAAGATGGCTCAGTGGCGCCCCCTCAAAGCAGTTTACATTGTGCGAATGACAAAGTCTTGTAATCGGATTGCAACGGACCAATCTTGAAAAATTCGAATAAAAAAATCGGGATGGTATGGAGTTGTGAAAATAATCAGACAGGCCTTCCCCGTCATGGGGATCACATGCGCCTTAGTCAGAGCTTTCCGAAAATGTATAACATGTGGGGGTAAAAGTAACCACTCCACTTATACAGCCTGATCAAAGTGGCAGTACAGCGCCACCTGCTGGCTTAAGATGGCTTTTAAAGTGGCTTGTAAGTGGCCCGCCCATCCTCCGTGACAATAGCCAGAGTGCTTCTTCTGGCAGCATGTTGCCCTCTGTCAGTGTTTCTTCTGAAATTTGTCAATTTCCCCAATTTCCCCTTTTATTCACAAAAGCCACACTTTAGACTCATACGTAGATATACTACCCCTCTGTCACAGAAAGAAGCTTTAATTTGGATGTGTTTGCCTCCAAATTGAGCTTTTTTGGACTTTACAGTCATAGGAAGTTCACTTAGGCTGTTTCCTGTCCGTTTGCGTGTTCCTCGTACTATGTGGCTCTCAAAAAGTATTCCTTCATCTATTGAGAGTTCTGCGGGGCTAGGGCACCTTTTCAGATCGTTGGCCGCCCGGGGAATTAGCCCTAATTAAAAATGTTTCAATAAATATTGCCTGAACTGTAATTCCGTCTTGTGAACGCTCGAGTGCAAAACTTTCACAAGATTTATATACAATTTGCTGTGTTGTGTGTATGCCTGTGTAGCTCCATTGGTAGAGTGCAGGGTTCCCACTGTCATATTGCCGGTTCAATCCCCACCATGACTTTAACTTTTTTTTTTACGCAGTACCTACTGGGAAGAACTTGAATCGGCGACTATGCCCCCACCCTCATTAAAAACGGGGAAATGACCCACACGTTGGACCACATGCCGTTTCACAAGATATTTCACATTTCGGCTGCAAAATAAATCCGTTTTTTTATTTTTTTTGACTCGGCAACTACTGGGAAGAACATGAATCGGCGCCTATGGTCCCACCCTCATTAAAAACTGCGAAAATAACCCCTCCCAACAAAATATTGTTTCACCTATCAAGAATGTCCGAGGCATCCTCTCAAATATTTGTCCCCCAGGCAAGTTCTAATTATAAAATGATTCAAATCATCTTGGCTCTTCGTTTTCTGCAAATACATGAGCTTTCTCAATAAGGGGCGGAGCAATTTCTCCACTTCCCCTCCTACACGGATGTCTGGGTACAAAGGAAAATTGGCCACTTTCCCAATATATCCATGACTTCCTGTTTAATCATTCCTTTGCTGTGTCTACACAAATGCAGACACAGCAAATGCACTTTCTTAGTTTTCTAATATAAAGAGTGTCAACACAACATTCATACACCACATCTCCGAGTAAGGAATTATCTTATACCTTTCTTTCAACCGTCTTTCTCACTTTCAATCACGCTGCACATTCAATGTCATTTCATCATCCAGTCTCCTCAGAGAACTATCTACCGCTTTTAAACGATTAGATGTGTTCACTTTTCAATACTTCCTAAATCTTTCTCACCATTTATCCATCACACTCGTCATTCTACCATTACACGAAGACAAAACAACAATTTCATAATAACTTTCACCAACAAACACAAAACAAACAAACAAACAAACAATTCTTACTGCTTTGTTTATGCTATTGTTCACTATTCACAACAAGCATCAGTGGTGTGCTATGTTTACACATACTGTTTGTTTTAAACTTGTTACTCATGATAGAAATAATCGCTCAACTTCACATGCACTTTGATATAACTGATGAAATAACTAATGATGTAGATAATAAGAAATATGTAATCGGGTTGTTCATTGGTCTGAGTAAGGCATTTGATACAATAAACTATGATATTCTAATTAACAAACTAAAACATTATGGGATTAGGGCGGTAGCTGCACAGTGGGTTACCAGTTGTTTAAAACAAATAAAAACAATATGTAAGAATACGTGATTATCGGTGAGTTGTCGGCAAATTGTGTGTGGTTTGCCTCAAGGTTTCATTCTGGGCCTAAAATTGTCTAATATGTATATTAACGACATTTGTAAAACGTCTCTAGTACTTAAATTTATCTTGTTTGCTGATGATGCAAATATTTTTGCATCAGGAGACGACTTACAGCAACTGTGTCAAATTGTTAACTTGGAACTCAAAAGTGTCTATAAGCGGTTCAAACATAATAGATTATCTCTAGATCTGAATAAAAGCAACATGATGATAAAAATGCTTTGGTTTTATCCGTATGCCTCTGCTGTGATTGACATTCGTCTCCATGGAGACTCAAGGGGAAAAGGGGCGGAGCCTCATGGTGCAGCTGTTTGCTGCTCCGCTCCTCCTCCATTGAAGTAAATTGTCCTCCTCCTACTCCTTGTCTCCTCGTAGGAGAAAGACACAGGATCGAACTGGGGGAAAACAATTAAAACACAACACGTAGCCCTAATAAAACATCACAAGGGTATCAGTGTTTCCACTGGTGTCGCTTACAAAAAACAGACGCTTCGGAGCGCTCTGAAACACTGCCAAACTGGCAGCATGCGATGAAACATGGAGATGTGTTACCATTATTGTTCCTATGAACTTTTTCCTCATTAAAAATAAGGTGTTATACGATTTACTTATTTATATCTTGCTATTTACTTTAAATAGTTATGAATATTAATATCTATAATGTTTAATGTATCTATCTATGTTTCCTATTGAAACAAGGCATTTTTCTTCGCTAATCTCCTCTCTCCGGTGCCACTGCACAACGGGAGAAAGCCGCACCGCTTGTTCTAAAAATAGCTCTCCCCCCTCAGCATGCTAACTTCTCACCGAGGGGAAAGAAAAGGGAGGCGGGTTTTGGCCTTGGTAAGGGTCTAAACCAGGCAAAGAAAAGCTTCGTCTCCTCGCCTGATTTTAATATCTATATATATATTCTAATGGACGTCCACTATATAAAAATTATATATATTTATTAATGTATAAAAGTTGTATAGTCTTCAATTTTTTCTTCTCGTGACCGAAGAATTCAATTCATGGCTTAAACAAACACGGACGATGTTATTAATTAATTAATTACTTTTCTGCGTTTCTGGTTTATCGTGAGAACTCAAGAATTAGCTTAGAGCGCCTCAAGAAATAAAACACGGTTCCTTTATCATAAATTCTTTCTCATTTCCTCTTAACGTGACAAATTGAAGAATTAGCTTAGAGCGGCTAACAAGCAAAACACGACTATTATTAATTACTATATTTTTATTTGAAAATTATGTTACGTAAAAAGTCCCAGTTCGTCAAAATCACACAATTAATTTATTTTTAAACCAATTAGAAATGGCGCCTTACCGTATTCTGTCGACAATGGATTGGTGTTTTTGATTTATCTGGAAGGTTTTTACGGAGACTTCATCCAATGGTTTGTTCTCTTAAACTCGTCCTTTCTGTTTTCTCCGCATATGTCATTTGGTGGTTTCTGCCTGTCCTTCCCATGGACCTGGCTCGCGCGTGCGTTGTTTCCCTCTGTGGCGGGCGCGTGCATGTGCTGTTGCCGCCGCTCCTTGGATGAGGAAAGAAGCTTTCCAGTCCTCCGATGTTCTCCGCGTTTCTTTTAAAAATTACTTTTTGGTCAATCTTGATTTTTTCGTCTTTTACTTTTTCACGTCGAATCGGTCACCAAATTATGGATACAAATATAAAAAGTAAAAACGACTTAAAGGCGGCGATTTGGCTCCAGTATCCACTCGGTGTAAAATGAGGAAGAACAGAAAGGTTACGTGTCTCAGAGGCTCTTTATTACAGATCGTCCAAATAAAGTTTACAGGTTGTGCATCTCAGGGATGTCTCAAAGAAGTCTGAAGACTTGTCTCCAAACATAATGCTTTATCTAAGTGTAGCCCATCCCATTTCACCAGACAAAGGAAACTCGCCAGCCTTGGAGAGACATCTGGACATCGTATACTAAACACAGATAAGGCCTTAACAGATAAATCTCGACTATTCAAACAAATGTCCCCATCCTCCCTCAGGGCCCAGTAATTTATTGACCTTTTCGGCACCATAGAGTCTGAGGGCCATATGGTCAGTCTGCAACAGTAATACATTTATCGGGGGCCTACTAAACTACAAATTTTTATATCGACAAACACTACGCTGCATTGAGTGTATGTTTGAACGGAGAACAGGGAAATGTTTTCACATGTCCCAAGCTGTGTCCTCACGTAGCCTTAGCTAAGCCTGAGGCTGTGTCATGGAGCAAAGTTGAGGAATTTGTTGATGTGTGTATGGAGGCGTGTGATTGGCTGGAGAGTGCTGAAGCCGGTGTTTATGTGTCCAGGAATGGTGGCGCCCACCGTGCTCCTCTGCAACACACGCATGGTGTTACGCACGTGACGTTCCTGCAGACTTTGGAGCAGCGAATGGAGGGGGCGGAGTGCTCTCCCTGTTTCCTCACGATGGAACAGGCGGCTGGTATTGAAGCATTGAAACAAGTACCGGACCCTTTACGGTCAAAGAGCCCAACGGACATCGGACTAATTAGAAACTGTGAACCAGTTGTGATTACTCCGAAGTCTGATTACAGACCCGACTTGAAACAATATCCATTGAGCAAAGAGGCCGTGGCGGGAATTGCGCCGGTTATTAAAGCGATGATGGAATCAGGGATCATTGTGGATGCTCCCTCGTCTCCTGTACGCACGCCCATTTGGCCGATCACAAAAAGGGGTGCTGCGGGACCTGACGTAAAATGGAGAATGATCAATGATTTGAAAGCTGTAAATGCTGCTGCTGTTCCCGTTGCGCCGTCAGTACCAAATGCATACACAATTTTGTCACAGATTCCTCCTGAGGCTCGTTTTTTTCAGTAGTTGATTTGGCGAACGCGTTCTTTTCTGTGCCAGTTCACGAGGACTCACAATTTTGGTTCACATTTGAGTTTAATGGAAAAAAACTCAAATCACAGCGGTTGTTACAGGGTTTTGTCTCATCACCTGACCTGTTACAATTTAGCGCTAAAACGTTCTTTAGAGTCACTGACGTTGTCTGAAGGGTCCGAATTTATCATTTTTGTGGATGACATAATGATAACGAGTCCTAACAGGAAACAGTGTGAGAGTGACACCATTAAACTGTTGCAACATCTGGCGGAAAATGGTCACAAGGCCAGCTTGGCCAAACTGCAGTTTGTGCAGGAGAAAGTTGTATTTTGGGTCATGAGATTATCGCGGAAGGCAAAACATTGACCCAAAAGCGCATTTCTGCTATTCAGAATATCCCAAAACCTCGCACAAAAAAACAGGTCATGTCATTTCTAGGAATGACGTCATACTGCCGCCAGTTCATTGCAAGGTACTCTATCATGGAGGCGCCTCTGGCGGCGATTGTACATGGGAAGGATTTGAAGCCAAGTGACCGTGTACAATGGACGCCAGAGGCTGAAAAGGCATTTGTGGAGCTGAAGATGGCGTTACAGTGTCCCCCTACACTGGGGCTCCTAGACCAAAACAGGCCCTTCACACAAACTGTGGATGTGAAAGAGGGATTCATGGTCTCTGTCTTGTTGCAAGATTTCGGGGGACGCCTCAGACCTGTAGCTTATTTGTCCGCAAAACTGGATCCAGTAGCAGCAGGCCTGCCTGACTGTTTACGAGCGGTGGCTGCCGTGGAGAAAGCTGTTCTTGCATCACGTGACTTTGTAGGCTACGCTTCTCTAACTCTGCTTGTGCCACACGCTGTGTCTGTAATCTTGCTAGAGCGAAAACTTCGCACCTATCACCTGCTCGCTGGCTACGCTATAATGCTGTGCTTCTTGAACTTCCAAATGTCACTGTAAAGAGGGTGGGAGCACTTAACCCTGCTTCAGTTCTTCCCATTCCCACAGATGGAGACGAACACTGCTGTATAGCTGCAATTGAAGAAGTCTGTACACCGCGTACTGACCTCTCTGATGTGCCTCTGGTTAACCCCGAACATGTTTTGTTTGTAGATGGATCTGCATCCCGAGACCCAGAAACGGGCACAAATCGGGTGGGGTTGCCGAATTTGATACTATTGTCTCTGGCCCGCTGTCTTCTGGTTTTTCAGCACAGACTGCTGAACTGAAGGCTCTCACGGAGGCGTGTAAATGGGGAAAAGATAAAACACTAACTGTATACACTGACTTGTGGTATGCTTTTATGATTTGTCATGCATGGGCGTCATTGTGGAAGCTGCGTAACTTTTAAAAGTCACATGGGAAGCCCATTCTAAAGTCTGCACAAGTCGCAGACTTGTTGGAGGCCATTCTGCTGCCGAAGGAGATAGCGGTGGTGTGGTGCAAAGAGCACACAAGGGGACAAGATAACGTGGCGAGAGGTAACGAGAGGGCAAACGCTGCTGCCAAAGCAGCGGCTCTTTGCTCCTCTCGCCCGCACAAACAAGTGTTTGTCCAGAAAGAAGAAGAAGAAGAAGATCTTTAAAGAAACTAATGATGACGTGTTTTCTTCACTTTGTGAAATGCAAACCTTTGCAGGTACAGAAGAGGTGAAACTGTGGAAGAAAAACGGAGCATATGAACAAGACAATGTTTTGTATGGGCCCTGATAAGAAACCATGTTTACCTAAACATTTTTTCAGACACTTTGTTGTTCTAGCAAACGGGATGGACCTCAAAGGGAGGCATGGTAAGTATCATCAGAGAAAATTGGTATACGAAGGGGTTTTCTGCATACGCGCAGAAATTCTGTGGGAGATGTGCTTATCTGTATCTTGTATAACCCAGGTAAGGCCAAAATAATTTATCTTGCAGCACACCCTGCACCTGAAAGGCCCTTTCAGCATGTAATGATGGATTTCATTGAGCTGAACCCGGTTGGAGGTAAGAAGTATTGCCTTGTGCTTGTAGACATGTTTTCAAAATGGACTAAGGCCTTTCCATACAAACATGCCTCGGCTAACAGCGTGGCCAAGGCCCTGCTGTCAGAGATAGTGCCGAGAGTTCCAGAGAAACTGTCTAGTGACAATGGGGCACATTTCGTGAATGCTGCTGTACAACAGGTGAGTGCTTTCCTAGGCATTGATCTACGACGTCATTGCTCGTATTGCCCCCTTGCAGGCGGCGCCGCCGAGTGAGCCAATGGCGCATTGAAGCTCAAACTGACCAAATGTTGTGAACAAACGGGGTTAACCTGGGTGCAGGCCTGGCCAATAGCACTCATGTACATGCGGATGCGGATGAGAGAGAGGACCAGGTTGAGTCCCTTTGAAGTGCTCTTTGCACGACCCCCCCGGATGGGACTAGGGCCTCCACAGGAGAGGTCCCTTCCGCAGACCACACTGTGCGATGACGCAATGTTAAATTACTGTAAAGAGATGCACGGGTTGGTATGTGATATTTCTGCACAGGTCAGGTTATTTTTTATGTTGATGTTTTAATGATTGATTTGATCTGTTTTCTTGTAATTTTATGCAACTGTGAAAGCACTTTGAATTGCCTTGTGTATGAATTGTGCTCTACAAATAAACTTGCCTTGCCTTGCCACTTCCAGACTCGACTACTGCAATAGCCTCCTCTACGGACGTCCCACCACTCATCTCCAAAAACTGCAATACATCCAGAACTCTGCTGCCCGCCTCCTCACCCACACCCGGTCCAGAGAACACATCACCCCCGTCCTCCAACAGCTCCACTGGCTCCCCGTTCAATATCGCATTCAATACAAGCTCCTCCTCCTCACCTACAAGTCCCTCCATAACCTGGCCCCGCCCTACCTCACCGAGCTCTTGCAACAACACCAGCCCACCCGCCACCTCTGCTCAGCCGGCACCAACCGCCTCACCCCCATCATCCGCACTAACCGCCGGACTTTGGGGGACTGAGCCTTTGTCATCGCCGCCCCCACCCTCTGGAACTCACTCCCACTGCCCATTAGAAACTCTGACTCACTACCAACCTTCAAATCAGTACTCAAAACCCACCTGTTCAAACTAGCTTTTCTTTAAACCCCTTTTTTGTTTTGTTTATTCCCCATGTAAAGCGTCTTTGAGTGTCCAAAAAGCGCTATACAAGTTTGATGTATTATTCTTTATTATTATTACTCCCGGGGGACCTTATCTTGGTGAAAGAGACGAGAAGGAAACACTGGCGGTCGAAGCGGTGGTTGGGACCGTTTCGGGTGTTTTTGATTACGGCAACGGCGGTCAAGGTTGCAGAGAGGAACACATGGGTCCACGCCTCACATTGTCGAGTGGTGCCAAGTCTGGGGGAAGGAGCTGCATCACACGCAGGTGGTGACAACACGGTGCAAGAGGTTTGCTCTAAGAGAACCTCCAACGCTCGAGAATTGTGCTCTAAGGCAAGCCCCTACGGTGGATCTGAAACGGGCCGGCGTGCGGTTTCCAACGCAGGGGAAGACTCAGAACCAGACTCATCAGTGCCACCACCACGACGGGTGCTGAGACCGAGGCCTTGTAAGAAGCAATACAAGGTATAGCTGCAGAGACGACCTTTGCTACCATGGCTACGATGGAGCGCTTGGATAAAGCGAGAGATGCGGAGCAGGCACGAGTGGGCGGAGCAAAGCGCCGCCGGCTGTGGATTGTGTTCTTTGGGCTGACATCGGTATCTTGCCCCACTGTTGGCCGTGATGGCCCATGGGGGGATATGGTGCGCGTGCAAATGAGACGCACCTCGCACGATCACGTATGGATGGACGCGCTGATGAAGGCTTACAATCACTCCACTGCATATACAATGAATATGTGGTACCAATATGCTAAGTACGTTGCCAAAAGCCACAATAGATCATCATGCTACGTCTGCAGTTTTCTTCCTATGGCGGCAAATATGCCCCACGTGACACCTTTGCCGGTGCCAAATCATGAGAAATATTTCTCTAAATCACTGAGATCGTTGGGGAGCCAGAGGGCGCTCAGGCGCATTGTGTTATCATGGACTGGGACCAAGGTGGCTCTCCCCGATAAACAGGAGGTAACTGATAACAGCGGAGGACTGAAATACACAGAAGAGCCCGGACGAGAGCCCCTTTTTGGCCCGGTGCATATACGGCCAGGGTCTAAGTTTGTCTGCTTTGTGCCAAATCAGAGTATGACCCGAGCAGTGTTTGTTGCTGTCACGCAACAGCACCAGGCATTGGCTGACGGCCCTGTGTATGTTGGAAAAGTCCCAATGGAGTATTGTGCCGAAGTATATTCACCGTGCACGTATCTGAAATGGACTAGACAGTTGAATACGTCACAGGCGCTGCTTGGTTTGCCATATTTTAGTATGCCGGACATTTTGGGCACTATACCTAACAATGATCAGAATCAGAATAGATTTGATCAGAATCAGAATAGATTCTGTATCTGTGTGGTTATAACATGTATGACTGTCTGGCTCCGGGTTGGCAGGGGCGACGCGCTATCGTTCTGGCCGCTGATCATAGTTATATTGTCAGCACCGGGGAGATGGCGGATACGCTCGGTCATCCTAGAGTTAGAATCACTCACCATCATCGTGACCGGTGACAGTGGGCCCCGCATGATCCAGTCTGGGGGTCAGACGTTCCAGCTGAACATAAACTGTGGACCACGTCACAAAAGGTTATGTTGGCTCTCTTTCCTAGCATTGGTGTGGGCAAAACTATGCTACGAGTGGAGACTCTTAGCTATAGACGTACAGGGTTTGTTAATGTTACTGTCAACTCCATGGAGGCGCAGAGAATTGGAATTGTGGTGGTTTTGGTGTTATTTGCGGTCGTGATTCCCTGTCTTCTCACTATCATGAGACGGGCAATCTTAACCAGCTTTGTATCTGTTAATATGGGCGGCCTCGAGGACGAGCCACGGGTAGTGACAGAAGAATCTCTTGACTACGTGGCTGAGGGGGGTTAACTCACCTCTGATTAGGCCTTACCCCCGGCTCACATTAAATCCGGTTAAGGTCCGGTACGGCGTCCGCAATCTTAAAAAGTCATTCAAACCAATGTTGCACACTCACACTACACTACCGAGGCCATCCGGCGGCCTTCCGGCGGCAACGGAAAGAATCCGCAAGAAGTCTCTTTTTGCCGGAGGCCGGAGCCCCAACGGAGTAAGCTGACAGAAAAACACGAGCCAAACAGGAAGTCAGGTCTAGTCAGAAAAGCAGATCCGGTGTATTTCAAAATAAAATCTGTCCGCTCACTACTTATTTGGTCTCGTTTACCACCTGTACACGCGTGTAACGTCGTAAATGTAAACATTTCTCCATTACCAGTGGCACAGGGGCATTAGTGTGTTTAAAGCATCCACTTCACTGGGGAGAGTCGTTGTTCTGGCAAATACGGCTTTTGTTACATAAACTACCTATATACAGTGCCTTGCGAAAGTATTCGGCCCCCTTGAACTTTTCAACCTTTTGCCACATTTCAGGCTTCAAACATAAAGATATAAAACTGTATTTTTTTTGTGAAGAACTAACAACAAGTGGAACACAATCATGAAGTGAAACGAAATTTATTGGATATTTCAAACATTTTTAACAAATAAAAAACTGAAAAATTGGGCGTGCAAAATTATTCAGCCCCTTTAAGTTAATACTTTGTAGCGCCACCTTTTGCTGCGATTACTGCTGTAAGTCCTTGGGGTTTGTCTCTATCAGTTTTGCACATTGAGAGACTGAAATATTTGCAAAACAGCTGGAGCTCAGTGAAGTTGGATGGACAGCGTTTGTGAACAGCAGTTTTCAGTTCTTTCCACAGATTCTCCATTGGATTCAGGTCTGGACTTTGACTTGGCCATTCTAACACCTGGATATGTTTATTTGTGAACCACTCTATTGTAGATTTTGCTTTATGTTTTGGATCATTGTCTTGTTGGAAGACAAATCTCCGTCCCAGTCTCAGGTCTTTTGCAGACTCCATCAGGTTTTCTTCCAGAATGGTCCTGTATTTGGCTCCATCCATCTTCCCATCAATTTGAACCATCTTCCCTGTCCCTGCTGAAGAAAAGCCCAAACCATGATGCTGCCACCACCATGTTTGACAGTGGGGATGGTGTGTTCAGGGTGATGAGCTGTGTTGCTTTTACGCCAAACATAACGTTTTGCATTGTTGCCAAAAGGTTGGATTTTGGTTTCATCTGACGAGAGCACCTTCTTCCACATGTTTGGTGTGTCTCCCAGGTGGCTTGTGGCAAACTTTAAACAACACTTTTTATGGATATCTTTAAGAAATGGCTTTCTTCTTGCCACTCTTCCATAAAGGCCAGAGTTGTGCAGTATACGACTGATTGTTGTCCTATGGACAGTCTCCCACCTCAGCTGTACATTTCTGCAGTTCATCCAGAGTGATCATGGGCCTCTTGGCAGCATCTCTGATCAGTTTTCTCCTTGTATGAGCTGAAAGTTTAGAGGGACGGCCGGGTCTTTGTAGATTTACAGTGGTCTGATACTCCATCCATTTCAATATTATCGCTTGCACAGTGCTCCTTGGGATGTTTAAAGCTTGGGAAATCTTTTTGTATCCAAATCCGGCTTTAAACTTCTCGACAACAGTATCTCGGACCTGCCTGGTGTGTTCCTTGTTCTTCATGATGCTCTCTGCGCTTTAAACTGACCTCTGAGACTATCACAGAGCAGGTGCATTTATACGGAGACTTGTTTACACACAGGTGGATTCTATTTATCATCATTAGTCATTTAGGTCAACATTGGATCATTCAGAGATCCTCACTGAACTTCTGGAGAGAGTTTGCTGCACTGAAAGTAAAGGGGCTGAATCATTTTGCACGCCCAATTTTTCAGTTGTTTATTTGTTAAAAATGTTTGAAATATCCAATAAATTTCGTTTCACTTCATGATTGTGTCCCACTTGTTGTTGGTTCTTCACAAAAAATTACAGTTTTATATCTTTATGTTTTAAGCCTGAAATGTGGCAAAAGGTCAAAGTTCAAGGGGGCCAAATACTTTCGCAAGGCACTTTATATGGGGCTATTTATGACGTGAACTCGCACCAAGAGGGAAACTCACGTGCACTTCTGTTCTCGCGAGGGCCGTTTCTATGCCTGGCGCGGGAGCTGGCGGAGCTGGCCACAGTGTCCGCCGGACTCACTGTGAGTGGTAGTTTGGGGCAAACCCGGACCGGATCAGGACCGAACCCGGACCGTAGTTAATGTGAGCTGGAGGTTAGGCTGGTAGAAACGCGCACTTGTGTTTATCTTTGGTGTGTAGCTGATAATCAGGCCAAGATGTTTTTTTGCTCAATTAAAATATGATAATGATAAACAGTGATTAAAGTGTGGTGTGATGAAACTTTACTGCCCTTTGCTTGTGCCTTGAGACCTAGGGAACGCTGCCATTCTCGTAAAAAATAGCTGTGCCTATTTTTCCTACACTCACCGATGATGTGTTATCATAAACCTAGAATTGGATGAATAACATTGATGTTTGAGTGTCTATTCTGTGTTTTCAGTTAATATGTGTGATATTAAGTTTGGTCATGTTTAGGCCTGAGGTTGTGGGTTTTAAGCTCTGTTCCAATGACCGCACTGCCTGGAACATATGATAGATTGGTACGAGATGGCCTGGAAGGATTTGACTTTGTGATTGGTTTGTAATTTTATTTTATTTTTTATGTTGTATGATTTAATAATGTTCTGATGCCTTGAGGTTGGTTTGTTAGATCGTCTGCTGTGAAACATGGGTGGTATTTTTGACTAGTGTGTGATTAATGTATCAAATGCTTTGATAAATTATCAAAAGAGGGGAGTGTAATGTCAGAAATATATTTCTAACATGTACTAGTCATTGTTTAACAGCTGAAAGGGATATCGGTGCTATGACCGGAATATTCATCTCAGGTCATGTCACAGATAAAGGCTAGCCCTTGAGATAGGACGTATACAGAGATACAACAAATGTGTTGGTGTCAGGGTGTCATCTCTTGTCAATCTGATGTGTACAGATGACTGTATAAATATGCCACTAAGTGGGTTAGAGGCAGAACACTGTCTGAGCCCGCTGTTATGCTGTCAGTGTTCTCCCTGTGTTTAAGACAATACATGACCACCTGATTCAGACTTCAACTCTCTTCTGCATGTTTTTTTACGTTATTATATATATACGAAATTCCATTACAGTTCTCCAACAACCGCCCCTGGGTGACCCCTCAGATTCTGGTTCAGGAGGGCTTTACCCTACTGAACCAGAAGAAAAGGGCTTTCAACTTAGGGGACAGAGAGGAGCAGTGGAGAGTCCAGCATGAGCTCCAGTGGAGGATCAGGAAGGCCAAGAAGGACTATGGGGAGAAGCTGGAGCAGAAGCTGGAGCAGAAGCTGGTGCAGGGCAACGCGCGGGACGTGTGGAGGGGACTGAAGAACATCTCCGACCATGGACAAAGTGCCAGAGGGACAGCTGATGGAGACCAGTGTGGGGCGGATGAATTCAACGAACACTTCAACCGTTATGATTCTGCCCCCCTCCCTGCTCCCACCTCTTCACACGTCTCCAGCCCAGTGGACACTGCCCCCCTCCCCCGACTACCTTCACCTGCCTCTAGCCCCCCTAAACTCACGCCTCTAGCCTCCACCATACGGACTTCCTCCAGCACCTACCCCACCCCCGGCAGTCCACCCCAGTCCCCCCCTCACTCCTCCCTCTCCATCACACCAGACCAGGTGAGGAGAGAGCTGAGGCGACTGAAGCAGAGGAAAGCTACAGGACCAGACGGCATCAGTCCCAGGCTGCTGAGGACCTGTGCAGACCAGCTCTCCGAGGTCCTCAGCCACATCTACAACCTGAGCCTCAGCCTGGAGATGGTCCCCATCCTGTGGAAGACCTCCTCACACCTCCTGTGTGATTCCGGTTCCTAAAACAGCGCACGCCAGGGAACTGGCCCACCCTGGATCTACTGCAGTTTGCCTACAGGCCTAACGTCGGAATGGAGGACGCTGTCATCTACCTGCTGGAGCGGGCACTCACCCACCTGGAGCTTGCCGGGAACGCTGTGAGGGTCATGTTCTTTGACTTCTCCAGCGCCTTCAACACCATCAGACCGGCGCTGCTGCGGGGGAAGCTGGAGGACGCGGGAGTGGATGAACATCTCACTGCATGGACCATCGCCTACCTCACGGCTCGACCACAGTATGTGCGGCTGCGCAGCTGTGAGTCTGAGGTGGTCGTCTGCAGCACTGGGGCCCCCAGGGCACCGTCTTCACACCGTTTCTCTTCACCATCTACACATCGGACTTCGCATACAACACGGACAGCTGTCATCTGCAGAAGTTCTCCGACGACTCCGCCACTGTGGGCTGTGTGTCTGAGGGGAACGACCTGGAGTACCAGTCGGTGATCATAAACTTTGTGGACTGGTGTGAGCGCAACCACCTGTACTTGAACACCAGTAACACAAAGGAGATGGTGATCGACTTCAGGAGGAAGTCACTACCGCATACACTGCTGAACATCCAGAGGGAGGACATCGAGGTGGTGGACAGTTTCAAGTACCGGGGGTGTTCACCTCAACAATAAACTGGACTGGTCCCACAACACCAACGCCCTGTATAAGAAGGACCAAAGTCGCCTTCACCTTCTGAGGAGACTGAGGTCTTTTGGAGTGAGCAGGCCTCTCTGCTCAGGACTTTTTATGACTCTACGGAGCCTCTGCTCTCCACTACACTCCCGTGTGCTGGGCCCCGGGCAGCACAGAGCGGGACAAGAACAGACTGAACAAGCTGGTCAGGAGGGCCAGCTCCGACCTGGGCTGCCCCCTGGACTCTGTGGATGAGGTGAGGGACAGGAGGGTATTAGCCAAGCTCACCTCCATCATGGACAACACCTCCCACCCACTGCACTGTAGAGGAGCTGAGCAGCTCTTTCAGTGGACCACTGAGACACCCTCAGTGCAAGAAGGAGCAGGTCCTTCATCCTCACTGCTGTCAGACTGTACAACACTACTGTAAAGTAACATGTGCAATAACCATCCATCCATTTTCTTCCACTTGTCCGTTGCCGGGTCGTGGGGGCAGCTGTTGGAGCTGCCAAAATCACATTGCACCAGCCCCTGTGCAATAACCCACCTTTGCAAAACTACGTGCAATAATCTCTGTATCAGCGCCACTTTATTCCCTGTACCAGCGTCACTTATTGACAACCTGCACTAGGACTGTAAACTTTGCACCTAGATATTCTAGTTTTTTATAGTCTGTTCTAACTTTTATTCTATTTTTATTTATTCTTATTTCCTAATTGTTATAACTCCACCCCTTAAGATTTTTGCTTTTACTTATTGTGCATAAGATACCTCTTTTTACTATTTAACTGTCTGCACATTTCCTGTGTATTTTGCACACCCTGAGTGATCTTACTGAATGCCAAATGTAACAAGTGAATTTCTCCGTTGTGAGATCAATAAAGGATTATCTTATCTTAAAAGCAGTGACCTGACAGCACAAAGCCACCTTACTTGTCTACTATGTCATTCATCTGGTTAACTTGTCTGTAGCTAACACCCTGTGTGGTAATACTACATTTCCATCTCCTGCCATAGCACGTGGAAACTTATGCACGTTGAAAACCACGTTGTTAGATAACAGCACTGGTCTGAGTCAGAATGTCTACACTCAGAACAGGTGCATCGAATTCCAACACATCTAATGCCAATCTTCGGCATCCCAAAAATCCAGACTCACTGGTTTGGCCAAGTACAACCAGGTGTATTTATACGACGTTCTCCCCGAACAGTATCACTTCTAACCTGGTCAATAGGAGAAGACACTGAATGTAAGTGTGTTTATTTTTCTTTGATAATAGGTTTGTTATGATAAAGGTATGTGTCACTATCTCGCCTCTATATGTAAAACCCCTTAAAGCTTTAAGGGGTTTTACATTTTAGTTTATAGGTACCTAATTTTTCCTGTTCAAACTTTTGACATTTTTAGTTTTGGCCCACACTCGTTTATAGCTCTCACAATCCCTCCTGCAGAGCCGAATTGTTCACGCCTGTGTACAGCATTGGGCGGTGGAAAAGTGAAGCAGGGAGGACCACCCCCAAAATAAATTGTACTCATTTAGATTCTTCTTTTATCTTACATCGCTCAAGAAACATTAAGGTGGAGACATAGCAACATGGTCTGTTTTTGCTGTGTTTACAACATACTCTTAGGTGACAAAAACAAATCTACAACAAAAAGGCAGGTACTCCGGCTTTAAATGAGATTGTACTAAAATAATCTGGGTTTTCTTGTTCAATTAATTACAAGACATGAAACAGAAATTTATGACTGTGTTTTCCTTTTAACTGCTTCTGCATTTTTTATCTTGTTTCAGACTGTATTGATTATTATCATTATTTTTTTTTGTTGTTGTTTTTTTTACATAGATTTATATTTTAAGCATTTTAAATCAATATTACATTTTTGATGAATCGTTACATCCCTTGTTAATGTTTTTAGTGTGGCTAAACAGCTTTGTTTCTGAATAATGTCCACCCATGTAAAGTGATTCGTATTAGTATGTTTTCTATAGTGGGCACAGCTGATAGTTATGTGAGTCATTGATGACTTTAGGAATAGCAATTGGGATTCTGTTCCTCCCTCTTAAAGGTTGTATTCATGATTGCCCTAAAAAATAATGTACTCAGAGTTGACACTGTAGATTTGATGTAAATAAACACATTGTTGTGTTTGTTGTTACAGTATGTGGTATTTATTTTCTATTTCTATTATCTTCTGTCCACAGACCCTAACTCCATCTAATCCAGACGAAATGGCATCTGCAAAACCTGGTAAGATCATAAGAAGAAAAAATAACTGAAGTGTGAAGTATTTTAGAGACATTAGAAGCATTAGGTGCCTCTAAGGTGCACGTGGCACCAGGACACCCTAGGCAGGAGGTCGATGATCGACTTTGTAGTTGTGTCATCTGATCTTCGGACACTCGGGTGAAGAGAGGGGCTGAGCTGTCAACCGATCACCACCTGGTGGTGAGCTGGATCCGCTGGCAGGGGAAGAAGCCGGTCAGACCTGGCAGGCCCAAACGTGTTGTGAGGGTCTGTTGGGAACGTCTGGTGGATCCCTCTGTCAGTAGGGTCTTCAACTCCAGCCTCCGGAAGAGCTTCACCCAGATTCCGAGGGAGGTTGGGGACATGGAGTCTGAGTGGACCATGTTCTCCTCCTCTATTGTCGATGTGGCTGTTCGTAGTTGTGGCCGTAAGGTCTCTGGTGCCTGTCGCGGCGGCAACCCCCGAACCCGGTGGTGGCGCCCAGAGGTAAGGGATGCCGTCAAGCTGAAGAAGGAGTCCTACCTGGCCTTGTTGGCTTGTGGGACTCCGGAGGCAGCTGAGAGGTACCGGCAGGCCAAGCGTGCTGCAGCTCGTGCAGTCGCAGAGGCAAAAACTCGGGTCTGGGAGGAGTTTGGAGAAGCCATGGAGGAGGACTATCGGTCGGCCTCGAAGAGATTCTGGCAAACCATCCGGCGCCTCAGGAGGGGGAAGCAGTGCTTCACCAACACTGTTTACCCCGGGATTCCACATCTCGCGTCACCGCCCCGCTCCAGCCCGCCGCGGACCGCCTCCGAAGGATTCCGAAATCAAACGCCCACTGCACACGTCTTGCTCCGTCTGGGCTCCACTCCGCCCAACTGCGGAGCTGAGGAGAGCATGCGCGAGACGTACGAGATCACGCGATAAAATGTGTGTACAGATAAAGCCGGTACCAAAACAAAATGCACATAGGACAGAGTTAACAGTGTGTAAATAGTTTATTCAGTATTATTACAGGCTCAATGCAATTATATTTATTTATCAAAGAAAGTGAGTCATTGATGTATTTTAAAAATATATTGTAATGTAATTTTGTGATTTACAAGTAGTGTACGATTTAAAATATATTATATATAGCACAGCTTTAATGTAAATATACGTATAAAAATACTTATGTTAAATATATGTTCGAAACGTTCTGTATTTATATTTCTACAATTTATTTCGAAAATCCGGATGTTGTTTCCGTTCTCTTTCCTGTCTTCTGGTGCGTTCTGAACTGTTGAGCTTGATACGGACGGAGCTGACGGGGCGCAGACGTAGCTGAAAATAGAGTTGGTCCGTATTTTTATCGTGCCGAGGCGGAGAGGCGGAGCGGCGACGTTGGCCCTCGGAGCGGAGTGGACGATGTGGAATGTTTCTGAACGTTCAAAATAGCAACGTATTTGCTGCGGCGGTCGGGGCGGAGTGGAACGGAGTGGAACGGAGCGAGCACGGAGAATGTGGAATCTGGGGGTTACAGTGTGGGTGGGGGGCTGCTGACCTCGACTGGGGATGTGGTCGGGTGGTGGAGGGAGTACTTCGAGGATCTCCTCAATCAATCCCTAGTCACCTTATTCCGCCCAGCCCATTCACCTCTTTTTGCCCAGAGAGCAAAGGTGGTTCCCAATGGAGGGGATTGCACTACCTTAAATAGGGCAGTCTCAGTAGAGTGCATCTTATGAAAGCCCGAAATGTGTCAAACATTTCATTACTATGTAGCAATTCTGCTGTTCTGCCATCGCATTTTCCACAACTTTGGAGAGAAAGGGCAATTTCAAGATGGGCCTTTATTTGCCAGGCTCAGATGGGTCCAACCTGAGCTTTTTTAGAATGGGACTTATCGTGCCTGTTTAAGTTTGGAACAGACCCGGAAATAAGAGAAACATTAATCAGTTCAACAACACCAGAGGTAACAAGGTCAACGACCTCATAACAAAAAGCAAAAGTACACGGGCATTTTATACATTTTATTTTATATTCCATTTTCTGGCATCTCAATAAAGCCCTAGTATTGAAGATTTTTTTTGTTTCATACAGATATTTATCTTTTTAATGTAAAAGCTATATGTATAATATACAATACATTTATTTAGGCTGTAATTACGCTAAAGTAACATTATAATCAATCTTCTCCACAGGTATGAAGATCGCACTGGTTGGAAAAACTGGTTGTGGAAAGAGCGCAACCGCTAATACCATCCTGGCAAGAAAGGAGTTTGAATCTAAGGCAAGTGCGACGTCCATCACTCGGGAATGTAGAAAAGGAAAGTGTGAGGTTGACGGGCGCCGTGTCACTGTGGTGGACACTCCTGGATTGTATGACAGCGAGCTGTCCAATGAGGAAACCCTTGTTGAAATGACAAAATGCATCAACCTTCTGGCTCCTGGACCACACGTCTTCCTGTTGGTGATGCAAATCGGCCGATTCACAGAAGAAGAAAAAAATACAGTAGAAATAATTAAGAATGCTTTTGGGGAGGGTGCTGAGAAGTACATAATGATTCTCTTCACACGTGGGGACGATCTGGAGGAGGAAGACAGGGCTATTGAAGATTACATAAAGAAAGCTGATCGTAGTCTACGGAAGCTGATCGCCGACTGTGGAAACAGATACCATGTGTTTAATAACAGGGTAAAGAATGACCGCACTCAGGTGAAGGATCTGGTGGAGAAGGTCGACGACATGGTGATGGAGAATGGAGGAAGCTACTACACCAACGAGATGCTCAAAGAGGCTGAAGAAGTCCTTAAGAAAGAGCAGGAGAAGAATATGAAAGAGAAAGAGGAACAGATCATGAGGGAGAGAGGAGAGATAGAGAAAAGATACCAACAGCAAATTGAAGAGATGAAACAACAAGGAGAAAGTATGAAAACATTTGTACTACAGTTGCAAGAACAACAAGCCAAACAAATTGATAGAATGATGGAAACATTTAAAGATCAAGCCAGAGAGCAAGCTTTGGAAAGAGCAAACCGAATGTTAGCTCAAACTCAAGCAGCCAGAAGGGGTTCAGAGCCTTGTACCATTTTATAAGATCTTATGTCAATACACCTTCATATCCTCTATAATAGATCTATGTTACTTAGTCCCTGGGTGACAACAGGATTGGCTTCATCTTAACTTTTATATTCAATCTTTGAGGGGATTAGGAATAGCACCCAGGTTTTGAGTTGTTACTTCATTTATTTTCTGCACTGCAACAATGTTAATGTAAATATTCACTCAAATAAATCCAGTCAATCAATCAATCAATCAAACATACAGGTGCTCGTCATATCAAAGTGCATTCACTTCTGTTATTCAACTTAAACTATGACACTTATATATGACAGACTCATTACATGCAAAGTGAGATATGTAGAGCCTATATTTGTTATCATTTTGATGATTATTATGGCTCAGCTTAAAAAAAAATAAAAAAATGATTTAAATCGCGTAAAATTTGAATATTTTGAAAATGGCCATAATCATCAAAATTAAAACAAATAAAGGCTTGACATATGTGAGACACAAGTCGTTTTGGGACATTATGAGATAATAACAGATTGTGAAAGTGTAGTCTCCAAGCTTTCCAATGATGTGTAACACATGGAAATCTGATCATATTTGGAGGTGTAGCGGTGATTTGAAGTTAACAATTCCTAAAAAACCAAAGGGGATTAAACGGCCTCTGAAGTTTTGGGCCATTCTCACCTCTCTGCTGTTGGGACAATAGGGCTCATTTACATCTCATTTGCATAAGCCACACCCCCTGTCAAACTCCCCCTCAAAGCAGTAAAGCACAGAGAGGGAGCACAAAGGTTATTGCTTCCGCAACAAACCATTGTTTACCAGTTTCATTATGTGTATCTGTTTTATTTTTGGTTTCATTTATTGATCTCACCTCACAGCAGAAGGTTGTTATTGTTCTCTTACATTTTTTTATATCAACTGAAAAACTGTCACTGGCTTGAGAACGTGTTGTGTAACATCTGTAACTTTTATTTTAAAAAATAATGTTAATGTCAATGTCAATAAAGCAAATCACTCAAACATTGCTTAAAAAGCGCTTTTCTTATCAGAATTACAAGATAAGTTTATAATATATTTAAAAAACAAGAGAAGAGATCTGGTGTTTGGGTTTTTTAATGTTATTGCTCTGATTCATGAAACCTCACATAGTACACTGTTTCTACAAATCATCCCCCCAAAAAATTCATAATTTACACATAATGGCCCTCATTTATCAAACTTGTGTACGGTGAAATCAGAGCGTATGTGGGGTGTACGAAAAATCACCGCCTGTTTTGGAGAGACAGCAAGCGCCGCAAACAGCTCCGACCTACTTCTGGCTGTGAGTCGTGTCTCACCATTGCTCCTATCCCATCCTATGCTATAGATTGAGTTTATATGAGACATTTGGCATTATGAATCTATTGTGTACTGCTGTATATCTTAATAAAGTATGTTATGCACGTGTTTTAATGATTATGAGAGTGGACATGTGCCATGTGTTGTGGCTTACGTTTGTGAATTTATATGAATTATTTATGAGTTTACATGGGCTATTTATCAGTAGCTTACTGTGTATCATTTTGCTTTCACTTTACAGTTGTCTGTTGTGTGTGTGTGTACTTTCAGTAAAAAAAAAAAAAAAAACACAAGAAACCTCAGACCAAATATGTTTAATGTTTTCATTTGATTCCTTTTTGGCTCACTTACAATGCAGCATGTTCATGTGTTTATACCTAATTACTTTATCTTTCAACACAGAACAATGTTTTGAAGATGAAGATGACGGAGATTCTCCCTATGAGTCCTCCATGTTTGTTTTTGAAGAAAAAACGGATTATGACAAGTTTTACAATGATTTGATTGACCCAAATGATCTCGAAGTTTGTGCCAAATATTTGAGTAAAGATTGACATTTTTCCATTTACCCATAGTCTGTTTTTTATTTGCATTCACAGCAGTGGCACTGGGTACCCCTAAAATCGAATTGGCCACCCTTCTTGAAATGTGTGTTGTGGTGGAGAATTGATCGGTCAAGTGCTCTCCTCTCGGGGATACGCCGGAGTGCCTGGTCCAGTCCCTGGCGGATCTACTCATTTTATCATTCAAACACAACGTAATATATATATAATCTATAGCATAGGAGCAATGATGAGGCATGACTCACAGCCTATGAGTCACGACCCACGGCTCCAGCGCTGACAGCAGCTTTTCACTGGTTCAGATCCTGGTCCAGAGTCTGTACTGCAGCGTTATAGCCACGCTTTTTAATGTGGTCTAATTTTAAACCTTTTTTATACAGGCTATTTAGGCCTACTGCTTATTTAATATAGGTCCCTTTTTATTATTAGCCTATTTCTTTTTTCCCCTCTTTTTTTATTTAGTAATATGATATATGATTAATATGATCTTGGAGGTTACACCCCGCCATTCCGACACACCGCTAATCCGACATTGAGTTCTAATTGTCGGAATTGCGGTGTTTCCATTTATTATCAAACGTCCCGCCACTCTGACAATTGTTTTCACCCTTTGTCGGAGTGGTGACACTTTTATCTTTTATGCAACGTGCCGCTATTCCGACACACAAGATAATTATCAACAATTATTATTGTTTTACGTTTTGCCTGATGAATGAAGAGACGATGCCTGTGCGTCTCCCCTGATCGTTGGTACGTGTTTTGTTTTTGTCTACTTGTCTTTCGCATCGTTCTCATAACTGCAATGATGAAACAGTGGCACAAACACGGTTTACTTATTTAAAAAAGCTCTTCTTAATTCCATTCAGTCACCGTCGCCTCAGTATGGGGACATTTGAAGGCAGACACACAATGCGTAATGAGCATCGGCAGCGGCATTGAGAGAAGAGTGAGGACGCAATATAGAATATAAATAAACAAAATGTGCTGCCGAGACGCAGGACGTAGATGTTGAACAACGAAACACTGCGGCCGCGTTAACCGGTATAGCATATCAGAAAGCAGTAAACAATAATAATGGACGTTGTTTTAGCCCCCCTCCCCCCCATTTATTAGCCATTACACGTTTCAATTTTCTATTTATTCCAATTGTAAGTTGTGTTTTTCCAAATGTATTATGAGACGGAATAACCATGGATCGAAGGCCTTTGATCATTGTTTTTTTAGGCTAATATTATATAATAATTTTTTTGTTTTTGTTTTTAGTCCAAATCAGAAATGCATCAAATTAAAGTTCAAGTTATAAAAAATGCTAAGTTTGAGAGGGACAGTGTAATTGTGAGTGACGCATAAAGTGGGGCAACAATGACGCACGCGCCCTGAATAGAATAATATTAATTCATATCTCAATCACATTTTTACAACAAAAACAACTGACTTATGGACAGTGTCCGTGGGGCGCGTCATATGCGTGATAGGCGGTACATGAGAAGTAACATGCACACGACCACCTGTCCAGTCATTCCCCATTATCACAGAAACAACATTTATGGGAAAGCCCACCATGGACATATTCAAAGGCAGAACCTCCTCCAAAATAAACCACTCTCAACACGTTTACTGGGATCGTGTCACTGCCATTACACACAACCACAAATCCGTCCATAATGAAAGGTTTACAGTCTCTACAGGAGGAGAAACATTGTCCACAAACTAATCTCTATTTGCATTGTGATCAGGGCCGGCCCGTGGCATAGGCAGTATAGGCAAATGCTAAGGGCGCCGTACATCCAGGGGGCGCCAGAGCCGCGTAATGAACTTTCTGCTTTTATTGTATTTCATTGACACTGCAACGAATGGTTTAAAAAATAGTATTTACATGTCTTTGACTTTGTCTTACAAACTCTTACAATATCGCGACCAGGGGGACTTGATGGGATCACACACACACTTAGCTCACGGCAGAGTCCTGCACTGGGTCGGGCACCCGCGGGTATCGGATGGGTACCCGCAAAGGTTGCTGAAACGGGCGGGTTTTACGTCCTGGACTTTTACCCGCGGGTATGCGGGTGGGTAGTGATACGGACGGGTCGGCGGGTAGCTGCTACCGGCACAATATTTAATTGATATCATTATGGCGTCTACAGACCGAACCACACAGCTCGTGCTGTTGCTTCTTTGGTGACAGTATATATAGTTTTACGAGCCTACATTTCTCTGACACTTCAGGCAAATAGAGAGGGAGAGAGGAAAGAGGCGAGCCGCTTTCCTCTCTCCCTCTCCTGGATATTATTTTAATACGTGTGGGTTTGGAGTGTGTAGTACCTACCTGTCAGTCCAGTGATCATGTCATGATAAAATCCACTTAAAAACATGTTTGTAATCCAGTGCATCCTTTATTTTGATCGCGCACGTGTTTCCATATGATTCCTCTGATCTGAATGCCTGGTCTCGGGAAAGGCATTTCAAACCGCTGCTGCTGCTTGGCATGAAGATTCCCTCTTTCCAGACAGAGTCTCTGTTTCACTTGTGTCAGATATGATGTAGTAGGAGTGGTTATGATGTTCCAAATTCAATACATTTTTCACGAATCTGTGTTTTTACTCCTCCGGCCTCCTCACGCGCTCTGAAAAGCGGGTGTGCATTGCCGCTGATTCCCACAGCTCCAAGGCACCGGCCGCCACGCACACTCATCACCCGCACATGTGCGCGCACTTACACTGACAATACACAGGAATCAACCGCACCGATGTATTAGCAGTTTGCGTGCAGGACTCTGGCTCACGGTGCAAAACAAAACATGAGGCGCCACGAAGCAGGATGGGAAACCAGCTCCACCAATCAGACTTCTTTTACCCGCCATTTGTTTTTCGTTTTTATTGCGTCAAAAAAAGTTAATATGGATCCTATCGCTTTTACATTTGTACAGCCATATGGTATGACATTCTCTGCTAGATTCAGCATGTCAGTAAACTGATGCAGTCACCCTCCATGCAGCTTGATGTAGCGGTCAACTTGCTGAAGAAAACAAGAGATTCCCTCACCAGTTACAGAAACACTGGATGTTCTGATGCACAGACAATTGCGAAGGAGATGTGTGAAGAGATGAACATGGAGCCTCCATGTTCATCTCTTCACACATCTCCTTAAACTTAAACAAAAGCGCTTGAGAACCACAAAAACACACTTTGGCTATGAGTCTCCAGATGAGCCCATACAAGATGCACTGCGAAAAATGGAAACCAGATTTTTTAATGTGGTCGTGGATACTGCCATCTCTTCACTTGATGAGAGATTTCAGAATCTTGGAGAGATGAATAACACGTTTGGTGTGCTCCTTGATTTCCCCAACTTAGCAGAAGAGGACCTGCTACAGAGGTGTCAAACCTTAAGTACTGCTCTGACCCATGACAGCCAACCGGACATTGATGGCATTGAACTTGCAAGGGAAATGCAGAATTTCCCACCATTGCCATCAAAAAATATGACAAATATGGAACTTTTGACCTTCCTGCATGTGAAGAAGCTGGCAGAAATGTACCCCAACATGTGGGTCGCTTTGAGAATCTCTGCCACTCTTCCTGTCACAGTGGCTGCTGCTGAAAGAAGCTTTTCAAAGCTCAAACTGATTAAAACTGACCTGAGATCTACTATGATGCAAGAACGTCTCAGTGGACTTGCCATCATAAGCATAAACCATGTGGTCTCTAATCAGTTGTCATAATATGTTGTAGATGCCTTTGCCTCAAGAAAATCCAGGAAAGTTAAGCTGTAGCAAGTCATGTGAGATTAAGGAGGTGGTGGTGTAGTTTCTGTAGTTTCTGTAGTTTAGTGTAATTTAAGGCAGGACCAAAAACACCAATAGAGCTCTTTTTAAGATCTTTTCTTTTTTTTTAATCAAATCCTTGTAGTATTTTTGTGCCTAAAGATACTAATAGATAAGATATATAAGTTAGATAGGTAAGATAGATAAGATAATATATTATAATAAGTATTTTGAATGTGAAATTGTTTTTGTAATTGTAAGATAGATAAGATACTAATGTCTTATTTTGCACAGTGCTGTACTGCCCTCGCTATATGTGCTGTATATAACTAGACAGTCAGCTAAACTCCTTCACAACATCAAGACTCTGAAGACCGATATGACGTTGTCCACAGGTTTATTGATGTGGCAAGAAAAGGTGAAACTGTAACAAAAAACACGAAACACAATCAGTTGCTTGCTTACCAAATGCACAAGCCCAATACACAATGCAAAATAAATGTAACACGTCTCTGTCACAAGTTTTTAACCTATTCCCAATATTTATTGTTTTAACCTGTATCAAAATGTAAAGTATGACGTAAATTAACTTAAAGGGATTTTAATTATGTTTTTATAATCACTACCATATGACTTGAACAGGCAGCAGAGCAGTATAACCATCAATTTAACTTCTATTTTAACATTCACAATCAAACTTTATCAAATAATCATGTACATTCAAAGATATACAATTTAACAATCTATACATACCCACGATGCTACCAAAGACATTAGATGTTTGCAGATGACACTGGATAACTTTCTTGCATGAAAACAACAGTTCAGGGCCATGCTTGACTAGACTTGAGAAGAACGACTGTACCGATCGTGATGTTGGGATGAGTGGTTTGCCACTTCCTACGTGTTTGTAGTGTCAGAAGATACTGCTTTCTCCATCGATCCCAAAAGGTGTTGGAAAGGTGCTGAACCTGACGCCACTGGCGCTTGAATAAGTCCGCATCTCCAAACTCGCCTGCAGGGGCAGGCACATAGTTGACCTTTTGCGTGAGAAGAGCTGCTGGCGTGAGTATGAACTGTTGAAAATAGCGTATTCTTTAGTGCTGGACGAAAGGATGGAGACTCCCATCTTTCCTTTATCACATCGTATTTTCTATGTTTCCTTTATCACATCGTATTTTCTATGTTTCCTTTATCACATCGTATTTTCTATGTTTCCTTTATCACATCGTATTTTCTCTTTCCTTTATCACATCGTATTTTCTATGTTTCCATTATCACATTGTACTTTCTATGTTTTGTGGAATTATTTATATACATATTTGTCATATTAGGTTTTAGTGATTATATATAAAACTGTGTTTATCTGTAATTGATGCTTTGAGATACATTTGAATATGACGAACATTTTGTTTCTGCTTGTTGTATGTATGGTTGATCCACTGGGGGGCAGTGTGTTGAAAAAAGAAGTCAGATTGCGCAGAAGAAGAAGTGACGATAAGACATTTCCAATAGAGCTGATTGGTTGGGGAAGACACACCCACTCCTTTGTATTGTGTTGCGGGGGGAGAGAAGCGCTCTCTTCTTCCGCCTCATCGACCGGTCAACATGGAGGTCAGCTGAACAGATGTGTTTTAGTTTGTAATAGGGAATAAAACAATGATTTTTGATTATAATATACCGAGTCTCCATCCTTTCGTCCAGCACTAAAGAATACGCTTTTGACAACAGTTTCCATTATCACATTGTATTTTCTATGTTTCCATTATCACATCGTATTTTTTCTATGTTTCCATTATCACATTGTATTTTCTGTTTCCATTATCACATTGTATTGTCTATGTTTCCTTTATCACATCGTATTTTCTATGTTTCCATTATCACATTGTATTTTCTATGTTTCCTTTTATCACATTGTATTTTCTATGTTTCCATTATCACATTGTATTTTCTATGTTTCCATTATCACATCGTATTTTCTATGTTTCCATTATCACATCATATTTTTTCTATGTTTCCATTATCACATTGTATTTTCTATGTTTCCATTATCACATTGTATTGTCTATGTTTCCTTTATCACATCGTATTTTCTATGTTTCCATTATCACATTGTATTTTCTATGTTTCCTTTTATCACATTGTATTTTCTATGTTTCCATTATCACATTGTATTTTCTATGTTTCCTTTTATCACATTGTATTTTCTATGTTTCCTTTTATCACATTGTATTTTCTATGTTTCCATTATCACATTGTATTTTCTATGTTTCCATTATCACATCGTATTTTCTATGTTTCCATTATCACATCGTATTTTTTCTATGTTTCCATTATCACATTGTATTTTCTAGGTTTCCATTATCACATTGTATTGTCTGTTTCCTTTATCACATCGTATTTTCCATGTTTCCATTATCACATTGTATTTTCTATGTTTCCTTTTATCACATTGTATTTTCTATGTTTCCTTTATCACATTGTATTTCTATGTTTCCTTGATCACATTCTGTCCTTTGAAAGACCAGGTGTGTGGATAAAGCCAGAGTTACTCACTGGTGTTGCCTCCGTGGATCAGAGCTCCCAGCAGCAGCAGCAGATGAACACACGGCTTCATCGTGTTGTAGAGCGGAAAGTTTCCCAAAGTTTCCTCACACTCTGCTCCGTCTCTGTCCGTGACTCTGAAAAAGTCTCTGCGGAAACATGTCCAGGGTTTTTATACGAATTGGTGGAGCTCAGTGACCATGTCCATGCACCAGTCAGGATTCAGGACGAGGCGGAGTATCACCTGTTGCTAGGCAGAACAGGCTCGGAAAGGTTTGTGAAAGTAAAAAGGTAAACACGCCAATGCTGTGTTTACACATGACGACGACAAGTCACGAATGCCACGAATCCACATTCGTGGCCGAGGATCACGAATGTGAGTGTGATTTGATGATTCAGGGTATAGGTTTCACGCACCGTCACAAACTGTTGCGACCTGTTACTACGCGTTACGATTAATGGCACGAATTATTACGCACGGTCACGAACATGCGCCCCGCACTGCTGCATGCTGTTACGCGCTGTTGCGGGTCATTTGGAATTGTTGAGTTCTGTCAGAAATCTGTCAAGGATCGGGTGAATGTGGAAAAACCGCCTGCCGCACACACACGGGTTGGAGGCGGAGCAGAGGCGTCTTGCTCCGCCCTGCTCTCACCTGACTCATTGGGCTCTTGCCAGATCGGGTTACACAAAAAGCAAAGACCAGCAGAGCGTCGGGCCTGTCTATATACTGTAGAATAGCAATAGTTTTTCATAGTCTATGGGACAACAGTTCAACCCTAAACTAAGTATATGCTCCAGTCACTGTGTGACACGGGCAAACACTGAATCTATCACGACAAACAATAGCAATAAACACACGCGCTTTATGTCACATGAGTCTGTGCAACAGCGGCACATTCAGCCAGACTTTACTCCACATTCAGCCAGACTTTACTCCACATTCAGCCAGACTTTACTCCACATTCAGCCAGACTTTACTCCACATTCAGCCACACTTTACTCCACATTCAGCCAGACTTTACTCCACATTCAGCCACACTTTACTCCACATTCAGCCAGACTTTACTCCACATTCAGCCGGACTTTACTCCATATTCAGCCAGACTTTACTCCACATTCAGCCGGACTTTACTCCACATTCAGCCACACTTTACTCCACATTCAGCCACACTTTACTCCACATTCAGCCGGACTTTACTCCACATTCAGCCAGACTTTACTCCACATTCAGCCACACTTTACTCCACATTCAGCCGGACTTTACTCCACATTCAGCCACACTTTACTCCACATTCAGCCGGACTTTACTCCACATTCAGCCAGACTTTACTCCACATTCAGCCAGACTTTACTCCACAGAATCAGCATAAAAACACTCACTGTGCACTCCATCATCTGTGTAGAACTCTTCACCTCTTTATCCATGACTCTCACTCGTCTGGTCCATCATTAGCTCCATTTGGAAAAAATAATTTGCATAATCCACAACAACAGGCCTGTCTCCACCTGCTGCGCTCATCAGCGCTTGTTTGACACGTCTAAAGTTGTAAATAAGCCTTAACACTTCTCCATGTTAGAGCCACTGTAACCACGCGCTGTTGTTTGGGTCAGTGCGTGAGGCGGCGTGGGAGATGCATTCAAGGACAGTAAGAAGTGCAGGAAAGGCGCACTTCTTACTGTCCCTTTTCTTTTTTTCACAAACGTGCGGAAAATCGGGACAAACATATAACAGTCGGGTTCTCCAGCGGGGCGGGTGTCAGGAACTGGCTCCCAAACACCAGGAGGAACGACTGCAGGAGGAAGAAAAGCCGGCAGTACAACGTCAGCACCTGAGGAGAGGCAGAGGCAGGTGCTGTCCCGGGCCTGGAGTGCGGACTGGCCGACTTTGAGACTTTTCTTTGGCATAGTGCAGGTACCAACATTTACTTTTCAGCGTGGCGTGTGTTTATATCAATGTTGAGCGTGAAAACGGTGATTCTGCTCTACGACTACTGCACGCTGAATTACGAAGCGCCACTACTCCTCACTAAGGACTCGCTCCGTTGTGAACTCCACGAACAGAGGGGGATTCGTGACGTTCGTGGAAGATTTCTTGACAGACAAAAGCTTTCTCCACGAACGCCACGAATGTCACGACCTGATGCGTTCTGTTAAGAATCCCATTAAGATGCGTTAAGTCACGTCACGAACGTCACGAATGACGGGAAAATGACATTCGTAACGTATCGTGCTTATGTGTAAACGCAGCATAAAGATAAAGAGGTGAATGTGCGGTAAAGTCAGTGAAGGCGTGAATAAAGTGAAGCTAATGATATTACGAGTCAAAGAGCTAAATATATGCTCATTTTGGAGCTTTATTGATTTAGTAAAAGTGTCTGTCGGCCATGTCCTGAAGTGACCTCCTTATTCTCATGGTTTCAACTCTCATCTTTCTGTTCACTTCACTCCTGCATCAGGTTTGAAGTCGTACATAAGGTTAATGGCCCTGTTTAACCTCTTAACCCCCACCTTAACTGAGCACATTTTCTCCAGTTCGACTTTACCCAAATCTAAAAGCTTCTTACAGCCTATAGGCCAGTGCCTCATTTTAAAAACTGATCTAAACTGATCTTTTGTCTCACGTTATTGCCGCACTGTTGTCACTTTTTTGTTGCATTTTCATCGCTATTTTGACGCTTTATTCAAGAAGCTTTTAGATTTGGGTTAAACTGGAGAAAATGAGCTCAGTTCAGGTGGGGGTTAAGAGGTTAATACAGTTATCAGTATTTTGAGCCCAGTATTAGCATAAAGTATAATATGTTATGTTAATATATATATATAAGTAAGTAAGTAAGTGCTTTATTGTCATTGTACAAGTGTACAACGACATAGTGTTCAGGTGTTAGTCCTGAGCTGCTGCGGCTGAGCCACTGTGTGTCAACCTGACCTGCATGACCTTGGAGGTCGGGGGAACTGTAGCACTTGGAAGAAACCTGGATGGCTGCCCTCTGTCTCCTCTGATCCTCTGAAATGGTGCCGCGCCTCCCTGTTTCAGAGCGTGGTGTCCTGCACTGGTCAGCTCCATCTCCTCCTCCCTCCGCTTCACAACAGTCTTTCACCATCTCTCGTTTGTCCTTTTTTGTTTCCTGTAGCTCCTCTTGTGACGCCTCGACTGTGCTGCAGGGGGGGCTCTTGGTGCCTCTTCAGTGTCTCAGAAGAAGACATGTGTAGATCTCAAATGGGTTTAGCTGATAAGCTAGCATTTTGTTTACCTTTAAAAAGCTGCTTTCTTCAGGACCATTTTAGACTCTCAAAGTAAACAAATCCACCAAACCTCCACAAAAACTCGGCAAAGACGTACAAAAGTCTCCAGAAAAACAATGTGGAACAGAAACCACAAATACAGTTTGCAGAGAGAGGCAAAAAACACAAGGAGAGAGCGAGGTAACCTACATTTATAGTAAAAGAACAAAACCTGCAGAGCTTTCCTGGTTACACGTTAAAGATGGAAAAGAGCTGTATGAGTGGAGAACATTGACCATATTCCCGTCTCCTAGAAAGGACGTCACATGACCATATTTGGATAACGCCTTTCGTGCTACACGTGGATACCAAACATGTCTTGGTGAATGAATATTTTGCGATGCCATGTTGTAGTTACTTCCTGGAAATCTCCAAACGTCGTCAAATAAGCATCGGGAGAGTTTGGTCTGTTTTTCACTCGGACATTAAAACTGAGATGTTAAGGAGAAAACGAGTCAAACATGTCAACACAGCGTCTGGCCTTAAAGGGGTACATGTGGCTTTGAATCAGTGACCGTCTCTGGAGGACATGACTGAGGCTGAAGTTGATTCTAAAGTAATAGTTTGAGCTTCAGTTTCAGCTGCAGACGCTGATTCTGTCAGTTGTATTTTGGAGCGGCTCGTTGTGGACAGAATGTGACAGATATGAAGATGATGTGGATAACACAGCGTGAGGCTCAGGCCACGCTCCTCTGTCCAACTTGATCAGGCTGTTTTCACTTTGGTTCATGTGACATTTAAGATCCTCTTTAGAAACAACAGAGGGGGGTCAGGAGGCCATGGGTCTTTCAACATGACAAAAAGAGAAACGCTCCTGTTTTTAGTATATTTTTGAGTAAAACAGCCTAGAATTTGTCAAATCCATTCAATTTTTCAAAATTATATGTTTAAATACATATGAACTTAATTTTAAAATGTGTTTTTCCCCAAAGCAGTGGTTTCCAAACTTTTTTGTCTCACGTTCCCCTTAAGGATCTTGCCAATATTATTACAAAGTCAGCAACTAAACTAAGATATTTAAGAGTATTTATTGACCGCACAACTGTATAATCTGGCAAAGGCCGACAGATGAAAGGAGAGAAAATAAAGCATCATATTCCACAGCAGCTGCAGGAGAGTCCAACAGTGAAGCAGACGAGCAAATAGAACCATCGATGACAGAGACAGCAGCAGCGAAGTCAGTATCAACCAGTAAGAACACAATAAAAGACTAAGACATACAATATGTCAATATGCAACACAAATGTACAGAAGAAATACATGCGAGGGTGGCCACAAGAGGGCAGCACTAGTTCAATGATGAAGGCTTAGTTTTTTTAAGGCGATGTGGAATAAACTAAATGAGGACATTCCTCTGGTTGTTCCTCAGCCCATCCATCCATCTTCTCCCACTTGTCCGTTGCCGGGTCCTGTAGGTGGTGGAGCTGCTCCAGCCCCTATGGCGCCCCCTGCAGGTGGTGGGTCCACAGAAGGACGGCCTCATGGTTCTAACCGGGCCTGTTGGTCTCTCATAGTCAAGGCCCTGACTGACCAAATGTCTCCTCTGATGCTCCTCTAGTGGTTGATCTTCAGGCCACGTCACATGTGATCGATCAGACAGAGGTGAAGGTCGCCCCAACTGAACAGGTTTTATTTCAGAATCACAATTGGTTTCATTGCCATTGTTTTTTTGATTATTATTTAAGTTTTTACAGAATAAAACAACAAGAGCTTACAACCCTCCCCCCCTGCATTCACACCACAGTCATCCACACATTCATAGTGCTGTGACAGGAAAGAGAACTATACATAGAAAGGAAGCACAAAGCAAAGAAAAATGAGTAACATAACAGACTGAAAAATCAAATCAATAATACTCATCAACAATCAATAAACCAAATACCACACAATTAGCAAAACAACACCTTTAACCTCTGACCCCCGCCTGAACCGAGCGCATTTTCTCCACTTCGGCTTTACCCAAATCTAAAAGCTTCTCGACCTGAGAGTGTTCAGGGTCTAGGCCAGGGTAACGCCTCATTTGAAAGCTAAGGCTTGAGCTCGTTCCTTGTTTTCGTCATATTTTCGATGCGTTTCTGTCGCGTGTGCGTCAGAAAACGCAACCAAAACAAGAAACTTAGATGAGTTTTGTAGGTCTTAGCTTTCAAATGAGGCGTTACCCTGGCCTGTAGGCTGTACACGCTCAGGTCGATGAGCTTTAAGATTTGGGTAAAGCCGTTCTTGGTCACAGTGAGGGGTTTCTTTTCATGCTCAGTTCTTGGGCTGGTATTTGTTTCGAGCTCATACTGATGATAAAGTTGAATCAAGTTTTAGTTTTAAAAAATAAATCCAGCAGAATAATCCGATTCAAAAAGTGTGTACGTTTACCCACAACAACACAACACAACACTAAATATTGTGTGATTCACAAAACAATAGCCATAGACTTTAACCCCTTAACCCCCGCCTTAACCGAGCGCAGTTTCTCCACTTTGTTTTTGTCGCTTTTTTTTGTTGTGTTATTGTTGCTTTTCTGGCACGTTTTTGTCGTTCTTTTGTGTGTTTTTTTTGCTCTGTCTTCACTTTTTTCCCCTTGCTTTTTTTTGTCGGGTTGTTGTCGTGTTTTTGTCGTGCTTTTATTATGTGTTTGTCACTTTCTTGTATTATTATTGCTTTTCTGGTATGGTTCTTTGGTCACATGTCTGTTGCGTTTTCATCCTCGTCATCAAACCTTTAGATTTGGGTAAAGCCAAACCGGAGAACAGGTGCTCTGTCCGGGCGGGGATTCAGACCTTAACCATAACTGCACACTGAGACAAAACGTAGACACTCGAGGACAAAAGTCAAACAAAAGCATCAGGTCCTCACTGAACCTGCAACAATCATTTGATCAAAGATCTGAAGTTGAAACATTCTGGAAGATGAATCTATTGTCCTTCTATAATTGTTCTAAAGTCATCTTTCCACAAAATCGGGTCATTCAATTCTTCTTCCCAAAACAGGCAGGTTCTGTGATATTTAAATTCAATATATATGATTTCATTTATCTTTACACATTTATTGCCATTGTTGAACAGGTTCATAAACGAGGAATTTCCTTTGGTTCAATCGTGAAACATGAAGCTTGGTAGATAAATAATAAACACTTTAAAACCATAAGACTATAAGGGCATGCATAAAGTCGGTCAGATAAAATGTGATAAAGGCGATGGTGAAAGCGGCTCTTTTGAAACGGCTCTTTAAGGTGAAATGCTTCCAACCGGATCTCGACTGAAAAGAGCCGGATCTTTTTTTTTATTCAGTTCATTTGACTCAGAACTCCCTCGAACCAACACAAGAATCAGCCAAACATCGGAGCCACACGAGTGAAAGCTTTCTGCTCTAAAGTCAAAACGAAACGACAGTTACAGCCTCTTTTTATTACATGTGATTCACAAACAGGTTTTTTCAAAACGTAAAAATTGTCATTTTAGAGGATTTCAATCAAAAAGTGCCTTTTATCGATGGCGTCTGTGGGGAGGCCAGGATGAGGCTTTGTCCTTGGAGAACACCTCCTGTAGGTCGTGGTATGCAGCAGTCACCAGAGACAAATCTATGGGCTTGGGATTAGCAGGTGTGCAACCGTCAAGAGAGGGAACTGCCGAATGAAGACAGTGGCTATGGCAAAATAGGCTCCAATGAATTATGGACAGCTGTGACCAGTTAATGTGTGGATTATGTAGTTTAAGCCAGGGAAGGCCTAAAACCAGGAGTGGAAGGGGAGTTAACAATGTACAGTGAGAGTACAGTGGCCAAGCAGGGCAGTGACCGACGACGTGTCCCGCCTCTCCGCAGTACATGCAGAGCCCGAGGCCAAGGCGACGCTGGCGTTCCTGTTGGCTGAGTCTCATCCTACCCAGCTGCATGGGTTCCTCAGAGTCTGGTACTGGAGAAGGACTCGGTAGGAACACGACACGACGCTGTGGAACACGACGGCGTGGAACACGACGCTGTGGAACACGACGCTGTGGAACACGACGGCGTGGGAAACGACACGACGCCGTGGAACACGATGCTGTGGAACACGACACTGTGGAACACGACACTGTGGAACACGACGCTGTGGAACACGACGCTGTGGAACACGACGCTGTGGAACACGACGGCGTGGGAAACGACACGACGCCGTGGGAAACGACGCTGTGGAACACGACGCCGTGGGAAACGACGCTGTGGAACACGACGCTGTGGAACACGACGCCGTGGAACACGACGCCGTGGGAAACGACACGACGCTGTGGAACACGACACGACGCCGTGGGAAACGACGCTGTGGAACACGACGCTGTGGAACACGACGCTGTGGAACACGACGCTGTGGAACACGACGCTGTGGAACACGACGGCGTGGGAAACGACACGACGCCGTGGAACACGATGCTGTGGAACACGACACTGTGGAACACGACGCTGTGGAACACGACGCTGTGGAACACGACGCTGTGGAACACGACGCTGTGGAACACGACGGCGTGGGAAACGACACGACGCCGTGGGAAACGACGCTGTGGAACACGACGCCGTGGGAAACGACGCTGTGGAACACGACGCTGTGGAACACGACGCTGTGGAACACGACACGACGCCGTGGGAAACGACGCTGTGGAACACGACGCTGTGGAACACGACGCCGTGGAACACGACGCCGTGGGAAACGACACGACGCTGTGGAACACGACACGACGCCGTGGGAAACGACGCTGTGGAACACGACGCTGTGGAACACGACGCTGTGGAACACGACGCCGTGGGAAACGACACGACGCTGTGGAACACGACGCTGTGGAACACGACGCCGTGGGAAACGACACGACGCTGTGGAACACGACGCTGTGGAACACGACGCCGTGGGAAACGACACGACGCCGTGGAACACGACGCTGTGGAACACGACGCTGTGGAACACGACGCTGTGGGAAACGACGCCGTGGGAAACGACACGACGCTGTGGAACACGACGCCGTGGAACACGACGCTGTGGAACACGACGCTGTGGAACACGACACTGTGGGAAACGACACGATGCTGTGGAACACGACGCCGTGGGAAACGACACGACGCCGTGGGAAACGACACGACGCTGTGGAACACGACGCCGTGGAACACGACGCTGTGGAACACGACACTGTGGGAAACGACACGACGCCGTGGAACACGACGCCGTGGAACACGACGCCGTGGGAAACGACGCTGTGGGAAACGACATGACGCTGTGGAACACGACGCCGTGGGAATCGACATGACGCCGTGGAACACGACGCTGTGGAACACGACACTGTGGGAAACGACATGACGCTGTGGAACACGACGCCGTGGGAATCGACATGACGCTGTGGAACACGACACTGTGGGAAACGACACGACGCTGTGGAACACGACGCCGTGGGAAACGACACGACGCTGTGGAACACGACACTGTGGGAAACGACACGACGCCGTGGAACACGACGCCGTGGGAATCGACATGACGCTGTGGAACACGACACTGTGGGAAACGACACGACGCTGTGGAACACGACGCCGTGGGAAACGACACGACGCTGTGGAACACGACGCCGTGGGAAACGACACGACGCTGTGGAACACGACGCCGTGGGAATCGACACGACGCTGTGGAACACGACACTGTGGGAAACGACACGACGCTGTGGAACACGACACTGTGGGAAACGACACGACGCTGTGGAACACGACACTGTGGGAAACGACACGACCCCGTGGAACACGATGCTGTGGGAAACGACACGACGCCGTGGGAAACGACACGACGCCGTGGGAAACGACACGACGCTGTGGAACACGACGCCGTGGAACACGACGCTGTGGAACACGACACTGTGGGAAACGACACGACGCCGTGGAACACGACGCCGTGGGAAACGACGCTGTGGGAAACGACATGACGCTGTGGAACACGACGCCGTGGAACACGACGCTGTGGAACACGACACTGTGGGAAACGACATGACGCTGTGGAACACGACGCCGTGGGAATCGACATGACGCTGTGGAACACGACACTGTGGGAAACGACACGACGCTGTGGAACACGACGCCGTGGGAAACGACACGACGCTGTGGAACACGACGCCGTGGGAATCGACACGACGCTGTGGAACACGACACTGTGGGAAACGACACGACGCTGTGGAACACGACACTGTGGGAAACGACACGACGCTGTGGAACACGACACTGTGGGAAACGACACGACCCCGTGGAACACGATGCTGTGGGAAACGACACGACCCCGTGGAACACGATGCTGTGGGAAACGACACGACGCCGTGGGAAACGACGCTGTGGAACACGACGCCGTGGGAAACGACGCTGTGGAACACGACGCTGTGGAACACGACACGACGCCGTGGGAAACGACGCTGTGGAACACGACGCCGTGGGAAACGACGCTGTGGAACACGACGCTGTGGAACACGACGCTGTGGAACACGACACGACGCTGTGGAACACGACGCCGTGGGAAACGACACGACGCTGTGGAACACGACGCTGTGGAACACGACGCTGTGGAACACGACACGACGCCGTGGAACACGACGCCGTGGGAAACGACACGACGCTGTGGAACACGACGCCGTGGGAAACGACACGACGCTGTGGAACACGACACGACGCCGTGGGAAACGACGCTGTGGAACACGACGCTGTGGAACACGACACTGTGGAACACGACGCTGTGGAACACGACGCCGTGGGAAACGACACGACGCTGTGGAACACGACGCTGTGGAACACGACGCCGTGGGAAACGACACGACGCCGTGGAACACGACGCTGTGGAACACGACGCCGTGGGAAACGACACGACGCCGTGGGAAACGACACGACGCTGTGGAACACGACGCCGTGGAACACGACGCCGTGGAACACGACACTGTGGGAAACGACACGACGCCGTGGAACACGACGCCGTGGGAAACGACATGACGCCGTGGAACACGACACTGTGGGAAACGACACGACGCCGTGGAACACGACGCCGTGGGAAACGACACGACGCCGTGGAACACGACACTGTGGGAAACGACACGACGCCGTGGAACACGACGCCGTGGGAATCGACATGACGCTGTGGAACACGACGCCGTGGGAAACGACACGACGCTGTGGAACACGACACTGTGGGAAACGACACGACGCCGTGGAACACGATGCTGTGGAATACGACGCCGTGGGAAACGACACGACGCTGTGGAACACGACGCCGTGGAACACGACGCTGTGGAACACGACACTGTGGGAAACGACACTGTGGGAAACGACACGACGCCGTGGAACACGACGCCGTGGGAATCGACATGACGCTGTGGAACACGACGCCGTGGGAAACGACACGACGCTGTGGAACACGACACTGTGGGAAACGACACGACGCCGTGGAACACGATGCTGTGGAATACGACGCCGTGGGAAACGACACGACGCTGTGGAACACGACGCCGTGGAACACGACGCTGTGGAACACGACACTGTGGGAAACGACACGACGCCGTGGAACACGACACTGTGGGAAACGACGCTGTGGAACACGACGCCGTGGGAAACGACACGACGCTGTGGAACACGACACTGTGGGAAACGACGCTGTGGAACACGACGCCGTGGGAAACGACGCTGTGGAACACGACGCTGTGGAACACGACACGACGCCGTGGGAAACGACGCTGTGGAACACGACGCCGTGGGAAACGACGCTGTGGAACACGACGCTGTGGAACACGACGCCGTGGAACACGACGCTGTGGAACACGACGTCGTGGGAAACGACACGACGCTGTGGAACACGACGCTGTGGAACACGACGCTGTGGGAAACGACGCCGTGGGAAACGACACGACGCTGTGGAACACGACGCCGTGGAACACGACGCTTTGGAACACGACACTGTGGGAAACGACACGATGCTGTGGAACACGACGCCGTGGGAAACGACACGACGCCGTGGGAAACGACACGACGCTGTGGAACACGACGCCGTGGAACACGACGCTGTGGAACACGACACTGTGGGAAACGACACGACGCCGTGGGAAACGACATGACGCTGTGGAACACGACACTGTGGGAAACGACACGACGCCGTGGAACACGACGCCGTGGGAAACGACACGACGCCGTGGAACACGACGCCGTGGGAATCGACATGACGCTGTGGAACACGACGCCGTGGGAAACGACACGACGCTGTGGAACACGACACTGTGGGAAACGACACGACGCCGTGGAACACGATGCTGTGGAACACGACGCCGTGGGAAACGACACGACGCTGTGGAACACGACGCCGTGGAACACGACGCTGTGGAACACGACACTGTGGGAAACGACACGACGCCGTGGAACACGACGCCGTGGGAAACGACACGACGCTGTGGAACACGACACTGTGGGAAACGACACGACGCCGTGGGAAACGACACGACGCCGTGGAACACGACGCCGTGGAACACGACACTGTGGGAAACGACGCTGTGGAACACGACGCTGTGGAACACGACGCTGTGGAACACGACACTGTGGGAAACGACACGACGCCGTGGGAAACGACACGACGCCGTGGAACACGACGCCGTGGGAAACGACACGACGCTGTGGAACACGACGCCGTGGAACACGACACTGTGGGAAACGACACGACGCCGTGGGAAACGACACGACGCTGTGGAACACGACGCTGTGGAACACGACACTGTGGGAAACGACACGACGCCGTGGGAAACGACACGACGCCGTGGAACACGACGCCGTGGGAAACGACACGACGTCGTGGAACACGACGCCGTGGGAATCGACATGACGCTGTGGAACACGACGCCGTGGGAAACGACACGACGCCGTGGAACACGATGCTGTGGAACACGACGCCGTGGGAAACGACACGACGCTGTGGAACACGACGCCGTGGAACACGACGCTGTGGAACACGACACTGTGGGAAACGACACGACGCCGTGGAACACGACGCCGTGGGAAACGACACGACGCTGTGGAACACGACACTGTGGGAAACGACACGACGCCGTGGGAAACGACACGACGCCGTGGAACACGACGCCGTGGAACACGACGCCGTGGAACACGACGCCGTGGAACACGACGCCGTGGAACACGACACGACGCCGTGGGAAACGACACGACGGCGTGGAACACGATGCTGTGGAACACGACGCCGTGGGAAACGACGCCGTGGAACACGACGCTGTGGAACACGACGCCGTGGAACACGACGCCGTGGAACACGACGCTGTGGAACACGGCGCCGTGGAACACGACGTGGCTTTGAATCAGTGACCGTCTCTGGAGGACATGACTGAGGCTGAAGTTGATTCTAAAGTGATAGTTTGAGCTTCAGTTTCAGCTGCAGACGCTGATTCTGTCAGTTGTATTTTGGAGCGGCTCGTTGTGGACAGAATGTGACAGATATGAAGATGATGTGGATAACACAGCGTGAGGCTCAGGCCACGCTCCTCTGTCCAACTTGATCAGGCTGTTTTCACTTTGGTTCATGTGACATTTAAGATCCTCTTTAGAAACAACAGAGGGGGGGTCAGGAGGCCATGGGTCTTTCAACATGACAAAAAGAGAAACGCTCCTGCTTTTAGTATATTTTTGAGTAAAACAGCCTAGAATTTGTCAAATCCATTCAATTTTTCAAAATTATATGTTTAAATACATATGAACTTAATTTTAAAATGTGTTTTTCCCCAAAGCAGTGGTTTCCAAACTTTTTTGTCTCACGTTCCCCTTAAGGATCTTGCCAATATTATTACAAAGTCAGCAACTAAACTGAGATATTTAAGAGTATTTATTGACCGCACAACTGTATAATCTGGCAAAGGCCGACAGATGAAAGGAGAGAAAATAAAGCATCATATTCCACAGCAGCTGCAGGAGAGTCCAACAGTGAAGCAGACGAGCAAATAGAACCATCGATGACAGAGACAGCAGCAGCGAAGTCAGTATCAACCAGTGAGAACACAATAAAAGACTAAGACATACAATATGTCAATATGCAACACAAATGTACAGAAGAAATACATGCGAGGGTGGCCACAAGAGGGCAGCACTAGTTCAATGATGAAGGCTTAGTGTTTTTAAGGCGATGTGGAATAAACTAAATGAGGACATTCCTCTGGTTGTTCCTCAGCCCATCCATCCATCTTCTCCCACTTGTCCGTTGCCGGGTCCTGCAGGTGGTGGAGCTGCTCCAGCCCCTATAGCGCCCCCTGCAGGTGGGGGGTCCACAGAAGGACGGCCTCATGGTTCTAACCGGGCCTGTTGGTCTCTCATAGTCAAGGCCCTGACTGACCAAATGTCTCCTCTGATGCTCCTCTAGTGGTTGATCTTCAGGCCACGTCACATGTGATCGATCAGACAGAGGTGAAGGACGCCCCAACTGAACAGGTTTTATTTCAGAATCACAATTGGTTTCATTGCCATTGTTTTTTTGATTATTATTTAAGTTTTTACAGAATAAAATAACAAGAGCTTACAACCCTCCCCCCATGCATTCACACCACAGTCGTCCACACATTCATAGTGCTGTGACAGGAAAGAGAACTATACATAGAAAGGAAGCACAAAGCAAAGAAAAATGAGTAACATAACAGACTGAAAAATCAAATCAATAATACTCATCAACAATCAATAAACCAAATACCACACAATTAGCAAAACAACACCTTTAACCTCTGACCCCCGCCTGAACCGAGCGCATTTTCTCCACTTCGGCTTTACCCAAATCTAAAAGCTTCTCGACCTGAGAGTGTTCAGGGTCTAGGCCAGGGTAACGCCTCATTTGAAAGCTAAGGCTTGAGCTCTTTCCTTGTTTTCGTCATATTTTCGATGCGTTTCTGTCGCGTGTGCGTCAGAAAACGCATCCAAAACAAGAAGCTTAGATGAGTTTTGTAGGTCTTAGCTTTCAAATGAGGCGTTACCCTAGCCTGTAGGCTGTACACGCTCAGGTCGATGAGCTTTAAGATTTGGGTAAAGCCGTTCTTGGTCACAGTGAGGGGTTTCTTTTCATGCTCAGTTCTTGGGTTGGTATTTGTTTCGAGCTCATACTGATGATAAAGTTGAATCAAGTTTTAGTTTAAAAAAATAAATCCAGCAGAATAATCCGATTCAAAAAGTGTGTACGTTTACCCACAACAACACAACACAACACTAAATATTGTGTGATTCACAAAACAATATCCATAGACTTTAACCCCTTAACCCCCGCCTTAACCGAGCGCAGTTTCTCCACTTTGTTTTTGTCGCTTTTTTTGTTGTGTTATTGTTGCTTTTCTGGCACGTTTTTGTCGTTCTTTTGTGTGTTTTTTTTGCTCTGTCATCACTCTTTTTCCCCTTGCTTTTTTTGTCGGGTTGTTGTCGTGTTTTTGTCGTGCTTTTATTATGTGTTTGTCACTTTCTTGTATTATTATTGCTTTTCTGGTATGGTTCTTTGGTCACATGTTTGTTGCGTTTTCATCCTCGTCATCAAACCTTTAGATTTGGGTAAAGCCAAACCGGAGAACAGGTGCTCTGTCCGGGCGGGGATTCAGACCTTAACCATAACTGCACACTGAGACAAAACGTAGACACTCGAGGACAAAAGTCAAACAAAAGCATCAGGTCCTCACTGAACCTGCAACAATCATTTGATCAAAGATCTGAAGTTGAAACATTCTGGAAGATGAATCTATTGTCCTTCTATAATTGTTCTAAATTGTTAATAAACGAGGAATTTCCTTTGGTTCAATCGTGAAACATGAACATAAAGCTTGGTAGATAAATAATAAGCGACTGGACTGGCGTTGGAATCGTGTGGTGTGGGCGGCAGTCAGACGCAACTGGACTACAGTCTCAGGAAAACAAACATGTTTGATTTTTAAGCCTGATTTTGGACGCACAGGAGAAACGTGGCTGATTGTACGCTCCCCAAAGTGAACACACAGAAAACAGCGGCCATGACAGAGTGAAATAAAGACAGAAAAACACAGCCGCGCCTCATTTTCATTTCTCCGTGAAACCAGCGGCACAAACAGCTCATGTCATGGCCACAGCCCCACACGGAACACAACTTTATATCACCAAACGTTCACCAGAACCACCTTTTCAAGATACATTTCAACCACGAACAGAGTTTAGAGACACTTTCTGAGTTTGGAGACGGACTGTTCAGCTTCACCTCACCTCTCTCCGCTGTCTCCTCCGCCTTCTCCATCTCGGGGCGGAGCCTCGTCTCCTTTTCTTATTCAATCCACTGAAATACGTCCCGCTTCTTCGTGTTGCCGACTTTTATCTCCATGTGACAGAACTATAGCCAAGCTGAAGGCTTTCTACTAGCAGGAGCCTTGCACTGCGGTGTTGTGACACTGTTGACACCGCTGACCAAACTGGGACACGCACATGTTTTCTCACGCTCACAAACACGGCTTATCTTTGCGGATTTGGATGTTATCAAACATCAGCTGTTTGTCAGAATCGTGTCGTGAGTCGCTCTGACGATTCTCAGTCAGTGATTTGTAAAGTCAAAATTCCCCGTGAATGACCGACTATATTTGACTGAACTCCGAGGTCCTGTGATCAAACTAATCCGATGTGAATAGGCAGGTCTGTGATTTGGACAGAAATGGGCAGGATCCGACACGTGATTGGCCTTTTTTTGTTTCCTGTGTGCATTTTTATTCACTTTAGATGAAGAATGAAGAGAGAGTTTAAACCGGTGGTTTCCTTAGATAATCATTTGACTCCATTTTGACAGACAGGGTCGTGAAAAATCCGTCCTGAGCTGTTTTTTTATGCCATTAATTCATCTTTCATTACATGATTTATTTTAGAGATATAGGCTATACCCATGATTTAAATTAGGAATAATCCGACATTACAGGATAAATGGAGCTGAACTAAACACATTTTCTGAACACGAATTGCGTCACAAATATAAAACATTTATATGGGTAGTCTGGGGTTATAAGTGATTTACCTCACTGCACTGTGGAGTGGGTTAGACTGTTTTTAATGCAGGCTAACTGATACCATAGACATGCACTAGCCTTAGACTAGCCTAGCGCCACTATGAATTTAGGTAAAACATATCTCCTGACTCTGGATACGCTGTGGAACACGACGCGACGCTGTGGAACACGACGCTGTGGAACACGACGCTGTGGGAAACGACACGACGCCGTGGGAAACGACGCTGTGGAACACGACGCTGTGGAACACGACGCGGTGGAACACGACGCCGTGGAACACGACGCCGTGGGAAACGACGCCGTGGGAAACGACGCCGTGGGAAACGACGCCGTGGAACACGACGCCGTGGAACACGACGCCGTGGGAAACGACGCCGTGGGAAACGACGCCGTGGAACACGACGTCGTGGAACACGACGCCGTGGGAAACGACGCCGTGGAACACGACGCCGTGGAACACGACGCCGTGGAACACGACGCCGTGGAACACGACGCCGTGGAACACGACGCTGTGGGAAACGACGCCGTGGGAAACGACGCCGTGGAACACGACGCCGTGGAACACGACGCCGTGGGAAACGACGCCGTGGAACACGACGCCGTGGAACACGATGCTGTGGAACACGACGCCGTGGAACACGACGCTGTGGAACACGACGCCGTGGAAGTTGACGCTGTGGAACACGACGCTGTGGAACACGACGCCGTGGAACTTGACGCTGTGGAACACGACGCTGTGGAACACGACGCTGTGGAACACGATGCCTTGGGAAACGACGCTGTGGAACACGACGCCGTGGAAGTTGACGCTGTGGAACACGACGCCGTGGAACACGACGCTGTGGAACACGATGCCGTGGAACACGATGCCGTGGGAAACGACACGACGCTGTGGAACACGACGCCGTGGAACACGACGCCGTGGAACACAACGCTGTGGAACACGATGCCGTGGGAAACGACACGACGCTGTGGAACACGACACTGTGGAACACGACACTGTGGAACACGACGGCGTGTAACACGACGCTGTGGAACACGACGCTGTGGAACACGACGCTGTGGAACACGACGCCAAAGTCAGCAACTAAACTAAGATATTTAAGAGTATTTATTGACCGCACAACTGTATAATCTGGCAAAGGCCGACAGATGAAAGGAGAGAAAATAAAGCATCATATTCCACAGCAGCTGCAGGAGAGGCCAACAGTGAAGCAGACGAGCAAATAGAACCATCGATGACAGAGACAGCAGCAGCGAAGTCAGTATCAACCAGTAAGAACACAATAAAAGACTAAGACATACAATATGTCAATATGCAACACAAATGTACAGAAGAAATACATGCGAGGGTGGCCACAAGAGGGCAGCACTAGTTCAATGATGAAGGCTTAGTGTTTTTAAGGCGATGTGGAATAAACTAAATGAGGACATTCCTCTGGTTGTTCCTCAGCCCATCCATCCATCTTCTCCCACTTGTCCGTTGCCGGGTCCTGCAGGTGGTGGAGCTGCACCAGCCCCTATAGCGCCCCCTGCAGGTGGTGGGTCCACAGAAGGACGGCCTCATGGTTCTAACCGGGCCTGTTGGTCTCTCATAGTCAAGGCCCTGACTGACCAAATGTCTCCTCTGATGCGCCTCTAGTGGTTGATCTTCAGGCCACGTCACATGTGATCGATCAGACAGAGGTGAAGGACGCCCCAACTGAACAGGTTTTATTTCAGAATCACAATTGGTTTCATTGCCATTGTTTTTTTGATTATTATTTAAGTTTTTACAGACTAAAATAACAAGAGCTTACAACCCTCCCCCCCTGCATTCACACCACAGTCGTCCACACATTCATAGTGCTGTGACAGGAAAGAGAACTATACATAGAAAGGAAGCACAAAGCAAAGAAAAATGAGTAACATAACAGACTGAAAAATCAAATCAATAATACTCATCAACAATCAATAAACCAAATACCACACAATTAGCAAAACAACACCTTTAACCTCTGACCCCCGCCTGAACCGAGCGCATTTTCTCCACTTCGGCTTTACCCAAATCTAAAAGCTTCTCGACCTGAGAGTGTTCAGGGTAGGGCCAGGGTAACACCTCATTTGAAAGCTAAGGCTTGAGCTCGTTCCTTGTTTTCGTCATATTTTCGATGCGTTTCTGTCGCGTGTGCGTCAGAAAACGCAACCAAAACAAGAAGCTTAGATGAGTTTTGTAGGTCTTAGCTTTCAAATGAGGCGTTACCCTGGCCTGTAGGCTGTACACGCTCAGGTCGATGAGATTTAAGATTTGGGTAAAGCCGTTCTTGGTCACAGTGAGGGGTTTCTTTTCATGCTCAGTTCTTGGGTTGGTATTTGTTTCGAGCTCATACTGATGATAAAGTTGAATCAAGTTTTAGTTTAAAAAAATAAATCCAGCAGAATAATCCGATTCAAAAAGTGTGTACGTTTACCCACAACAACACAACACAACACTAAATATTGTGTGATTCACAAAACAATATCCATAGACTTTAACCCCTTAACCCCCGCCTTAACCGAGCGCAGTTTCTCCACTTTGTTTTTGTCGCTTTTTTTGTTGTGTTATTGTTGCTTTTCTGGCACGTTTTTGTCGTTCTTTTGTGTGTTTTTTTGCTCTGTCATCACTCTTTGTCCCCTTGCTTTTTTTGTCGGGTTGTTGTCGTGTTTTTGTTGTGCTTTTATTATGTGTTTGTCACTTTCTTGTATTATTATTGCTTTTCTGGTATGTTTCTTTGGTCACATGTCTGTTGCGTTTTCATCCTCGTCATCAAACCTTTAGATTTGGGTAAAGCCAAACCGGAGAACAGGTGCTCTGTCCGGGCGGGGATTCAGACCTTAACCATAACTGCACACTGAGACAAAACGTAGACACTCGAGGACAAAAGTCAAACAAAAGCATCAGGTCCTCACTGAACCTGCAACAATCATTTGATCAAAGATCTGAAGTTGAAACATTCTGGAAGATGAATCTATTGTCCTTCTATAATTGTTCTAAAGTCATCTTTCCACAAAATCGGGTCATTCAATTCTTCTTCCCAAAACAGGCAGGTTCTGTGATATTTAAATTCAATATATATGATTTCATTTATCTTTACACATTTATTGCCATTGTTGAACAGGTTCATAAACGAGGAATTTCCTTTGGTTCAATCGTGAAACATGAAGCTTGGTAGATAAATAATAAACACTTTAAAACCATAAGACTATAAGGGCATGCATAAAGTCGGTCAGATAAAATGTGATAAAGGCGATGGTGAAAGCGGCTCTTTTGAAACGGCTCTTTAAGGTGAAATGCTTCCAACCGGATCTCGACTGTGAAAAGAGCCGGATCTTTTTTTTTATTCAGTTCATTTGACTCAGAACTCCCTCGAACCAACACAAGAATCAGCCAAACATCGGAGCCACACGAGTGAAAGCTTTCTGCTCTAAAGTCAAAACGAAACGACAGTTACAGCCTCTTTTATTACATGTGATTCACAAACAGGTTTTTTCAAAACGTAAAAATTGTCATTTTAGAGGATTTCAATCAAAAAGTGCCTTTTATCGATGGCGTCTGTGGGGAGGCAAGGATGAGGCTTTGTCCTTGGAGAACACCTCCTGTAGGTCGTGGTATGCAGCAGGCACCAGAGACAAATCTATGGGCTTGGGATTAGCAGGTGTGCAACCGTCAAGAGAGGGAACTGCCGAATGAAGACAGTGGCTATGGCAAAATAGGCTCCAATGAATTATGGACAGCTGTGACCAGTTAATGTGTGGATTATGTAGTTTCAGCCAGGGAAGGCCTAAAACCAGAGGAGTGGAAGGGGAGTTAACAATGTACAGTGAGATAGTCTCGTGGTGATTACCCGATAGGCGCAATGAAACAGGAGTGGTACGATGAGTAACGCTGGCAAGAAGTTTCCCCTCAAGGGCATAGACGTTCTTGGGCTCAGGAAGGGAAAAAGTTATGTTGGGAGACAAATCTGGAGTCAATAAAGTTGTCATCTGCGCCAGAGTCTACTAGGGCAACAAGGGGAAAAGAATCCTTAGCGTAGGACACAGTACCTTTAAGCTGGATGCGTCCGCAGGAGGGGTCCGTCGGGGTGTGGCTCACCAGCGCCCCTCCGCTGGCTGATGAGCCTGGTCTTTTAACAAAGCAGGGCAGTGACCGACGACGTGTCCCGCCTCTCCGCAGTACATGCAGAGCCCGAGGCCAAGGCGACGCTGGCGTTCCTGTTGGCTGAGTCTCATCCTACCCAGCTGCATGGGTTCCTCAGAGTCTGGTACTGGAGAAGGACTCGGTAGGAACACGACACGACGCTGTGGAACACGACGGCGTGGAACACGACGCTGTGGAACACGACGCTGTGGAACACGACACGACGCCGTGGAACACGATGCTGTGGAACACGACACTGTGGAACACGACGCTGTGGAACACGACGCCGTGGAACACGACACTGTGGAACACGACGCCGTGGAACACGACACTGTGGAACACGACGCTGTGGAACACGACGCCGTGGAACACGACACGACACTGTGGAACACGACACGACGCCGTGGGAAACGACGCTGTGGAACACGACGCCGTGGGAAACGACGCTGTGGAACACGACGCTGTGGAACACGACACGACGCCGTGGGAAACGACGCTGTGGAACACGACGCCGTGGAACACGACGCCGTGGAACACGACGCCGTGGAACACGACGCCGTGGAACACGACGCCGTGGAACACGACGCCGTGGAACACGACACTGTGGAACACGACGCTGTGGAACACGACGCTGTGGAACACGACGCTGTGGAACACGACACTGTGGGAAACGACACGACGCTGTGGAACACGACACTGTGGGAAACGACACGACGCCGTGGAACACGACGCCGTGGGAAACGACACGACGCTGTGGAACACGACGCCGTGGAACACGACGCTGTGGAACACGACACGACGCCGTGGGAAACGACACGACGCTGTGGAACATGACGCCGTGGAACACGACGCCGTGGAACACGACGCCGTGGAACACGACGCTGTGGAACACGACGCCGTGGGAAACGACACGACGGCGTGGAACACGACGGCGTGGAACACGACGGCGTGGAACACGACGCTGTGGAACACGACGCTGTGGAACACGACACGACGCTGTGGAACACGACGCTGTGGAACACGACGCTGTGGAACACGACGCTGTGGAACACGACGCTGTGGAACACGACGCTGTGGAACACGACACGACGCTGTGGAACACGACGCTGTGGAACACGACGCTGTGGAACACGACGCTGTGGAACACGACGCTGTGGAACACGACGCTGTGGAAAACGACGCTGTGGAACACGACGCTGTGGAACACGACGCTGTGGAACACGACGCTGTGGAACACGACGCTGTGGAACACGACGCTGTGGAACACGACGCTGTGGAACACGACGCTGTGGAACACGACGCCGTGGGAAACGACACGACGCTGTGGAACACGGCGCTGTGGAACACGGCGCTGTGGAACACGGCGCTGTGGAACACGACACTGTGGAACACGACACTGTGGAACACGACACTGTGGAACACGACACTGTGGAACACGACACTGTGGAACACGACACTGTGGAACACGACACTGTGGAACACGACGCTGTGGAACACGACACTGTGGAACACGACGCTGTGGAACACGACACTGTGGGAAACGACACGATGCTGTGGAACACGACGCCGTGGGAAACGACACGACGCCGTGGGAAACGACACGACTGTTATGAAACCCGGAGGAACTCAAGTGCAGAACAAAACCAAGGTTCAAGAATATTTATTTTTAACAAGACTGGGGAGTAGGTAAATATCTGGCCGGAGAAGCAGGTAGGTATCAGGCCGGAGGTCCAGGGAGAAGCAGGTTAGTATCAGGCCGGCGGTCCAGAGAGAAACCGGTAGGCAAGGGTTGGGGCCGGTGGAGCGGAGATGTCTGTCTGGGCTGGAGTCCTTGGCTGAATGATCTCTGGAAAAAATGAATGAAACGATCAAAACTGGAGAAGGGAAGCGATAACAAAAACTGATTGAAAAAGCTTCGGGAGCCGTAGTCCAATTACCACTGTAGTAGTATGACGAACTGGCGAGGCATGGAAGGAGAACCGGAGTATATGAAGACTGCTTGATTGTAGATGGCTTGCAGGTGAGTGATGATCAGCCAGCAGCTGGGAGGACTCCGCCCAGGTAACTCCACCCACACACACAGAAGGGGAGGGGAAGAGGACAGCCAGGATGTGACAACGACGCTGTGGAACACGGCGCTGTGGAACACGGCGTGGCTTTGAATCAGTGACCGTCTCTGGAGGACATGACTGAGGCTGAAGTTGATTCTAAAGTGATAGTTTGAGCTTCAGTTTCAGCTGCAGACGCTGATTCTGTCAGTTGTATTTTGGAGCGGCTCGTTGTGGACAGAATGTGACAGATATGAAGATGATGTGGATAACACAGCGTGAGGCTCAGGCCACGCTCCTCTGTCCAACTTGATCAGGCTGTTTTCACTTTGGTTCATGTGACATTTAAGATCCTCTTTAGAAACAACAGAGGGGGGGTCAGGAGGCCATGGGTCTTTCAACATGACAAAAAGAGAAACGCTCCTGTTTTTAGTATATTTTTGAGTAAAACAGCCTAGAATTTGTCAGATCCATTCAATTTTTCAAAATAATATGTTTAAATACATATGAACTTAATTTTAAAATGTGTTTTTCCCCAAAGCAGTGGTTTCCAAACTTTTTTGTCTCACGTTCCCCTTAAGGATCTTGCCAATATTATTACAAAGTCAGCAACTAAACTGAGATATTTAAGAGTATTTATTGACCGCACAACTGTATAATCTGGCAAAGGCCGACAGATGAAAGGAGAGAAAATAAAGCATCATATTCCACAGCAGCTGCAGGAGAGTCCAACAGTGAAGCAGACGAGCAAATAGAACCATCGATGACAGAGACAGCAGCAGCGAAGTCAGTATCAACCAGTAAGAACACAATAAAAGACTAAAACATACAATATGTCAATATGCAACACAAATGTACAGAAGAAATACATGCGAGGGTGGCCACAAGAGGGCAGCACTAGTTCAATGATGACAGCTTAGTTTTTTTAAGGCGATGTGGAATAAACTAAATGAGGACATTCCTCTGGTTGTTCCTCAGCCCATCCATCCATCTTCTCCCACTTGTCCGTTGCCGGGTCCTGCAGGTGGTGGAGCTGCACCAGCCCCTATAGCGCCCCCTGCAGGTGGTGGGTCCACAGAAGGACGGCCTCATGGTTCTAACCGGGCCTGTTGGTCTCTCATAGTCAAGGCCCTGACTGACCAAATGTCTCCTCTGATGCGCCTCTAGTGGTTGATCTTCAGGCCACGTCACATGTGATCGATCAGACAGAGGTGAAGGACGCCCCAACTGAACAGGTTTTATTTCAGAATCACAATTGGTTTCATTGCCATTGTTTTTTTGATTATTATTTAAGTTTTTACAGACTAAAATAACAAGAGCTTACAACCCTCCCCCCCTGCATTCACACCACAGTCGTCCACACATTCATAGTGCTGTGACAGGAAAGAGAACTATACATAGAAAGGAAGCACAAAGCAAAGAAAAATGAGTAACATAACAGACTGAAAAATCAAATCAATAATACTCATCAACAATCAATAAACCAAATACCACACAATTAGCAAAACAACACCTTTAACCTCTGACCCCCGCCTGAACCGAGCGCATTTTCTCCACTTCGGCTTTACCCAAATCTAAAAGCTTCTCGACCTGAGAGTGTTCAGGGTCTAGGCCAGGGTGACGCCTCATTTGAAAGCTAAGGCTTGAGCTCGTTCCTTGTTTTCGTCATATTTTCGATGCGTTTCTGTCGCGTGTGCGTCAGAAAACGCAACCAAAACAAGAAGCTTAGATGAGTTTTGTAGGTCTTAGCTTTCAAATGAGGCGTTACCCTGGCCTGTAGGCTGTAAACACTCAGGTCGATGAGCTTTAAGATTTGGGTAAAGCCGTTCTTGGTCACAGTGAGGGGTTTCTTTTCATGCTCAGTTCTTGGGCTGGTATTTGTTTCGAGCTCATACTGATGATAAAGTTGAATCAAATTTTAGTTTAAAAAAATAAATCCAGCAGAATAATCCGATTCAAGAAGTGTGTACGTTTACCCACAACAACACAACACAACACTAAATATTGTGTGATTCACAAAACAATATCCATAGAATTTAACCCCTTAACCCCCGCCTTAACCGAGCGCAGTTTCTCCACTTTGTTTTTGTCGCTTTTTTTGTTGTGTTATTGTTGCTTTTCTGGCACGTTTTTGTCGTTCTTTTGTGTGTTTTTTTTGCTCTGTCATCACTCTTTGTCCCCTTGCTTTTTTTGTCGGGTTGTTGTCGTGTTTTTGTCGTGCTTTTATTATGTGTTTGTCACTTTCTTGTATTATTATTGCTTTTCTGGTGTGTTTCTTTGGTCACATGTTTGTTGCGTTTTCATCCTCGTCATCAAACCTTTAGATTTGGGTAAAGCCAAACCGGAGAACAGGTGCTCTGTCCGGGCGGGGATTCAGACCTTAACCATAACTGCACACTGAGACAAAACGTAGACACTCGAGGACAAAAGTCAAACAAAAGCATCAGGTCCTCACTGAACCTGCAACAATCATTTGATCAAAGATCTGAAGTTGAAACATTCTGGAAGATGAATCTATTGTCCTTCTATAATTGTTCTAAAGTCATCTTTCCACAAAATCGGGTCATTCAATTCTTCTTCCCAAAACAGGCAGGTTCTGTGATATTTAAATTCAATATATATGATTTCATTTATCTTTACACATTTATTGCCATTGTTGAACAGGTTCATAAACGAGGAATTTCCTTTGGTTCAATCGTGAAACATGAAGCTTGGTAGATAAATAATAAACACTTTAAAACCATAAGACTATAAGGGCATGCATAAAGTCGGTCAGATAAAATGTGATAAAGGCGATGGTGAAAGCGGCTCTTTTGAAACGGCTCTTTAAGGTGAAATGCTTCCAACCGGATCTCGACTGTGAAAAGAGCCGGATCTTTTTTTTTATTCAGTTCATTTGACTCAGAACTCCCTCGAACCAACACAAGAATCAGCCAAACATCGGAGCCACACGAGTGAAAGCTTTCTGCTCTAAAGTCAAAACGAAACGACAGTTACAGCCTCTTTTATTACATGTGATTCACAAACAGGTTTTTTCAAAACGTAAAAATTGTCATTTTAGAGGATTTCAATCAAAAAGTGCCTTTTATCGATGGCGTCTGTGGGGAGGCCAGGATGAGGCTTTGTCCTTGGAGAACACCTCCTGTAGGTCGTGGTATGCAGCAGTCACCAGAGACAAATCTATGGGCTTGGGATTAGCAGGTGTGCAACCGTCAAGAGAGGGAACTGCCGAATGAAGACAGTGGCTATGGCAAAATAGGCTCCAATGAATTATGGACAGCTGTGACCAGTTAATGTGTGGATTATGTAGTTTCAGCCAGGGAAGGCCTAAAACCAGAGGAGTGGAAGGGGAGTTAACAATGTACAGTGAGATAGTCTCGTGGTGATTACCCGATAGGCGCAATGAAACAGGAGTGGTACGATGAGTAACGCTGGCAAGAAGTTTCCCCTCAAGGGCATAGACGTTCTTGGGCTCAGGAAGGGAAAAAGTTATGTTGGGAGACAAATCTGGAGTCAATAAAGTTGTCATCTGCGCCAGAGTCTACTAGGGCAACAAGGGGAAAAGAATCCTTAGCGTAGGACACAGTACCTTTAAGCTGGATGCGTCCGCAGGAGGGGTCCGTCGGGGTGTGGCTCACCAGCGCCCCTCCGCTGGCTGATGAGCCTGGTCTTTTAACAAAGCAGGGCAGTGACCGACGACGTGTCCCGCCTCTCCGCAGTACATGCAGAGCCCGAGGCCAAGGCGACGCTGGCGTTCCTGTTGGCTGAGTCTCATCCTACCCAGCTGCATGGGTTCCTCAGAGTCTGGTACTGGAGACGGACTCGGTAGGAACACGACACGACGCTGTGGAACACGACACGACGCTGTGGAACACGACGCTGTGGAACACGACACGACGCTGTGGAACACGACGGCGTGGAACACGACGCTGTGGAACACGACGCTGTGGAACACGACGCTGTGGAACACGACGGCGTGGAACACGACGCTGTGGAACACGACGCTGTGGAACACGACACGACGCCGTGGAACACGATGCTGTGGAACACGACACTGTGGAACACGACGCTGTGGAACACGACGCCGTGGAACACGACACTGTGGAACACGACGCTGTGGAACACGACGCCGTGGAACACGACACGACACTGTGGAACACGACACGACGCCGTGGGAAACGACGCTGTGGAACACGACGCCGTGGGAAACGACGCTGTGGAACACGACGCTGTGGAACACGACACGACGCCGTGGGAAACGACGCTGTGGAACACGACGCCGTGGAACACGACGCCGTGGAACACGACGCCGTGGAACACGACGCCGTGGAACACGACGCCGTGGAACACGACACGACGCGACGCCGTGGGAAACGACACGACGCTGTGGAACATGACGCCGTGGAACACGACGCCGTGGAACACGACGCTGTGGAACACGACGCCGTGGAACACGACACTGTGGGAAACGACACGACGCTGTGGAACACGACACTGTGGGAAACGACACGACGCCGTGGGAAACACGACGCCGTGGGAAACGACACGACGCTGTGGAACACGACGCTGTGGAACACGACGCTGTGGAACACGACGCTGTGGAACACGACGCTGTGGAACACGACGCTGTGGAACACGACGCTGTGGAACACGACGCTGTGGAACACGACACGACGCCGTGGGAAACGACACGACGCTGTGGAACACGGCGCTGTGGAACACGGCGCTGTGGAACACGGCGCTGTGGAACACGGCGCTGTGGAACACGACACTGTGGAACACGACACTGTGGAACACGACACTGTGGAACACGACACTGTGGAACACGACACTGTGGAACACGACGCTGTGGAACACGACACTGTGGAACACGATGCTGTGGAACACGACGCCGTGGGAAACGACACGACGCCGTGGGAAACGACACGACTGTTATGAAACCCGGAGGAACTCAAGTGCAGAACAAAACCAAGGTTCAAGAATATTTATTTTTAACAAGACTGGGGAGTAGGTAAATATCTGGCCGGAGAAGCAGGTAGGTATCAGGCCGGAGGTCCAGGGAGAAGCAGGTTAGTATCAGGCCGGCGGTCCAGAGAGAAACCGGTAGGCAAGGGTTGGGGCCGGTGGAGCGGAGATGTCTGTCTGGGCTGGAGTCCTTGGCTGAATGATCTCTGGAAAAAATGAATGAAACGATCAAAACTGGAGAAGGGAAGCGATAACAAAAACTGATTGAAAAAGCTTCGGGAGCCGTAGTCCAATTACCACTGTAGTAGTATGACGAACTGGCGAGGCATGGAAGGAGAACCGGAGTATATGAAGACTGCTTGATTGTAGATGGCTTGCAGGTGAGTGATGATCAGCCAGCAGCTGGGAGGACTCCGCCCAGGTAACTCCACCCACACACACAGAAGGGGAGGGGAAGAGGACAGCCAGGATGTGACAACGACGCTGTGGAACACGGCGCTGTGGAACACGGCGTGGCTTTGAATCAGTGACCGTCTCTGGAGGACATGACTGAGGCTGAAGTTGATTCTAAAGTGATAGTTTGAGCTTCAGTTTCAGCTGCAGACGCTGATTCTGTCAGTTGTATTTTGGAGCGGCTCGTTGTGGACAGAATGTGACAGATATGAAGATGATGTGGATAACACAGCGTGAGGCTCAGGCCACGCTCCTCTGTCCAACTTGATCAGGCTGTTTTCACTTTGGTTCATGTGACATTTAAGATCCTCTTTAGAAACAACAGAGGGGGGGTCAGGAGGCCATGGGTCTTTCAACATGACAAAAAGAGAAACGCTCCTGTTTTTAGTATATTTTTGAGTAAAACAGCCTAGAATTTGTCAGATCCATTCAATTTTTCAAAATAATATGTTTAAATACATATGAACTTAATTTTAAAATGTGTTTTTCCCCAAAGCAGTGGTTTCCAAACTTTTTTGTCTCACGTTCCCCTTAAGGATCTTGCCAATATTATTACAAAGTCAGCAACTAAACTGAGATATTTAAGAGTATTTATTGACCGCACAACTGTATAATCTGGCAAAGGCCGACAGATGAAAGGAGAGAAAATAAAGCATCATATTCCACAGCAGCTGCAGGAGAGTCCAACAGTGAAGCAGACGAGCAAATAGAACCATCGATGACAGAGACAGCAGCAGCGAAGTCAGTATCAACCAGTAAGAACACAATAAAAGACTAAAACATACAATATGTCAATATGCAACACAAATGTACAGAAGAAATACATGCGAGGGTGGCCACAAGAGGGCAGCACTAGTTCAATGATGACAGCTTAGTTTTTTTAAGGCGATGTGGAATAAACTAAATGAGGACATTCCTCTGGTTGTTCCTCAGCCCATCCATCCATCTTCTCCCACTTGTCCGTTGCCGGGTCCTGCAGGTGGTGGAGCTGCACCAGCCCCTATAGCGCCCCCTGCAGGTGGTGGGTCCACAGAAGGACGGCCTCATGGTTCTAACCGGGCCTGTTGGTCTCTCATAGTCAAGGCCCTGACTGACCAAATGTCTCCTCTGATGCGCCTCTAGTGGTTGATCTTCAGGCCACGTCACATGTGATCGATCAGACAGAGGTGAAGGACGCCCCAACTGAACAGGTTTTATTTCAGAATCACAATTGGTTTCATTGCCATTGTTTTTTTGATTATTATTTAAGTTTTTACAGACTAAAATAACAAGAGCTTACAACCCTCCCCCCCTGCATTCACACCACAGTCGTCCACACATTCATAGTGCTGTGACAGGAAAGAGAACTATACATAGAAAGGAAGCACAAAGCAAAGAAAAATGAGTAACATAACAGACTGAAAAATCAAATCAATAATACTCATCAACAATCAATAAACCAAATACCACACAATTAGCAAAACAACACCTTTAACCTCTGACCCCCGCCTGAACCGAGCGCATTTTCTCCACTTCGGCTTTACCCAAATCTAAAAGCTTCTCGACCTGAGAGTGTTCAGGGTCTAGGCCAGGGTGACGCCTCATTTGAAAGCTAAGGCTTGAGCTCGTTCCTTGTTTTCGTCATATTTTCGATGCGTTTCTGTCGCGTGTGCGTCAGAAAACGCAACCAAAACAAGAAGCTTAGATGAGTTTTGTAGGTCTTAGCTTTCAAATGAGGCGTTACCCTGGCCTGTAGGCTGTACACGCTCAGGTCGATGAGCTTTAAGATTTGGGTAAAGCCGTTCTTGGTCACAGTGAGGGGTTTCTTTTCATGCTCAGTTCTTGGGCTGGTATTTGTTTCGAGCTCATACTGATGATAAAGTTGAATCAAATTTTAGTTTAAAAAAATAAATCCAGCAGAATAATCCGATTCAAGAAGTGTGTACGTTTACCCACAACAACACAACACAACACTAAATATTGTGTGATTCACAAAACAATATCCATATAATTTAACCCCTTAACCCCCGCCTTAACCGAGCGCAGTTTCTCCACTTTGTTTTTGTCGCTTTTTTTGTTGTGTTATTGTTGCTTTTCTGGCACGTTTTTGTCGTTCTTTTGTGTGTTTTTTTTGCTCTGTCATCACTCTTTGTCCCCTTGCTTTTTTTGTCGGGTTGTTGTCGTGTTTTTGTCGTGCTTTTATTATGTGTTTGTCACTTTCTTGTATTATTATTGCTTTTCTGGTGTGTTTCTTTGGTCACATGTTTGTTGCGTTTTCATCCTCGTCATCAAACCTTTAGATTTGGGTAAAGCCAAACCGGAGAACAGGTGCTCTGTCCGGGCGGGGATTCAGACCTTAACCATAACTGCACACTGAGACAAAACGTAGACACTCGAGGACAAAAGTCAAACAAAAGCATCAGGTCCTCACTGAACCTGCAACAATCATTTGATCAAAGATCTGAAGTTGAAACATTCTGGAAGATGAATCTATTGTCCTTCTATAATTGTTCTAAAGTCATCTTTCCACAAAATCGGGTCATTCAATTCTTCTTCCCAAAACAGGCAGGTTCTGTGATATTTAAATTCAATATATATGATTTCATTTATCTTTACACATTTATTGCCATTGTTGAACAGGTTCATAAACGAGGAATTTCCTTTGGTTCAATCGTGAAACATGAAGCTTGGTAGATAAATAATAAACACTTTAAAACCATAAGACTATAAGGGCATGCATAAAGTCGGTCAGATAAAATGTGATAAAGGCGATGGTGAAAGCGGCTCTTTTGAAACGGCTCTTTAAGGTGAAATGCTTCCAACCGGATCTCGACTGTGAAAAGAGCCGGATCTTTTTTTTTATTCAGTTCATTTGACTCAGAACTCCCTCGAACCAACACAAGAATCAGCCAAACATCGGAGCCACACGAGTGAAAGCTTTCTGCTCTAAAGTCAAAACGAAACGACAGTTACAGCCTCTTTTATTACATGTGATTCACAAACAGGTTTTTTCAAAACGTAAAAATTGTCATTTTAGAGGATTTCAATCAAAAAGTGCCTTTTATCGATGGCACACACTACACGATTTTTATGCCCGATTTTGATACAATTCTCAGTCGCGCCGAGTCTTCCCGAGTTGTGTCTCGTAGTGTGTATGATGTGGCTGATTTCACCCCAAAGTGAACACACAGAAAACAGCGGCCATGACAGAGTGAAATAAAGACAGAAAACACAGCCGCGCCTCATTTTCATTTCTCCGTGAAAACAGCGACACAAACAGCTCATGTCATGGCCACAGCCCCACACGGAACACAACTTTATATCACCAAACGTTCACCAGAACCACCTTTTCAAGATACATTTCAACCACGAACAGAGTTTAGCGGCACTTACTGAGTTTGGAGACGGACTGTTCAGCTTCACCTCGCCGCCAAAATCCTTTAGACGACGACATCAATCAATCAATCAATCAATGGTTTTGTATAGCCCAATATCACAACAGGAGTTGCCTCATAGGGCTGTAACAAACATTAAGGCAATAAAACAGAGCAGTAAATAAGACAATGTAAAGTTCCGGTGAATCAAATATCCAGGCAAACATAATGTCCAAATAAGCGTCAGCAGTGGGTGGGACGAGCAGTAGGTGGGACGAGCAGCTCGGGCGTCCCCTGTCCTTAGACTCTCCAGCCCGGCAAGGAAAAACTCAAAAACCCAGTGGGAGAAACGAGAAACCTTGAGGAGAACCACAGAAGGAGAGATCCACTCCCATGGACGGACAGGCTATAGAGACCCAGGGCCGAAGGAGTCCCTCAGCAGACGGGCCAAGATCACAGACCGTCCAGTCCTTGTTGTCAGTAGGCAGGGTTCCTCCGTTCAAGGGTTCCTCCGTTCAGCCGGGTCCCTCCGTTCGATCTAGACAGGCACTCCCGAGGGGGATGAACACAGTCCATATTTGAAACACTTGTACAGTAAAACCTAACCTGGGCACTCTAGTATATTGTTAACTCTGACGTTTGAGGGAAAAACACTGTACGTCTAATTAATAAGCATTTGGATCTATTTCATGAACGTTCATGGCTAGTGTTCTTGCATTTCTGTGACAATAACCCTGAAAAGTGAAATGTGCCAATAAACTCATCCCTGTGAAGAATTGGGATGCTACAAATATCTTAGGAAAGTCAGGAATGAGTTTGGACACAACTAACATTTTCATTTAGTGGCTTCATCTTTCACTGTCTGTAATAATGAAAAATCAGGGATAGGGCCTTTAAGTTTAAACTTACCCCGGGGCCACATGTGATTTGTAATAATCAGAGAATGTCTGTGATGTGAATCCCGTGCGTCAGTGATTTGTAAAGTCAAAATTCCCCGTGAATGACCGACTATATTTGACTGAACTCCGAGGTCCTGTGATCAAACTAATCCGATGTGAATAGGCAGGTCTGTGATTTGGACAGAAATGGGCAGGATCCGACACGTGATTGGCCTTTTTTTGTTTCCTGTGTACATTTTTATTCACTTTAGATGAAGAATGAAGAGAGACTTTAAACCGGTGGTTTCCTTAGATAATCATTTGACTCCATTTTGACAGACAGGGTCGTGAAAAATCCGTCCTGAGCTGTTTTTTTATGCCATTAATTCATCTTTCATTACATGATTTATTTTAGAGATATAGGCTATACCCATGATTTAAATTAGGAATAATCCGACATTACAGGATAAATGGAGCTGAACTAAACACATTTTCTGAACACGAATTGCGTCACAAATATAAAACATTTATATGGGTAGTCTGGGGTTATAAGTGATTTACCTCACTGCACTGTGGAGTGGGTTAGACTGTTTTTAATGCAGGCTAACTGATACCATAGACATGCACTAGCCTTAGACTAGCCTAGCGCCACTATGACTTTAGGTAAAACATATCTCCTGACATCAACAACACTCTGGATACGCTGTGGAACACGACGCTGTGGAACACGACACGACGCTGTGGAACACGACGCGACGCCGTGGAACACGACGCTGTGGAACACGACACGACGCTGTGGAACACGACGCGACGCCGTGGAACACGACGCTGTGGAACACGACGCTGTGGAACACGACGCTGTGGAACACGACGCTGTGGAACACGACGCTGTGGAACACGACGCTGTGGAACACGACGCTGTGGAAAACGACACGACGCTGTGGAACACGACGCTGTGGAACACGACACGACGCTGTGGAAAACGACGCTGTGGAACACGACGCTGTGGAACACGACGCTGTGGAACACGACGCTGTGGAACACGACGCTGTGGAACACGACACGACGCTGTGGAACACGACGCTGTGGAACACGACGCTGTGGAACACGACACTGTGGAATGGAACACGACGCTGTGGAACACGACGCTGTGGAACACGACGCTGTGGAAAACGACGCTGTGGAACACGACGCTGTGGAACACGACGCTGTGGAACACGACACGACGCTGTGGAACACGACGCTGTGGAACACGACGCTGTGGAACACGACGCTGTGGAACACGACGCTGTGGAATGGAACACGACGCTGTGGAACACGACGCTGTGGGAAACGACACGACGCTGTGGAACACGGCGCCGTGGAACACGACGCTGTGGAACACGGCGCTGTGGAACACGACGCCGTGGAAAACGACGCTGTGGAACACGACGCTGTGGAACACGACGCTGTGGAACACGACGCTGTGGGAAACGACACGACGCTGTGGAACACGACGCCGTGGAACACGACGCTGTGGAACACGACGCCGTGGAACGCGACGCTGTGGAACACGGCGCTGTGGAACACGGCGTGGCTTTGAATCAGTGACCGTCTCTGGAGGACATGACTGAGGCTGAAGTTGATTCTAAAGTGATAGTTTGAGCTTCAGTTTCAGCTGCAGACGCTGATTCTGTCAGTTGTATTTTGGAGCGGCTCGTTGTGGACAGAATGTGACAGATATGAAGATGATGTGGATAACACAGCGTGAGGCTCAGGCCACGCTCCTCTGTCCAACTTGATCAGGCTGTTTTCACTTTGGTTCATGTGACATTTAAGATCCTCTTTAGAAACAACAGAGGGGGGGTCAGGAGGCCATGGGTCTTTCAACATGACAAAAAGAGAAACGCTCCTGTTTTTAGTATATTTTTGAGTAAAACAGCCTAGAATTTGTCAGATCCATTCAATTTTTCAAAATAATATGTTTAAATACATATGAACTTAATTTTAAAATGTGTTTTTCCCCAAAGCAGTGGTTTCCAAACTTTTTTGTCTCACGTTCCCCTTAAGGATCTTGCCAATATTATTACAAAGTCAGCAACTAAACTAAGATATTTAAGAGTATTTATTGACCGCACAACTGTATAATCTGGCAAAGGCCGACAGATGAAAGGAGAGAAAATAAAGCATCATATTCCACAGCAGCTGCAGGAGAGTCCAACAGTGAAGCAGACGAGCAAATAGAACCATCGATGACAGAGACAGCAGCAGCGAAGTCAGTATCAACCAGTAAGAACACAATAAAAGACTAAGACATACAATATGTCAATATGCAACACAAATGTACAGAAGAAATACATGCGAGGGTGGCCACAAGAGGGCAGCACTAGTTCAATGATGAAGGCTTAGTGTTTTTAAGGCGATGTGGAATAAACTAAATGAGGACATTCCTCTGGTTGTTCCTCAGCCCATCCATCCATCTTCTCCCACTTGTCCGTTGCCGGGTCCTGCAGCTGTTGGAGCTGCTCCAGCCCCTATAGCGCCCCCTGCAGGTGGTGGGTCCACAGAAGGACAGCTAGTTAAAAAAAACAAATCCAGCAGAATAATCCGATTCAAAAAGTGTGTACGTTTACCCACAACAACACAACACAACACTAAATATTGTGTGATTCACAAAACAATATCCATAGACTTTAACCCCTTAACCCCCGCCTTAACCGAGTGCAGTTTCTCCTCTTTGTTTTTGTCGCTTTCTTTGTTGTGTTATTGTTGCTTTTCTGGCACGTTTTTGTCGTTCTTTTGTGTGTGTTTTTTGCTCTGTCTTCACTCTTTTTCCCCTTGCCTTTTCTGTCGGGTTGTTGTCGTGCTTTTATTATGCGTTTGTCACTTTCTTGTATTATTATTGCTTTTCTGGTGTGTTTCTTTGGTCACATGTCTGTTGCGTTTTCATCCTCGTCATCAAACCTTTTGATTTCAATCAATCAATGGTTTTGTATAGCCCAATATCACAACAGGAGTTGCCTCATAGGGCTGTAACAAACATTAAGGCAATAAAACAGAGCAGTAAATAAGACAATGTAAAGTTCCGGTGAATCAAGTATCCAGGCAAACATAATGTCCAAATAAGCGTCAGTGGGTGGGACGAGCAGCTCGGGTGTCCCCTGTCCTTAGACTCTCCAGCCCGGCAAGGAAAAACTCAAAAACCCAGTGGGAGAAACGAGAAACCTTGAGGAGAACCACAGAAGGAGAGATCCACTCCCATGGACGGACAGGCTATAGAGACCCAGGGCCGAAGGAGTCCCTCAGCAGACGGGCCAAGATCACAGACCGTCCAGTCCTTGTTGTCAACCCAGTAGGCAGGGTTCCTCCGTTCAGCAGGGTTCCTCCGTTCAGCCGGGTCCCTCCGTTCGATCTAGACAGGCACTCCCAAGGGGGAGTGGGACAGGAGACACCATGTGAATAGTAATGAACAGACTACAGATAAAATAAATATTGTATCATAATAAGACAAAGTTTGCAGTAAGAAGAAGAAGAAGAGGATAGCACTCAGTGTACCGTACTTCCCACAGCAGTGTTTCTTCTAAGGCAGCTTTACTTCAGGCTGTGGGTTAGAGCTTTACTTCAGGCTGAGGGTTAGAGCTTTACTTCAGGCTGAGGGTTAGAGCTTTACTTCAGGCTGAGGGTTAGAGCTTTATCTAACTGACCTGATCATAAGCTAATTCGAAGAGGTACGTTTTGAGCCTAGTCTTAAATGTAGGGACTGTGTCTGCTTCTTTAACGTGAGCTGGGAGTTTATTCCATAAAACCGGAGCTTGGTAGCTAAAGGCTCTTCCTCCTACAGTGATTTTGGAGCTAAAGGCTCTTCCTCCTACAGTGATTTTGGGGCTAAAGGCTCTTCCTCCTACAGTGATGTTGGAGCTAAAGGCTCTTCCTCCTACAGTGATTTTGGAGACCCGAGGAATCACCAGTAGCCCTGAGTTTTGAGAGCGGAGTGCTCTGGTTGGCCGATATGGAACGATAACGTCTTGGAGATAAAGCGGAGCCAAACCCTTTATGGCTTTAAATGTGAGGAGCAGGATTTAAAATTTGATTCTAAACTCAACAGGAAGCCAATGGAGAGACTTTAGCACAGGTGTAATGTGTTCTCTTCTCTTTGTACGCGTTAATAATCTTGCAGCTGCATTTTGAACTAATTGAAAACTTTTAGGACACGCTGCTAGCAGGCAGTTACAGTAGTCCAGCCTTGAGGAAACAAATGCATGAATAAGTTTTTCTGCATCACTCTTAGGTGGGATGTTTCGTATTTTAGCAATGTTGCGCAGGTGAAAGAACGCAATTTTACAAGCCTGGTTCATATGTGTTTTAAAAGAGAGGTCTTGGTCAAACAGAACTCCAAGATTTTTTACTTTAGAGCTCGTTGATACGCTTACATTATCCAGGGAGATGATCTGCTGAGATAAAGACTCTCAGGTTTTGAGGACCTAAAATAATAACCTCGGTTTTATCAGGGTTAAGGAGAAGGTAATTTACAGTCATCCAGGTCTTGATGGCTTTTACGCAGGAACTAAGCACATCTAATTTATCTGTCTGACCTGGTTTTATTGATAAGTACAGCTGTGTGTCATCCGCGTAACAGTGAAAATTTATATTATGATTTCGGATTATGTTACCTAATGGAAGCATGTACAATATAAATAAAATTGGCCCGAGCACTGAACCCTGTGGCACCCCATAACACACTTTAGAACACGGTGAAGACTTTAGGTTTACATTAACAAATTGGTGCCTATCAGATAAGTAAGATTTAAACCAAGAGAGGGCTGTTCCCCTGATGCCTACGTCAGTTTCTAACCTCTGCAGGAGAATATTGTGGTCGATTGTGTCAAAGGCTGCACTGAGGTCCAACAGAACCAGGACTGAAGCTAGTCCGGCGTCAGCTGCTCATAACAGGTCGTTGGTAACCTTGACTAAGGCGGTCTCTGTGCTATGATAAGTTCTGTACCCTGACTGAAATTTTTCAAATAAACTATTGTCCTGTAGGTGGCGGCAAAGCTGCTCAGCCACTACTTTTTCAAGGACTTTTGAAATGAAAGGCAGATTAGATATGGGCCTATAGTTTGCTAGAATATCAGGATCGAGATTGGGTTTTTTCAAAAGTGGTTTGATAACAGCATATTTAAAGGACTTTGGTACATACCCATCTTCTAAAGATGAGTTAATTATTTTCAATATGGTATCTGAGATTTCTGGGGTAATTTCTTTGAGGAGTTTAATTGGAATTGGATCTAGAAGACAAGTTGATGGTTTTGAAGACATAATGATTGATAATACCTCAGCCTCATCTACAGTTATGAACCTGTCTAAGACTTTGAAAGGAGGCAATGATTCTACAGCTGGATTTAGATCAGAACAAGACAAGGGAAGCTTATCATTTATTTTATCTCTAATGGTTGTGATTTTGTCATTAAAGAATTGAAGGAAGTCATCGCAGCTAAGGGTATCAGGAATGGAAGGCTCTACTGCGCTGTGACTGTTTGTTAGCCGGGCCACTGTGTTAAAAAGAAACCTAGGGTTATTTTTATTTACTTCAATTAATGAAGAGTAGTAATCTGTTTTTGCTTTCCTCATGGCTTGCTTATAGGCGAGTAGGCAATTTTTCCAAGATCTAAGAGATTGCTCAGTGCTAGAATTGCGCCATAACCGTTCTAATTTGCGAGTCTTTCGTTGAAGCGCTCGTGTTTCCGCGTTGGACCAGGGAGTGACGCACCGAGGCCGAACAACTTTCTGTTTCAGTGGAGCCGCAACATCAAGGGCTGTTTTTAGTGTGAGCATAACGCTGTCGACAAACTGATCACTTTCATTTAAATCAATAAGCGAGCTATTCTCTGTAGACATAGTATTAAAGACTGGCTGGATCATTTCTTTAAACTTTAACACAGCTTTTTCAGATAGTGGCCGTTTTAATTGAATTTTATCTTGTGGATTAGTATAATCTTCAAATAGGAACCTGAATGTAATTAAAAAATGGTCAGAAAGCACGGGATTCTGAGGGAGAACGATTAGGTCGCTAATTTCAATCCCATATGTTAAAACCAGATCAAGAGTGTGTTTATGGCAGTGAGTAGGTTTATTCACATTTTGTGTAAAGCCAACCCCATCCAGTAGGGCACTAAATGCCTTGCTCCGACAATCACTATTATTATCGACGTGAATGTTAAAATCACCTACTATTATAATTTTATTCCAATTCAACACTATACTGGCTAAAAACTCAGAGAACTCTGCTAAGAAGTCTGAATAGGGGCCAGGAGGCCGATAAATAATAGCAAGTAGTAAAGCTTTTTGATTTTTCCATTTGGGACAGGTAAGAGACAGTGTTAGACTTTCAAACGAATTAAACTTTAGGTTATTTTTGGGATTTAGAACAAGATTAGAGTGTGATATCACTGCAAACCCCCCCACCTCGGCCTGTGGTTCTGGCAGCCTGAAAATTAACGTGACTAGGAGGGGTAGATTCATTAAGCCTAACATAGTCATCCTGCTGAAGCCATGTTTCAGTTAGGGCGAGAAAGTCAACGTTGTTATCGCAAATTAAATCATTTACTAAAATGGACTTTGATGAGATTGATCTAATATTCAACAACCCACACGTTATGTGCTTAGCACTTTGTTTATTGTTTCGTTTAATGTTAAGTTTACTCTTGGGTATCTGTGTTAGGTTATTTGGTTGCATGCCAGCATTTGGTTTGTGAGCTTTTGATGTTTTAGTCTTTGGTTTACGGGGGACTGACACGGTCTTTATTTGTTCTGGTATTTGAATTAAGTTATTTGGTCGGACGCCAGCGTTTGTTTTCTTAGCATTTGATGTTTTAGTCTTTGGTATACGGGGGACTGACACGGTCTTTATTTGTTCTGGTATTTGAATTAAGTTATTTGGTCGGACGCCAGCGTTTGTTTTCTTAGCATTTGATGTTTTAGTCTTTGGTTTACGGGGGACTGACACGGTCTTTATTTGAGAATCTACACACTTGATGATTTGTGACAATCCGGGAGCAGGGTCGGTGGTTACAGAGGAGTGTTCTACACTACTGCTCTGCGCCTGGGGCTCATATCTGGACCGTCAGTTTGGGCCGTGACTAAGGCTGTCGGCCACATTCGTAGATAAAAGGGATGCACCATCCAAATTTGGATGTATGCCATCCCTGCGCATGAGCTTGGGCTTTCCCCAAAAGGCGCTCCAATTATTGACATATCCAACATCATTTTGCTCGCACCATCTAGACAACCAGCAGTTAAATGATAAATGTCTGCTATACATTTCATCATTGACCAAATTGGGCAGAGGGCCAGAGTATATTACGGTATCTGACATTGATTTAGCCAATTCACACACCGCGCCTACTTGCAATTTGAGAATCTCTGACTGTCTCCGCCGAATATCGTTACCACCCGCGTGGATCACGATCTGACGGAACCGCCCCCCTCCCTGCTTTAAGCACCTAAGGTTACCTTCGATGTCACCAACTCTGGCCCCCGGATAACACCTAACCACAGCTACTGGGATCTTCACGTCCCTAACTATGGAGCTTCCGATCACCAGAGTATCAGGTTCAGCCGGTGGGGCGCTGAGGGCAGAAAACCTGTTCTGGACGTGAAGCGTTTGGTGCGCTACGGGTGTGCGCTTAGCACTTCCCCCTCCCCGGACAGTCACAAATCCGTCCTGGTCTTGTCCCGGCTGCACGGGACCCGCTGCGGGGCTAGTCTCAGCCTGACTAGCCTCTCTAGCACTGTTGGAGCGGACTGCGGTCCCTGCCACTATCTGACTGTAGCTAACACTAGCCTTCACTAAAACTCCGGACAGCCGCGCCTCTAACTCGGACACCCTGGCCTCCAAAGCTACCACTACACTTAACGCAACTACTATCATCTGTGAAGGAGGCAGGGTTCTGACTCGACATACTGACCCAGTTTTACCCACCTTCAACCTCCCTGGACTGACCCTGACATTTATTATTTTGTTTATTGTTTTCTTTGTGTTGCTATATATTGTGATGAGACTCTACAGGTGCCGAAGGTATTAATCTCCAGTGAGTCTTTGATTTGGTTTGTTGTGTTCCCTGTACGAGGATAGAGGTCTCACTTGTTTATACATGTTCACATGACTCCTTTATTGGACTGAGTTTTCCTCAGTCCAAAAGGGGGTGTTAATTATATGGGACAATTATATAATCATATGGGAAAATTATTATAATTTGGTTTATTTTGGTATGGGAAAGAACTGAGGCAAATATATTGTTGAAAATAGCGTATTCTTTAGTGCTGGATGAAAGGATGGAGACTCGGTATAATATAATCCAAAATCATTACTTTATTTCCTATTACAAACTAAAGGTACATCTGTTGAGCTGACTCCATGTCGACTGGACAGACCCCAGGGGGAGAAGCGAGGAGAAGGGCGGAACGCTTCTCAAGCAGGACCATATATAGTAGGTGTGTCTTCCCCCCCAACCAATCAGCTCTCTTGGATCGTCACTTCTTCTTCTGCGCAATCTGACTCCTCATTTGAACACACTGCCCCCCCAGTGGATCAACCATACATACAAGCAGAAACTAAAATGTCCGCCAGATTCAAATGTATCTCAAAGCACAGTTTACAGATCAACACAGTTATATATATAATCACTAAAACCTAATATGACAAATATGTATATAAATAATTCCACATTCCCCGTTTTGATCTCTACAAAAGAGATCACAAATCAGATTGAATATTTGTCCTATGAAATCACAGTGATAGATGCTTGTCCTTCAACTGGTTGCCTTTACTCTGTCAGGTCGTTGTCTCAGTTCATGCTTCCTCGGCGTCCGCTATAAAAACATACACTCACCACTGGTTTTTATTGTTTATTTTTTCCTACATCATCGTGTTTTGATCAACTTTAATTATTGTAAGGCGCTTTAAAAATACAACTTTATTGATTTGGATCAAAAACTCTCATAATGACGACCACTCACAAGCACCCACAGAGACAAGGAACCAACAGAGATCTGTAACAGAAACACAAAAGAACAGACAAAAATTACAAAAACATTCTCATCAGGGCCGCTCACCGTGAGAGCGACCATGCCAGCTAATCTTGCAAATCATGGCTGGACTCAAAGACCTATTTAACTTAATTTATCTGTTGGAATACTAGGGTCAATTTTATCTGGAAAATTCAGGAATTCAGGTTTCATTAATCTACAGAGAAAAACTCTCTTTTAGCTTCTGTTTCCCACATTTGCCGCAGATTCTGTGTGCACTTCAGAATCACAGCAAACGTAAAAAACAGAGTATTATAAATTGATTTACCTATCTGAAACCGAAATCTTAGTTGGCCATAACATTTGTCAATTCGTCACTTTATGCTTTCGTTTGTTTATCTTTTAGATATATTTGTATCAGTTCTTTCCCATGCCAAAATAAACCAAATTATAATAATTTTCCCATATAATTAACACCCCCTCTTGGACTGAGGAAAACTCAGTCCAATAAAGAGTCATGTAAACATGCATAAACAAGTGAAACCTCAATCCTTGTACAGGAAACACAACAAAGCAACTCCAATTTCACTGGAGATTAATACCTTCGGCACCTACATAACACAAAGAAAACAATAGCAAAATAACAAATGTCAGGTTCAGTCCAGGGAGGTTGAAGGCGGGTTTAAATGGGTCGACAGGGCGAGTGAGAGGTGGACACCACTCGTCTGGTTTGCGACCTGGACAGCATGTGAGGTCCTGGGAGTGGCCTCAAAAGGGATCAGACCAGCACTGGTGCAGTCCAATCGCGGCAGAGGACCGTCAGACAGGCTGGGAAAGGAGCTCTCAGCGGCTCCCAAAGTGAGATCAGCAGTCACCTCCAACCTGAGTGCACAAACTAATGAGTGTAGATGGTTTCAATAGGGATTATAACATACAATCGTAAGATCAGTGTCCACTGGATTCCTGCGGAATCAAAGAGGAGCCTGATCTCAGGCGCCAAAATGGCCTGTGTCAAGTTCATAAGAGTTTCCTCTCGATCTGCTCACGGATTGACGCCAGGAGCAGAGCAAGAGAAAGGACCGAAGCCCAATTCATTTCAGCTTTTAGACATAATTTCAGACAATTTAGTTTTAACTATTAAAATATTCAGACAAATGCATTTAGTTGTAACTTAAAGATTATCGATTCAATTTAGTAAATAAACCAGCATCATCAGGTCCTAAAGACCATCTTTATCTGGTGCATTAAGATATTTTTCAGTCAGTTCATAAACACATAATTCTCTATCATGGTGTCGTGGAATGATGTTCCAAAACGGACATAAGTATCAGACACTGATGGAGGGTACAGGACATTTTAGGAACTTCAATTTCTTACCAATCTTTTGTTTCACTCACGCTTTGGTCATGGAACAAATTCTTTAGCCTATTGTCCAGGAGAGAGAGCAAACGAGTTATAAACACATCATATTACTGTTCTATAGGGTGTAAACAGTTCACAGTCACACCTCGTTTGCCTAATTAATTTTGTTATTTTAAAAGGACCATTCATGTCCACTAAGGTTAGCCTTAAAAGCTTTTCTATATCATATTAAAGTACAGTGATCAATGGGTGGGTGGCTTTGGCAAAGTGAATGTTTGATCCAAGGTCAAACGTCAGTTGTACAGTCCTTCAGCTCTTCCCAGGAGATATCTGCATTCAGCAACCACTGTCAGACAGCAAGGTGTTTGTCCAATCAGGGAAAAGTCACTGTTAGTCCATTCAGAGAGCACAAAACTGTTGCTCTCACTGTCATCAGCATATCACATCCGAGGAGAGAAACAGGAGTCTGAGTTGGCGTGTCAGATTCAGTCCTGTGAGCTGACTAGGCACTGGCTTGGTGAAAGGTTTTGGGTGGTCTTCCTGTATCCACCCAGTAGATGGTGTCCGTCAATGATCACAGTCTCATAGTTCACAGATGAGTGTCGTTCACCTTTATCCACCAGCACGTCAAGAGTCTGTCCGTTCACCTTCAAAGGTAACAGAGTTCTGGACTCCCATGCCTCAGCACTGTATTGTCCCCATCAGCGTTGTTGTAAACGCCTCGATCTCCTCGAACGTTGTTGGTCTGTTTTCTGGTTCTGGATATCGTCTTGTCTGAAACAATCCTTGGCCACAATTACCAAAACCACACCCATAAGTCACTGCACAAGTCCACATTTAAGTAAACTCTTTATTACTCTTTTTCTTTATTAATTTCATTACTTTTAGTTCAACTTGCTCTCGCTTCTGGTCAAAGGGCGATCATAACATCGTCTCAAAATGTATTCATTTATTTATTTGGTTTCCTTAATAATAATTCAAATTTTTGCATAATTTCTCCTTCATAACTTTTGGTAATGCGTCCAAAATGGCGCATAAAGATCAACTTAAACTCTAAATTAATAGTGGTTTGTACTTTCAATCAATGTATTCAAACTCACGACAGGTCTTCCCTGCTTCAGTTTTCATTCCATGGCGCCACCGTGTGGAGAGAGGTTCTAATTCGTTCAGCAACATCTCTCAGAGCCCTAAATGCTCCGTTAATCACAGGCTTAAAAATAATAGCATTTGTCTCACACTAATTTTGGATACTTGTTCTTCAAATGTATGCTGTGGAGACATAACTACCACCAGCAGAAATGTTTCTCTATAAAAAAACAAAACAAAAATAACTTTTAAAACAATAACGTTGGTCAAAAATGTTCTTTTTTTTTTCTTTCAATGAGGGGCGGAGCAATTTCTCCACTTCCTCTCCTACACGGATGTCTGGGTACAAAGGAGGATGGCCACTCCTCCAATGCACCCATTACTTCCTGTTTGATCATTTCCTACGTCCACACAAATGCAGACACAGCAAATACACGTTTAGTTTTCTAATAAAAAACAGTGTCCACTCAACATTCACACACCACATCTCTGAGTAAGGAATTATCTTATCTTAAAACTTTCTTTCAACCGTCCTTCTCACTTTCAATCACCTTTCCATCACGCTTCACATTCAATGCCATTTCGGCATCCAGTCTCCTCAGAGAACCATCTATCACCGTTAAATGATCAGATGCATTCACTCCAATACTTTCCAAGTCTTTCTCTCCGTTTGCTTCTCCGCCACTCACAGTCTCTTTCAGCGATACGAAAATATCACTTTTGTTTGTCCTTCTCCACTCGTCCATCACACTGGTCACTCGGACACTCTCGTCACTCTGGACAATAAAAACATTACACAAAGGACAAGACAACAAGACACAATAATTTCACATATACCCCATAACCATGTGTAAACATAACCTGGCCAGTATTTTCTCTTATTCTCATCTGGGATTTGTCCAGTAGAATATCTTTTATTTTCACTTTATTCTATTCCCTTATTTGGCCAGTCATTAACTCTTCAATTTTTCCTCTTCTTTTATTCTCTCATCTGGCCAGTACAAGAGCTCTTTGCAATCTGGCCAGTAGAATATGTCTTTTCTCCTATTTTCTCCATTTTTGGAGACCCGCAAATTTAGTCTCCTTTTCCGTTATTTACATTGGTTTTTTGGGGGCCACAAATTTCCCCAACGTATAACCAAGAACGTCGCGTGGTTATTGTACGTCTACAATATACCTCCTGCTAAGTTGTAGCGTTTTAGGGCTGTCCTCTGACCAAAACCCACGGACGGACGTGTCCACCTAAACAAAATTTCACCGAGATTTACAGCCAAACTTAATCTCATTTCCTAAACTAGCAGATCGACGTCTACTTGGTGCGCCCACGTCTACCGTCTCTTTGTGTGGTTTTTCTAATGTTATAATTTTTTATTTGTATTTTATATTTTATAATTTTTTTATATTTTCACCAACAAACAAAAAAACAAACAAAACGGCAAAACAGACAAACAGATAAACAGACAAACACTTCTCCCGCCTCTCTCCCCGCCGGTCAACAAAATCAGATAAAAAAATGTACTTCAGTTGCTTTAGCTTTGCTAATTGTTCCGTTTTCAGATAAAAGATGCCTGCGAAGTCACTGTTTAAGGCAGATGTAAAACAAATTTATTTCGAAAACCAGCCTCATTCCTTTAATTGTAAATAACCCAGCGTCATCCCAGTAAGAATATGTAGCCATATTAAGTGTTTACAAATAGAAAACAGGCGTTAAAATAGTTCTTAATGTGTCTAAAGTCCGATGCCTTTCAGTGAAAATTTAGTGGCCATATGGTGGTACTACAGGTGTGTTAGTCGGAATGTACCGTTGCCTCAATGCCCCGGTCTCAATGTACCGCATCCATTGGTCTGAATGTACCGCTCTTAAAAAACTGTTTTATCGGGCTCCATATGTACGCGTTTTATGCATCACATTTATGCGGTTTATCAACATTTTGAGACTATAGCAATGGCGGCCATAAACTCCGGTATTACAATATAACAGCCAAATAACAGTAGCACATGGAAAAAACTAAATGCTAACAAATCCTTTGTTCTCAGAGCTAACTTAGCAACCTCGCATACCAACAGCAAACAGATCATATTGAAAACAAACCATGCACCACACTTCAATAAAATCTTTCACTACTACACAGAACAGCCTTCAGTGTCCACACACTGAGCTGGGTTTAACACATTTGTGGGTTTATTACACGTTTATCAACAATAAGCTGCATGCTAACACACTAAGCTAACCATGCGGTATGCTAGCGCACTAAGCTAACGATGCTAACGAAAGCTAACAACACAACATTAAGCTGTAATTTGACCAAAATATTGAGGAAATTCTTTTGCATAGACAATGGGGATATAGTTAAAGATTCACAGAACATGCCAACAGCAAAAATGGGAAACCAATCATCGCAAACAGTTATTTTTCCAAAACAAACGCGCCTTTAAAATTACTTTAGTCTAACTTCAATAAAAACATCTACTTACATGCCTTAAAAAGCACCTTAAAAATCTGCAAGGCGTACGGTCTAAACACGGAACAATCCAGTCAAGTTTCATAGCATTTTAGCTTCGTTTCGTTTTTTTTTTTAAGTTTTAAAAGTATCGCCAAATATCTCAAACCACCAGCAAAAACACACGCACACACTTCCTTCATCATAGCCAATATAAACAAATCGTATTCTTACCCATTTTAAAGTCGGTGTGCACGTCTGTTTTTTGGGCGAAAGAGTAATAAAAAGCATATTTTTCTTTGTCTATTCCCGAGATCCATCCAATCTTCCACAAATCAAAAACATCACGTCAGGGTCACCAATTGTTGAAAATAGCGTATTCTTTAGTGCTGGATGAAAGGATGGAGACTCGGTATAATATAATCCAAAATCATTACTTTATTTCCTATTACAAACTAAAGGTACATCTGTTGAGCTGACTCCATGTCGACTGGACAGACCCCAGGGGGAGAAGCGAGGAGAAGGGCGGAACGCTTCTCAAGCAGGACCATATATAGTAGGTGTGTCTTCCCCCCCAACCAATCAGCTCTCTTGGATCGTCACTTCTTCTTCTGCGCAATCTGACTCCTCATTTGAACACACTGCCCCCCCAGTGGATCAACCATACATACAAGCAGAAACTAAAATGTCCGCCAGATTCAAATGTATCTCAAAGCACAGTTTACAGATCAACACAGTTATATATATAATCACTAAAACCTAATATGACAAATATGTATATAAATAATTCCACAATATCTAAAAGATAAACAAACAAAGACATAAAGTGACAGATTGACAAATGTTATGGCCAACTAAGATAGGTTTCAGATAGGTAAATCAATTTATAACACTCTGTTTTTGGCGTTTGCTGCAATTCTGAAGTGCACACAGAATCTGCGGTAAATGTGGGAAGCAGAAGCTAAAAAAGAGAGTTTTTCTCTGTAGATTGATGAAACCTGTGTGCTTATATTCCTGAATTTTCCAGATAAAATTGACAGCAGCGTTCCAACAGATAAATTAAGTTAAATAGGTCTTTTGAGTCCAGCCATAACTAGTAAGATTAGCTGACATGGTCTTCTTCGGCTCACGAAAGAAGGACTGAATTTTTTGTGATTTTTGTCTATTGCAATTGTGTTTTCTCTATTACTGTTTAAAGAATGGTTAAATGTAGGTTCTGATGTTAGAAATAAACGATACATCGAGAGGGGAGAGGAAGTTCATCATTACCAAGCTAACATGTGGTGGAGATATGTAAACTATACTGATCATCTCACTAATAATGCTGACTGTCGAGTATGTGCCAACTTTCCAATGTCAACCACAGGCATCACAATACATTCTTCTTACTTCAGACTTCCAAGCAGGTCATGAAATCATTTGAATTAAAGTGTTAAACCGAAATCATAATGAAAGTTATTAGTTTTGATTCAACCATATTAATTTGTTAACTGATTTTGCATATACTGCGAAAAAAGCAAAAAGAGAAATATAACATATTTCCTGAAGTTCCTGTTGGTGAAAATGGAAGTTGGATACATATAAATATTTGAGTAGAAACTAGCGTTTTGTATTCTTAGTTTTGAATGTATTAAACTTTTGTAACATTCTTCTTTTGGTGAATATTTAGAAAAATATTCAAGAGGGGAAACTGTCGATATAAAAATGTGTGGTTTAGTAGCCTCCGATAAATGTATGTTGCTTTGCAGACAATTCAATTCTCTCTAGACTCAGCGGAGCCGGGAAAGTTCAAAAGGTCACTGGGCACGGAGGGAGTGAGGGACATTTGTTTGAATAGTCAAGATTTATCTGTCAAGGCCTTATCTGTGTTCTAGTATACGATGTCCAGATGTCTTTCCAAGGCTGGCGAGTTTCCTTTGTGTGGTGAAATGCATGGGATGGGCTAAACTAAAGAACTGTGTTTGGAGACAAGTCCTCAGACTTCTTTGAGACACCCCTGAGATGCACAACCTGTAAACTTTATTTGGACGATCTGTAATAAAGAGCCTCTGAGACACGCAACCTTTCTGTTCTTCCTCATTTTACACCGAGTGGAGGCTGGAGCCAGATTTCCGCCTTTAAGTCGTTTTTACTCTTTATATTATTATTCATAATTTGGTGACCAATCCGACGTGATGTTAAAGTTAAAAGACGAAAAAATCAAGATCTACCAAAAAGTAATTTTTAAAAGAAACGAGGAAAGCAGCAGAGAACTGGAAAGATTCTTCCTTCATCCAAGCAACGGCAACAGCTACGCGCACACATGCGCGCCAAGGGGGAGGGGAGCGGAACAGCAGCCCAGCACCAAGGAAACGGAGGGGGCAGACGAGGAAGACCCACAGCGGCAGCGGAGAGAGAGAAAAAGTTCTGAAAGGCTAACGCCCGGCTCACACTGAATCCGGTCCGGGTCCGGTTTCGGTCCTGATCCGGTCCGGGTTTGCACCAAACTACCACTCACATTGAGTCCGGCTGACACTGTGGCCAGCTCCGCCAGCTCCGGCGCCAGATGCTGGGCACAGAAACGGCCCTCGCGAGAACAGAAGCGCACGTGAGTTTCCCTCTTGGTGCGAGTTCACGTCATAAATAGCCCCATATATAGGTAGTTTTTGTCAACAAAAGCCGTATTTGCCAGTACAACGACTCTCCCCAGTGAAGTGGATGCTTTAAACACACTAATGCCCCCGTGTCACTGGTAATGGAGACATGTTTACATTTACGACGTTACACGCGTGTACAGGCGGAAAACGAGACCAAATAAGTAGTAAGCGGACAGATTTTATTTTGAAATACACCGGATCTTCCTCTCCCACGAGACCTGACTTCCTGTTTGGCTCGTGTTTTTCGTCAGCTTGATCCGTTGGGGCTCCGGTATCCGGCAAAGATAGACTTCTTGCGGATTCTTTCCGTTGCCGCCGGAAGGCCGCCGGATGGCCTCGGTAGCCGGAGCCGGACTTCGCGGAGCGGTGTGAGTGTGCTACATTGGTTTTAATGACTTTCTAAGTTGGCGGACGCCGTACCTGGCGTTAACCGGATTCAGTGTGAGCCAGGGGTAACATCACGAAGCATGAAGCACGAAGTCTCCATAAATGACCCGGACATGAAATCCAACACAACTAACGATACAAGGAGCAGGTATGACAGAAGCCTTTATATAAATTCTGTTGATTGGCTTGAACAAACTCGTTGTGGTGAATTGTTAGGGGACTTTATGCACAAATCTTTCAAGTAATGTAAGCAATAAACACACGATGCTTTTGTATATAAGGAAAATAAGAAAACAAGTGGATACCGCGCTCTTTCATAAGCAAGTGTTCATTCAAGCGCGAGAGAAAAAAATAGAAACGGAAACGCTTTGTATATAACGCTTTTTAACTAAGCACTCCGTGTTTTTTCTTATAGCCTTTAAGGCTTCTTTGGTCACGGGATGAAAAAATCAAAGGAAAAATAAAACTAAGGAATCCGTGTTTGTTTAGTATGACTAGTTCTTCGGTCACGGGAGTGAGAAAAACTGAAGATTATTGGAAGAACCGTGTTTATGGTTCGGTCACGGAACAAAAAATCGAACAGTGTAACATCCGTGTTTGTTTAGTCCATAAGACTACGTTCTTCAGTCACGGGACATAAAATTGAAGAAATTGTGACACCCGTGTTTTTTTTCCCCTTAAAAAGCCATAAGGCTGAATTCTTTTCATTTCACGGGACAAAAAAAATTAAAGAGATCGACTGCATAATTTTTTATATAGTGGACGTCCATTAGAATATATATATATATATAGATATTAAAATCAGGCGAGGAGACGAAACTTTTCTTTGCCTGGTTTAGACCCTTACCAAGGCCAAAACCCGCCTCCCTTGTCTTTCCCCTCGGTGAGAAGTTAGCATGCTGAGGGGGGAGAGCTATTTTTAGAACAAGGGGAAAGTAGTAGGAAGAGGATCCCTTCCCCGCGGTGCGGCTTTCTCCCGTTGTGCAGTGGCACCGGAGAGAGGAGATTAGCGAAGAAAAATGCCTTGTTTCAATAGGAAACATAGATAGATACATTAAACATTATAGATATTAATATTCATAACTATTTAGAGTAAATAGCAAAATATAAATAAGTAAATCGTATAACACCTTATTTTTAATGAGTAAAAAGTTCATAGGAACGATAATGGTAATACATCTCCATGTTTCAGCGCATGCTGCCAGTGTGGCAGTGTTTCAGAGCGCTCCGAAGCGTCTGTTTTTGTAAGCAGTGCCAGTGAAGAACTGATACCCGCGTACTGTTTTATTGGGGCTGTGTGTTGTGTATTAACTGTTCTCCCCCAGTTCGATCCTGTGTCTTTCTCCTACGAGGAGACAAGGAGTAGGAGGAGGAGCAGAGCAGCAAACAGCTGCGCCATGAGGCTCCGCCCCTTTTCCCCTTGAGTCTCCATGGAGACGAATGTCAATCACAGCAGAGGCATAAGGATAAAACCAAAGCATTTTTATAATCATTTTGCTTTTATGCAGATCTAGAGATAATCTATTATGTTTGAACCGCTTATAGACACTTTTGAGTTCCAAGTTAACAATTTGACACAGCTGCTGTAAGTCATAACCTGATACAAAAATATTTGCATCATCGACAAACATGATAAATTTAAGTACTAGAGACGGTTTACAAATGTCGTTAATATACATATTAAATAATTTGGGGCCCAAAATGGACCCTTGAGGCAAACCACACACAATTTGTCGACAACTCACTGATAATCACGTATTCTTACACATTGTTTTTATTTGTTTTAAACAACTGGTAACCCACTGTGCAGCTACCGCCCTAATCCCATAATGTTTTAGTTTGTTAATTAGAATATCATAGTTTAGTGTATCAAATGCCTTACTCAGATCAATGAACAACCCGATTACATATTTCTTATTATCTACATCATTAGTTATTTCATCAGTTATATCAAAGAGTGCATGTGAAGTTGAGCGATTATTTCTATCATGAGTAACAAGTTTAAAACAAACAGTATGTGTAAACATAGCACACCACTGATGCATTTTTGGAAATAGTTGTGAATAGTGAACAATAGCATAAACAAAGCAGTAAGAATTGTTTGTTTGTTTGTTTTGTCTGTTTGTTTTTGTTTTGACTGTTGTTTGTTGTTGTTTGTTGGTGAAAGTTATTATGAAATTGTTGTTTTGTCTTCGTGTAATGGTAGAATGACGAGTGTGATGGACAAATGGAGAGAAAGATTTAGGAAGTATTGAAAAGTGAACACATCTGATCGTTTAAAAGCGGTAGATGATTCTTGGAGGAGACTGGATGCTGAAATGACATTGAATGTGCAGCGTGATTGAAAGTGAGAAAGACGGTTGAAAGAAAGGTATAAGATAATTCCTTACTCAGAGATGTGTATGAATGTTGTGTTGACACTCTTTATATTAGAAAACTAAGAAAGTGCATTTGCTGTGTCTGCATTTGTGTAGACACAGCAAAGGAAAGATAAACAGGAAGTCATGGACGCATTGGGAAAGTGGCCAATTTTCCTTTGTACCCAGACATCCGTGTAGGAGGGGAAGTGGAGAAATTGCTCCGACCCCTCATTGAAAAAAAAAAAAAAAAGAGAACATTTTTTGACCAAAGTTATTGTTTTAAAAAATTATTGTTTTTTTTTAATAGAGAAACATTTCTGCTGGTGGTAGAGTTATGTCTCCACAGAATACATTTGAAGAATAAATATCCACAATTAGTGTGTTAGAGATGTTGCTAAAAAATTAGAATCTCTCTCCACACGGTGGCGCCGTGGAATGAAAACAAAGCAGGGAGACCTGTCGTAGATTCGAATACATTGATTGAAAGTACAGACCACTATTAATTTAAAGTTTAAGTTGATCTTTATGCACCATTTTGGACGCATTACCAAAAGTTATGAAGGAGCAATTATGCAAAATCTGAATTATTGTTAAGAAAACCAAATAAATTAATGAATATATTTTGAGAATATGGAGCACGCCCTTGACCAGAAGCGAGAGCAAAGTTGAACTAAAAGAAATGAGTGCAACTTTTAAAGATGCAAGTAATGAAAGTAATAAAAAATCTAAAAGAGCAATAATGAGTTTAAATGTGGAGTGACTTATGGGTGTGGTGTTGATAATATGTGGCCAAGGATTGTTTCAGACAAGAGGAGATCAAGGAGATCGAGGCGTTTACAACAACACTGATGGGGACAATACAATGCTGAGGCTGCTGCTGAGTCCAGAGGCATGGGAGTCCAGAACTCATGTTACCTGTGAAGGTGAACGGACAGACTCTTGACGTGCTGGTGGATAAAGGTGAACAACACTCATCTGTGAACTATGAGACTGTGATCATTAACGGACACCATCTACTGGGTGGGATACATGAGAAAACCACATGTTCTGCCTTTCACCGAACCAGTGCCTACTCAGCTCACAGGACTGAATCTGACACCAACTCAGACTCCTGTTTCTCTTCTCGGATGTGCTTTGCTGATGGAAGAGAGCAACAGTTTTGTGCTCTCTGAATGGACTAACAGTGACTTTTCCCTGATTGGACAAACACCTTGCTGTCTTGAATCATTCACAGGACAGTGGTTGCTGAATGCAGATATCTACTGGGAAGAGCTGAAGGACTGTACAACTGACGTTTGACCTTGGATCAATCATTCACTTTGCCACCCACCCACCCATTGATTACTTTAATTTAATATGACAGAAATTATAGAGAAGCTTTTAAGGCTAACCTTAGTGGACATGAATGGTCCTTTCTAAAATAACAAAATTAATTAGGTAAACGAGGTGTGACTGCGAACTGTTTACACCCTATAGAACAATAGTATGTGTTTATATCTCATTTGCTCTCTCTCCTGGACAATAGGCTAAAGAATGACCAAAGCGTGAGTGAAACAAAAGATTGGTAAGAAATTGAAGTTTTTAAAATGTCCTGTACTCTCCATCAGTGTCTGATACTTATGTCCGTTTTGGAACATCATTCCACGACACCATGATAGAGAATTATGTGTTTATGAACTGACTGAAAATATCTTAATGTACCAGATAAAGATGGTCTTTAGGACCTGATGTTGCTGGTTTATTTACTAAATTTAATCAATAATCTTTAAGTTACAACTAAATGCATTTGTCTGAATATCTCAATACAAAATTTAAACGAAGCCTTAGAGGGCATTGATATGTTGATAGAACTGTGAAATGCTATAGCTGTAAATTGGAATAGATAAAACTAAATTGTCTGAAATTATGTCTAAAAGCTGAAATTAATTGGGTTTCAGCCCTTTCTCTTGCTCTGCTCCTGGCGTCAATCCGTGAGCAGATCGAGAGGAAACTCTTATGAACTTGAAACAGGCCATTTTGATGCCTGAGATCAGGCTCCTCTTTGATTCCACAGGAATCCAGTGGACACTGATCTTAGGATTGTATGTTATAATCCCTGTTGAAACCATCTACACTCATTAGTTTATGCACTCAGGTTGGAGGTGACTGCTGTTCTCACTTTGGGAGCTGCTGAGAGTTCCTTTCCCAGCCTGTCGATGGTCCTCTGCCGCGATTGGACTGAACCAGTGCTGGTCTGATCCCCTTTTGAGGCCACGGCCAGGACCTCACATGCTGTCCAGGTCGCAAACCAGACGAGTGGTGTCACACCTCTCACTCGCCCTGTCGACCCAGTTATAACCTCCCTGGACTGACCCCAACATTTATTATTTTGCTATTGTTTTCTTTGTGTTATGTAGGTGCCGAAGTTATTAATCTCCAGTGAACTTTAAATTGGTTTGTTGTGTTTATACATGTTTACATGACTCTTTATTGGACTGAGTTTTCCTCAGTCCAAGAGGGGGTGTTAATTATATGTTAATTATATGGGACAATTATATAATTATATGGGAAAATTATTATAATTTGGTTTATTTTGGCATGGGAAAGAACTGATACAAATATATCTAAAAGATAAACAAACGAAAGCATAAAGTGACAAAAAGACAAATGTTATGGCCAACTAAGATATTAGAAGATGGGTTTCCGATAGGTAAATACATTTATAATACTCTGTTTTTGACGTTTGCTGTGATTCTGAGGTGCACACAGAATCTGTGGCAAATGTGGGAAACAGAAGCTAAAAGATAGTTTTTCTCTGTAGATTAATGAAACCTGAATTCCTGAATTTTCCAGATAAAATTGACAACAGCATTCCAACAGATAAATTAAGTTAAATAGGTCTTTGAGTCCAGCCATAATTTGCAAGATTAGCTGGCATGGTCGTTCTCACGGTGAGCGGCCCTGATGAGAATTTTTTTGTAATTTTTGTTCTTTTGTGTTTATGTTACAATCAATCAAGTTTTATTTCTAAAGCACCTAACAACAATCAAAGTTGACCAAAACATGATGATGTAGAAAAATAAACAATAAAAAACCACCCTTAGTGGTGAGTATATGTTTGTATAGCGGACGCCGAGGAAGCATGGACCGAGGCAACGATCTGACAGAGTAAAGACAACCAGTGAAGGACATGCATCTGTCACTGTGATTTCATATGACAAATATTCCATCTGATTGTGATCTCTCTCTTTAGAGGAGATCAAAACGGCGAATGTGGAATTATTTATATACATATTTGTCATATTAGGCTTTAGTGATTTTATATATCTGTGTGGTGTATCGATCATGTGTTCTGTTTCAGTTGATACTGGTGGTTTCAGACTGTGTCTTCTTACAACTAGGTGTAACATTCTTTAGGGGGTTTTATGGCCCTTTGTTCCACTGTTTTGGGTCCTGGGAGCAGGGTCTGAAGGTTGAGAGTGATGGTGAGGACATTCCAAGGAGCCGATCTGGTCTCTGGTTAACCTTGGAAGCAGCACCATGGAGTCAGATTACAGACGAGGAAGGATGAGCCAGGGACTTCGATTGGCTCAACAGTATATGCATATTCATTGATTGTTTGTTCCTATATATTCTCTGAGCATAGGGAGATGACCCGCGTTCGGACTGCCCGATGTAAGCCGTGTGTGTGATAGGGATAGCATAGTGCTCAGATAAATTGTGTTAGAATTGTATCGCTCAGGGAATAAACTTTTGATTGATTTTAATTGAACGAGCCTTAGTATTCTTTTTCATCCATTAAAGAACACGACAGGATCCACATTTTAGGAGCTGTCTGTGTTGGTCCCAGAAATTGTTCACTTGGCCTTCCTCACCCTCCGCGGGGGGGTCTCTTTTCCCTCCAAGCTCGGGTCCTGGGAGCTTGAGGGTTCTGCGCAGTATCTTTGCAGTTCCTAGAACTTGAGCTAGCCAGCCGCTATATAATATATATATATATATATATATATATATATATATATATATATATTATATATTATATTATTATACAAGCATTTTATTAAACTTGTGTACTCTAAATATCAAATGGACAGCAGATGGCGCTAGCGCTAGTATGAAAGCCACCCTGGTTCACACACACTTCCTCTGTCTCCTCACTGGCGTCCTCCGGCCTGGTCGGTGCTGGGCCCAGGGTTGTGCGTGCTGTTCCACGGGTCCAGGTAGCTATGGTTAAATCCATTCTTCACTCTTAAATATTGGTGTAGCCGCTAACGCAGGTTTAATTTTAGCGTCGCGGGTGGTTGAGAGCCTAACGCGCACCACTCCACGGCGTCCATTGCTCTCGTGTTTGGCCCGGGGTCTGCTGGGGCCTTTGCGTAACCGGGGGCTATCGAAGCACCGCGCCGGACGGGTAGAGTTAAATATGGGCGTGCGACGGTAAGCTTGCCTGGCTTCATGGTTAGCCTTTATTTTAATCTCTTTTATTCACGTTTAGGTGGATCTCATCACGCCGCTGTCTCGCTTCCTCCCTCTTGTTTTGGACGAACTGAAAAACGAACAAATGTGAACAGACTGTGTTCAACTGGAAAGCTAATGTTTACAAACAATGAATCGACTGAATGTTACTAACGCTGTGAAATGTAATGTCTAAAGTATGAAACGAAATACAATACGAAGAGATACACGTAAAACATAAAAATAGACTTCCGGTGTTGTCATGATTGGAACAACAGAGGGATTAGGTCACCACTCTCTGTCCCATTATCACCGGGGGTCAGACATACTTATAGTTTATTTCTTGTGTCTGACTGGAAATGTGGAAGTTCTGTTTTCTGTTCATAATGTTATTGTTTTGTTTTATCTGAGATATCTGAGGTTTATCTTTGTACATTTGGAGTTAAATTGTTTTTTTTCTTTTTGTCTGATAGATGCTTATAAGAGGTTGTTTTACATTAATCAGTATAAATACAATGATGGCATTACTTAATTGAATTACCTACAACATAAAGGGAATAAACAACCCAGTTAAAAGAAAAAAGATACTTGGGCAGTTGAAGAAAATGCAGTGCTCTATAGCCTTCCTTCAAGAAACACACCTCACAGCAACAGAACACCAAACATTAAAAAGAGAATGGGTGGATCAGGTTTACAGTAGCTCTTATGGGAAATGCAAAAAGAGAGGAGTAGCTATACTATTTAATAGATCTGTGTGTTTTCACTGTGAAAAAGTTTTCCAGGATACAGAGGGTCGTTATGTCATGGTCATAGGAAGGATTGTCGGTTGTAAATTAACTTTTTTGAATGCCTATGCACCAAATGTACAGATACAGACTCTGAGATCTTTTTTACTTCTTCATGCCAACAGCTCCAGGCCGGGTCTAACATGCAGGAAGAAGATCTTTATGCCAAGTTTCCACCAGAGACCAGCCTGCTGATCCAGTTTAAAGATCATCTGGTTACTGTGCTCCAGTTTCCAAACGGCCAGCAAGAGGTATGTGTCTATTCTTATTTTTCTGTTATGTCCCCTCTACAGCCCTTTATTCCCCTGAGAGAGGAGAGGGCTCGGTCAGCAGACCCTGTCCCGCTCAAACCCGGACTTCACGAAACCCGTCCGGACCGACGAAAGCTGTGGAGCTGTCGAAGGATTTGTTTGACGCCCGGGATACTCGCGAGCACGGAATACGGTCCACAGACTCAAACCAACCAGAACACGGAGCATGGCCTCGTGCAGACCCAGGTGAGGCCCGGTGTCCCGGGACACGGCCGCGGCCGAGGGTGTGAGGCGGGGAATCCCCACAAAGTTTGCGCAGCAGCGGCATTTTGTTAAAAACATAAATATTAAAAACACCATAAGCGTCTCTGTGGCTGCAGTCCAGGTTCTAGAGTCTCTGGTCCAGGTTCTAGAGTCTCTGGTCCGGACTGAGCCTCTGGGCCCGGCCCGTGGCCTGGAGGAGCATGATGTCGATGCAACATTGACTCAAGTCTGTCCATAAACATTAAAACTGTCGCCTTGTTTCATGTTTAAATCACTAATGAGGATCATATGCGATTCATGCTGTTAAAAACAGTTTTCCTGCTGTTTAGTGTTTAGTTAAATTGGTGTATCATGTTCCACCTCCTGACTTGTGTAGGATCTGAGCCAGGTGTAGGTGCGCTCAGGTTAATAAATGCCAAAACAGCAGCAGGGGCTGGCGCTGAAAACAGTTCCGACCTACTTCCGGTGGGTCGTGGCTCGCCGGCTGTGAGTCGTGTCTTACTATTGCTCCTATGCTATAGATTGAGTTTATATCAGTTATTTGGCATTATGAACCGATGTACTGCTGTATCTCTTAATAAATTATGTTATGTGTTTTAACGATAACATGAGAGTGGACATGTGCCATGGGTTGTTCTGAGCAGTCACTCTGCCCGTGGGTCGTGACTCTCAGCCCGTGGGTCGTGACTCATAGGCTGTGAGTCATGCCTAATCATTGCTCCTATGCTATAGATTATATATTACGTTGTGTTTGAATGATAAAATGAGTAGATCCGCCAGGGACTGGACCAGGCACTCCGGCGTATCCCCGAGAGGAGAGCACTTGACCGATCGATTCTCCAACACACATTTCAGGAAGGGTGGGCAATTAGATTTTAGGGGTACCCAGTGCCACTGCTGTGGATGCAAATAAAAAAAAGACTATGGGTAAAAGGAAAAATTTTAATCTTTACTCAAATATTTGGCACAAACTTTGAGTCATTTGGGTCAATCAAATCATTGTAAAACTTGTCATAATCCGTTTTTTCTTCAAAAACAAACATGGAGGACTCATAGGGAGAATCTCTGTCATCTTCAGCATAGTTCTGGAGCTCCAGAATGTTCTCCTTTTGTTCCATATTGCTCAATGACAACATCCATCCATCCATCCATCCATTTTCTTCCGCTTTATCCGGGGCTGGGTCGCGGGGGCAGCAGTCTCAGCAGAGATGCCCAGACTTCCCGATCCACACACACCTCCTCCAGCTGTTCTGGGGGACCCCGAGACAACACCAGGCCAGCTCGGAGACATAGTCCCACCAGCGTGTCCTGGGCCTTCCACGAGGCCTCCTCCCAGTGGGACATGCCTGGAGCACCTCCCGAGGGAGGCGACCAGGAGGCATCCGGAACAGATGCCCTAGCCACCTCAGCTGGCTCCTTTCGACGTGGAGGAACAGCGACTCGACACCGAGCTCCTCCCGGGTAACTGAGCTCCTCACCCGATCTCGGAGGGTGCGCCCAGCCACCCTGCGAAGGAAACTCATTTCGGCCGCTTGTATTCGTGATCTTATCCTTTTGGTCATTACCCAGATCTCATGACCATAGGTGAGGGTGGGAACGTAGATCGATCGGTAAATCGAGAGCTTTGCCCCCTGACTCAGCTCCCTCTTCACCACAACGGTCCGATACAGCGACCGCATCACTGCTGACGCCGCACCGATCCGTCTACCGATCTCACGCTCCATCCGTCCCTCACTCGTGAACACGACCCCGAGATACTTGAACTCCTCCACTTGAAGCAAGGACTCCCCACCGACCTGAAGCGGGGAAACCACCTTTTTCCGGTGGAGAACCATGGCCTCAGAGGTCGCGCTGGAGGTCCTGATTTGATGAAGCCAACAGAACAACATCGTCTGCAAATAGCAGAGATGATATTCTGAGGTTCCCAAACCGGACACCCTCCGGCCCCTGGCTGCGCCTAGAAATTCTGTCCATATAGGTAATGAACAGAACCGGTGACAAAGGGCAGCCCTGGCGCAGACCAACACGCACCGGGAACAGGTCTGACTTACTGCCGGCAATGCGAACCCAGCTCCTGCTGCGGTCATACAGGGAACGGACAGCCCTTAGTAGAGGGCCCCGGACCCCATACTCCCGGAGCACCCCCCACAGGGCACCACGAGGGACACGGTCGAACGCTTTCTCCAGATCCACAAAACACATGTGGACTGGTTGGGCGAACTCCCACAAACCCTCGAGCACCCGATGAAGGGTATAGAGCTGGTCCAGTGTTCCACGACCGGGCCGAAAACCGCATTGTTCCTCCTGGATCTGAGGTTCGACTATTGGCCGGATCCTCCTCTCCAGCACCCTGGAATAGACCTTACCAGGGAGGTTGAGGGGTGTGATCCCTCTGTAATTGGAGCACACCCTCCGATCCCCCTTCTTGAAGAGAGGGACCGCCACCCCGGTCTGCCAATCCAGAGGCACTGTCCCCAACCGCCACACGATGTTGCAGAGACGTGTCAGCCAAGACAGCCCTACAACATCCAGAGACTTAAGGTACTCAGGACGAATCTCATCCACTCCTGGGGCCTTGCCACCGAGGAGCTTTCTGACCACCTCGGTGACTTCAGCTTGGGTGATGGACGAGCCCTCCTCCGAGTCCCCAGCCTCTGCTTCCTCATCAGAAGACGTAACAGTGGGATTGAGGAGATCCTCGAAGTACTCCTTCCACCGCCCGACCACATCTTCAGTCGAGGTCAGCAACCCCCCACCCGCACTGTAAACAGTGTTGGTGAAGCACTGCTTCCCCCTCCTGAGGCGCCGGATGGTTTGCCAGAATCTCTTCGAGGCCGACCGATAGTCCTCCTCCATGGCTTCTCCAAACTCCTCCCAGACCCGAGTTTTTGCCTCTGCGACTGCACGAGCTGCAGCACTCTTCAAATTCAAATTCAAATTCAAATTCACTTTATTTATCCGTTAGGAACTTCATTTGCAGAGGAAGTGCCAGTACGGGCCCGATAAAAACAGTACATCCACAGACATACAATCAACATGTGCAATAATAAATACATTAAAAACAAAAACAATATAGTGGCCTGTGATCGACCAGGTCCACACAGTCATTTATTCAGCAGGCGGATGGAGGTCGGGAGGAAAGTGGAGGTCGCCCTCTTTGTCCTCAGAGGGAGGGACCTGAACCTGCGCCCTGATGGCAACAGGGCGTAGTGAGAGTGCAGAGTGTGTGAGGGGTCTGTGGAGATCTGGGTTCCTTTCTTCAGAACTCTGGAGTTATAGATGCTACTAAGTGATTCCTGCACCTGACCAATGATTTTAATGCTGACTTTGATAATTTTATTGAGCATGTTGCGGTGGGTGAGAGTGAGTGACCCAAACCAGACAGTGATGTTGAATGTGAGGATGGATTCAATGAAACATCTGTAGAAAGAGGCCAGAATGGATTGGTGGACTTGGAGTTTGCGGAGCTTACGGAGGAAAAAGAGGCGTTGTTGACATTTTGAAAAAATGTGTTCAGCGTTGAGTTTGAATGTGAGTTTATGGTCGATTATGGAGCCGAGGTATTTGTATGAATGAACCTTTTCAATTATATCGTTGTTGACCGTGAGTGAGGGAGAGCTGGAGTGGCCATGTTGGAAGTTAATGGTCATTTCTTTGGTCTTGGATACATTTAAATCCAGACAGTTCTCCCTACACCACCGTGAGAATGAGTCCAGTTCAGTTTGCAGTAATCCGTGTGTGTTTGTAGTGTCCATGATAACTGTGTCGTCTGAATACTTGATGTAGGTTATACCTGGGGTGGTGCTTCTGCAGTCGCTTGTGTACAGAGTGAAGAGAAGTGGAGAGATGACTGAACCTTGAGGAGAACCAGTGGATATTGTCCTGACAGTACTGAGTTGGCCGTTCAGTCGGACCCTCTGATCCCTCCCCGTGAGGAAGGAAAGGACCCATAGGATGAGGTGGGGGTTGGCATTCATCTGGAGCAGCTTACGCCCCATGAGATGTGGCTGCACGGTGTTAAATGCACTTGAGAAATCCACAAAGACCAGGTTGACATGGGACTTAGGCTTTTCCAGGTGGGTGATGACACCATGTACCAGAGTGAGCACAGCATCATCCACCCCTCTCCTTGGCTTGTAGGCAAACGCTTGGCCTGCCGGTACCTCTCAGCTGCCTCCGGAGTCCCACAAGCCAACAAGGCCAGGTAGGACTCCTTCTTCAGCTTGACGGCATCCCTTACCTCCGGGCGCCACCACCGGGTTCAGGGATTGCCGCCGCGACAGGCACCAGAGACCTTACAGCCACAACTACGAGCAGCCGCATCGACAATGGAGGAGGAGAACATGGTCCACTCGGACTCCATGTCCCCTACCTCCCTCGGAATCTGGTTGAAGCTCTTCCGGAGGTGGGAGTTGAAGACCCTACTGACAGAGGGATCCACCAGACGTTCCCAGCAGACCCTCACAACACGTTTGGGCCTGCCAGGTCTGACCAGCTTCTTCCCTTGCCAGCGGATCCAGGTGGTGATCGGTTGACAGCTCAGCCCCTCTCTTCACCCGAGTGTCCGAGACACGCAGCCGGAGATCAGATGACACAACTACAAAGTCGATCATCGACCTCCTGCCTAGGGTGTCCTGGTGCCACGTGCACTTATGGACATCCTTGTGCTCGAACATGGTGTTCGTTATGGACAAACCGTAACTAGCACAGAAGTCCAATAACAGAACACCACTCGGGTTCCGATCAGGGAGGCCGTTCTTCCCCATCACCCCCACCCAGGTCTCACTGTCGTTACCCACGTGGGCGTTGAAGTCCCCCAGTAGAACAATGGAGTCCCCAGCCGGAGCACCATCTAGTACCCCTCCCAGGTACTCCAAGAAGGCCGGGTACTCTGCACCGATGTTGGGCCCTGTTACGACCCCGGGTCGTAGCTTGGGGTCCTGTGGGGGCGGGGCCTCTGCTGTTGTGGTTGCTCCTCTCTCTGCCTCCTCTGCACAGGTGTTGGGCGTTGCGCTGAGTGCGGAGGGCTCCTCTCCGGTTGGCCGCAGGGGCATTTAAAACGTCGTGCAGGTGCGCACAGGGGCTCCTCCTCCGCGCTCACTTGGGTGAACCTCCTCGCCGCCGGTCGCGGCTGATCCCCATGAGCCCACGAACTCCTCATGCACATTTTAGTTTAGTTATCTTTTGTTAGCCTTAATCTTGTGTTGTTACGTGTCCTTAGCCCTTCTGTAAATAAACCTTCCTTTGTGCACTTTTACCCGGTCTCGTCTTCCCTGTTCTGTTGCGGCCTCGAGCCGGTCGTAACAAACGTGGGGGCTCGTCCAAAAGTCTTTGCACTTTCGCGTGTGGCAGGCGTGGGAGTGGCTCGTAAGTATTCTTCTTGGACCTTGGTTGTTTTGGCTAAGTTGGTATTTTCTGTGTGTAGTTGTTTGGGTGGTTGTTCGAGCGCTTGCGTATTGGGCAGTCGTGTGTAGCCGATAGGTGCTTTATGTTTGGGCTGCCCTTGCGTTTTGGTTGGCGTTAGCTGGGGATTCCCTGTGACGTCATTTTCCTTATATGGATAGTGTTGCTATTATGGGAGACGTGGCCGGGTGTGCGGCCTGTGCTTAGGAGTAGGGTCGCGTGGTAGTGTTTTTTTTCTCATTCATTGTTTTGGCCAGCTGTTGCTGTGAGGGGACTGCGTGGGGAAGTGTTAGCTTGTAATGCGCACGGTCGTTGAGAGGTGTGGATTCTCCTTGTAGGAGTAGGCGGCTTTCTCATAAGGAGTTTGTCTGCTTGGGGTGGTTTCAGGGACGGAGGCAAGCGCGGGTTGTAGCATCCAATTCCCTTTTCCCCTACGTCGGCTCGGGGTGTGTTCAGGGCCGTTGCTGGCCGCTGTGAGCAACATCGTAAATCCCACCGCCACGCTTCCAGAAGACTAGGGGGGAGTTAGATCAGGGACATTTTGGCGTGTAGACTAGCGGAGATTCTAGCCTTTGCGCATGGGCCATTGCTGAGACTTCGCTTTCGCACTTGTGGTCTCCCGGATTGTTTTGGCCATGGATGAGGTGGTGAAGGGTTTTTTGGATGCGCCGTGTTTGAGTGTGTTGGAGAGCTGTGATAAGAAGCAATTGGCGTGTGTTGGGGAGCACTATGACGTGGTTGTGGGGGATTTGAGGAAAAGTGTGGAGCATATTAAGGGGAATTTAATAGTGGGGTTGAGGGGACTAGGAGTGTTGCCGCCGGAGGTGCAGGTTGGGGGCTTGACGTTTGAGCAGCAAAAGGAGCTTTTGTTGTTGCGGGTAGGGGCTGAAAAAGAGAAGGAGACGGAGAGGCTAGCGTTTGAGCTGGAGAAGGAGAAGATGAAATTTGAGCTTGAGAGTCAGAGGTTGCAGCTGATTCGGGACGGAATGGTTGATGATGACTTGGGTGCGCGCACACAGGGGGCGCATCGGGCTAGGGCAGATGAGCTGAGTGATTTGAGGTTAGTGCCCAGGTTTAGTGAGGAGGATCCGGGGACATTTTTCTTGTTGTTTGAACGTCTGGCAGGAAGTCGTGGTTGGTCTGATACAACGCAGGTTCTAATGTTACAGTGCGTGTTGATTGGTAGAGCGCAACAGGCGTATTCCGCTCTGAATAGTGTTGACTGTGCGAGGTACTCTGTGGTTAAATCGGCAGTTCTAAAAGCATATGAACTAGTTCCCGAGGCATACAGGCAGCGTTTTCGGGGGTGGCGACGTGGAGATGGGTCGCATTTGGAGTTTATGCGCGATTTGGTTACACACTTTGACAGTTGGTGCTCTTCGGCTGGCGTTATATCTAGACAGGACATGCGCGAGATAATTTTGTTAGAACAGTTTAAGAACTCTGTGTCTGAATGTATTGCTGTGTACGTTAGCGAGCGTGGAGCTAAAACCGTGGCCGAGGCTGCGGCGCTTGCAGACGATTACTATCTTCTTCACTCAATGGGTAGTACTTGTGATTTTGGTCTGCGTGAGAAGTTTGTCCAAGGACCGCGTTCCCCTGTGGTGGGGGCTGGGGAGCGCCGGTTTCTCCGGGATTCTGACAAGATGTGTAACTACTGTCACAGGCGTGGACATTGGAAAAGGGACTGCGAGGTTCTTAGTTCTCGTGGAAGGCGGGGTTCTGTTGCAGCTAGTCCTTCGTTGTGTGTGGCGCCTGTGGTGGGTTCTAAAGTGTCTGGGGTTAGTGCGGGGCGTGAGGTAGCGCCGGGGTCCTACCTGCCGTTCATTACTGAGGGTTTTGTCTCTCTCGTGGGGGGTAATGAGCGTGTGCGCGTTAAGGTCTTGCGTGACACTGGGACACGGGAATCATTTGTCTTAGCTTCGGCGCTGCCTTTTTCAGACAACACCTCTCTGGGCTCTGTTACACCTGTTGTGGGGTTAGGTATGGGAGTTTTGGAAGTACCACAACACAGAAGGATGCTGCACTGTGACTTCTTCCAGGGTGAAGTGACTGTTGGGGTGCGTCCGGTTTTGCCAGTGGATGGTGTTGCGATGATCTTGGGTAATGACATTGCAGGTTGCCGGGTCTGGGCGGCTCCTCATCCGACCCAGGGGGCTGGTGATCCTGTTGTGTGTACTGAGCCTGTTCGGAATGAAATGCGTTTTTCTGTCACGTCTGGTGTCTTGACACTCACTTCTGAGGCACTGATGGCTCTCTGTGAGGGTGGGGGTGTGGTCTCTGACTGTGGTTTTGCAGTGCCTGTTCTTCCCGGGTCTAGTGACCTGGTGATGGAGCGGGGGGTTAAAGCGCTGAAACGAGTCGTGGATGTGGTTGGTGAACCAGACCACACTTTGGAATCAGTACCGGGTAGCCTGCATAATGGTTCTGCTAAACAAAGGGTTTGTGCTGTGTCGAAATTGGGCACCATGCCGCCAGACACAAATTCAAACTTGTTTGTGGAGGGGGCTTCTGCCTCCAGCTCGGTGGCATTTGGGGAGGTTTATAGTCACTTGGAGGGTGCTGTAGATCTCCTTAGTGGAGTTTGGGGCCGCTTAGTCAAAGCCGCCACTGCTTCATCTGTGAGGATAGTTAATTGGGTTCAGCGGGTTTATGTCAGGGACAGTAAGCCCGTTTGGCCGAGTGGCTCTCCTAGGGACTTTCAAATGTGTGGCATGTACTCTGTCTCTGCCTGGTTTCTTTTGTTGCAGGCCTGCTCTTTGAAAATCTTGCCCGGGTCGACTGCTCAGGTCTGGATCTACATCGTGGCGATTGGGTGTTGGATCCTGTGGACCAGGGCGTGGGGTGCTGCGCTTGGTACAGCCCCGCTGCGCGACTACTCTGTACATCTGTGGGCTTGCCCACTGGTGTCAGGTACTAGTGTCCAGTCCTGTTTCGCACTATATGCTGTCCTGAGCTCCTCCTCGTTGCGCTTTGCCTCTGTCCCTCCAGATGTGCTGCTCTGCGCTGCACACCGCGTTTTCGTTGACCGCGGTTGTGTTGGTTCTTCTTGCCTCGGTTGTCTGCAGTCTGGTCTGTTCCTGATGGTTCCTCCGGCTCACCTCCTGAGATCTCGTTCAAAACGCCTCGACAATGCTGTTTATGGTGAACACATTGTCTGGGGGTCAAGAGGTAAATTAGATCGGCTGCCTGTTCATACAAGTATTGACTGCTGTCCTCCTGCTATCCTGCTCATCTTGGTACTCCTACTCGTCCTAGTCTCTTGTAAGCGTCCTGCCTACTGGGTGGTTTATTGTCCCTCACTGTTACGTTGGGTCTCTTTTGGGGCCCTGTGGGGGGCCCTTTTTTGTAGGGGGGGGATGTTACGACCCCGGGTCGTAGCTTGGGGTCCTGTGGGGGCGGGGCCTCTGCTGTTGTGGTTGCTCCTCTCTCTGCCTCTTCTGCACAGGTGTTGGGCGTTGCGCTGAGTGCGGAGGGCTCCTCTCCGGTTGGCCGCAGGGGCATTTAAAACGTCGTGCAGGTGCGCACAGGGGCTCCTCCTCCGCGCTCACTTGGGTGAACCTCCTCGCCGCCGGTCGCGGCTGATCCCCATGAGCCCACGAACTCCTCATGCACATTTTAGTTTAGTTATCTTTTGTTAGCCTTAATCTTGTGTTGTTACGTGTCCTTAGCCCTCTGTAAATAAACCTTCCTTTCTGCACTTTTACCCGGTCTCGTCTTCCCTGTTCTGTTGCGGCCTCGAGCCGGTCGTAACAGGCCCGTAGGCCGAGACAACGGTGAGAGACCTGTCCCCGACCCGAAGGCGTAGGGACGCGACCCTCTCGTTCACCGGGGTAAACTCCAACACGTGACGGCTGAGCTGGGGGGCTATGAGCAAACCCACCCCAGCCCGCCGCCTCTCCCTGCGGGCAACTCCAGAAAAATGGAGCGTCCAGCCCCTCTCCAGGAGTTGGGATCCGGAACCCAGGCTGTGCGTGGAGGTGAGCCCGACTATATCTAGCCGGTACCTCTCAACCTCCCGCACGAGCTCAGGCTCCTTCCCCCCCAGCGAGGTGACGTTCCATATCCCGAACGCCAGAAGCTGCGCACGCGGACCAGGTCGTCGAGGCACCTGCCTTTGACTGCCACCCAGTCCTCTCTGTACCCAACCCCTACGGATCCCTCTGCGGGTGGTGGGTCCACAGGAGGGCGGGCCCACGTCATTCTTTCGGGCTGTGCCCGGCCGGGCCCCGTGGGCAGAGGCCCGACCACCAGACGCTCGCGTTCGAGCCCCAACCCCAGGCCTGGCTCCAGGGTGGGGCCCCGGTTGCGCCATACCGGGCGACGTCACGGTCCTTGTTATTATACTGTCCATAGAAGTCCATAGAACTGCTCTTTGTCTGACCCGTCACCTAAGACCTGTTAGCCATGGGAGACCCTACCAGGGGCATAAAGCCCAGACAACATAGCTCCTCGGATCATTCGGGCGCTCAAACAACCCCACCACGTTAAGGTAGCAGTTCACGGGGTGGTTCAATGATAACATTTGAGGCATTTAAACTTTGCCCTCAAAGGTTGCCTGTTCACACCACTCAGCCGCAAGGGCACTGTCCCTCAAATAAAATAAACATTGTTTTGTGTTGAAAGATAAAGTAATTAGGTATAAACAAATGAACATGCTGCATTGTAAGTGAGCAAAAAAGGAATCAAATTAAAACATCAAACATATTTGGTCTGAGGTTTCTTGTGTTTTTTTTGTGTTTTTTTACTGAAAAGTACACACACACACACACGACAACTGTGAAGTGAAAGCAAAATGATACACAGTAAGCTACTGATAAATAGCCCATGTAAACTCATAAATAATTCATATAAATTCACAAACGTGAGCCACAACCCATGTCACATGTCCACTCTCATAATTAAAACACGTGCATAACATACTTTATTAAGATATACAGCAGTACACAATCGGTTCATAATGCCAAGTATCTCATATAAACTCAATCTATAGCATAGGATGGGATAGGAGCAATGGTGAGACACGACTCACAGCCGGCGAGCCACCGGAAGTAGGTCGGAGCTGTTTGCGGCGCTTGCTGTCTCTGCAAAACAGGCGGTGATTTTTCGGGGGGGTTGACAGGGTGCAAATGAGATGTAAATGAGCCCTATTGTCCCAACAGTAGAGAGGTGAGAATGGCCCAAAACTTCAGAGGCCGTTTAATCCCCTTTTGGGAATTGATAACTTCAAATCACTGCTACGCCTCCAAATATTACCAAATATTATCCATGTGTTACACATCATTGGAAAGCTTGGCGACTACACTTTAACACTCTGTTATTATCTCATAATGTCCCAAAACCGACTTGTGTCTCACATATGTCAAGCCTTTATTTGTTTTAATTTGGATGATTATGGCATTTTCAAAATATTCTAATTTTATGAGATTTCTTATTTGGGTTTTTTTAAGCTGAGCCATAATCATCATCAAAATGATAACAAATATAGGCTCTACATATCTCACTTTGCATGTAATGAGTCTGTCATATATAAGTGTCACAGTTTAAGTTGAATAACAGAAGTGAATGCACTTTGATATGACGAGCACCTGTATGTTTGATTGATTGATTGGATTTATTTGAGTGATTATTTACATTATTTACATTAAGATTGTTGCAGTGCAGAACAACAACTCAAAACTTGGGTGCTATTCCTAATCCCCTCAAAGATTAAATATAGAAGTTAAGATGAAGCCACTCTTGACACTGTTGTCACCCAGGGACTAAGTAACTTAAATCTATTATAGAGGATATGAAGGTGTATTGACATAAGATCTTATAAAATGGTACAAGGCTCTGAATCCCTTCTGGCTGCTTGAGTTTGAGCTAACATTCGGTTTGCTCTTTCCAAAACTTGCTCTCTGGATTGATCATTAAATCTTTCCATCATTCTATCAATTTGTTTGGCATGTTCTTTTTGCAACTGTAGTACAAATGCTTTCATACTTTCACCTTGTTGTTTCATCTCTTCAATTTGCTGTTGGTGTCTTCTCTCCACCTCTCCTCTCTCCCTCATGATCTGTTCCTCTTTCTCTTTCATAATCTTCTCCTGCTCTTCCTTAATGGCCGCTTCAGCCTCTTTGAGCATCTCGTTGGTGTAGTAGCTTCCTCCATTCTCCTTCACCATGTTGTCGACCTTCTCCACCAGCTCCTTCACTTGAGTGCGGTCATTCTTTACCCTGTTATTAAACACATGGAATCTGTTTCCACAGTCGGCGATCAGCTTCTTTAGAGTACGATCAGCTTTCTTTATGTAATCTTCAATAGCCATGTCTTCCTCCTCCAGATCGTCTCCACGTGTGAAGAGGATCATTATGTACTTCTCAGCACCCTCCCCAAAAGCCTTCTTAATTAATTCTACTGCACTTTTTTCTTCTTCTGTGAATCGGCCGATTTGCATCACCAACAGGAAGACGTGTGGTCCAGGAGCCAGAAGGTTGATGCATTTTGTCATTTCAACAAGGGTTTCCTCATTGGACAGCTCGCTGTCATACAATCCAGGAGTGTCCACCACAGTGACACGGCGCCCGTCAACCTCACACTTTCCTTTTCTACATTCCCGAGTGATGGACGTCGCACTTGCCTTAGATTCAAACTCCTTTCTTGCCAGGATGGTATTAGCGGTTGCGCTCTTTCCACCACCAGTTTTTCCAACCAGTGCGATCTTCATACCTGTGGAGAAGATTGATTATAATGTTACTTTAGCATAGCCTAAATAAATGTGGTATTATATATTATACATATAGCTTTTACATGAAAAAGATAAATGCATTGACTTTTTAAATTAAATATCTGTACGAAACCAGGCCAGAATGTTGCATATAACATAACGTGTAAAACGCCTGTGTACTTTTGCTTTTTGTTAAAGCATGGGCTGGTGGGGTGTATGTGCATTGTGACTATAAAGATTCCTCATGAATTTCCATGTTTAACAAAGTCTAGATTTGTTCGCGCAGAGAAGCCTATCAATGTTTCCCCCTGAACACTGATGGTGCTGCTGTGCCATGCATAATGCAGACGGGACCATTCCTCAGCGTCAAAAGTAGCCCACACTGTGCAGAAATATGTGTTTATTTTCGTCAACACCACGGTCCAAAGCACTTACTCCCATGCACTCCTCCCCGTCTCCCCTCCTTATCACTTCAAGGTCTTTCATCAACAGTGCGACTTTCTTTCACACTGTATTTAGTCGGTGAATCAAAACCTTTTCCTGAGAGAGGGAAGAGAAAGTCTGTGTGCTGCGATATCGGTGTGGAGTCATCCTAACGCACGGGCCACATAACAGTCCCGGGCCGAGGATCTCCTATGGCAGCCTCATGTTCTTCCTTTAGCATTACAGGCTTTTATAAGCTCTATCAGGTCAAACCAAAGAACAAAAATCCCACCATGAGTTAAACACTGTCCGTGTCCAGTGTCCCGAGAGAAAAAGATGTACCCGCCGTGTCTATGGTCTGCACTTGGCTGAAATGCCAAAAAAAAAGGCATGTGTTCAACCCCACTCTCCCACCACCGCAGAAAGAGTCTGGTTGGAGGACAGAAGGTTGCTCTACATAACATCGCCATTGGCCATGGGTGTTTGTCGAGCCCACTATGCGCCAGGTCTGGAGGTGCGAGCTCTCACTGTGCGCTCCTCCTAGGCGGAAAATGTGGCAGACTCGATCCCCAGACTCGATCCCCAGACTCGATCCCCAGACTCGATCCTCAGACTCGATCCCCAGACTCGATCCCCAGACTCGATCCCCAGACTCCATCCTCAGACTCCATCCCCAGACTCCATCCTCAGACTCCATCCTCAGACTCCATCCTCAGACTCCATCCCCAGACTCTATCCTCAGACTCTATCCTCAGACTCCATCCTCAGACTCCATCCTCAGACTCCATCCCCAGACTCTATCCTCAGACTCCATCCTCAGACTCCATCCTCAGACTCCATCCCCAGACTCTATCCTCAGACTCTATCCTCAGACTCCATCCTCAGACTCCATCCCCAGACTCTATCCTCAGACTCTATCCTCAGACTCCATCCTCAGACTCCATCCTCAGACTCCATCCCCAGACTCTATCCTCAGACTCCATCCTCAGACTCCATCCTCAGACTCCATCCCCAGACTCTATCCTCAGACTCCATCCTCAGACTCCATCCCCAGACTCTATCCTCAGACTCTATCCTCAGACTCCATCCCCAGACTCTATCCTCAGACTCTATCCTCAGACTCCATCCTCAGACTCCATCCTCAGACTCCATCCCCAGACTCTATCCTCAGACTCTATCCTCAGACTCCATCCTCAGACTCCATCCTCAGACTCCATCCTCAGACTCCATCCTCAGGCTACAGCACCTTCACTGGCTGATTTTGCTCCACACTGACCGACCGGACTTCCAGCTGAACTACACTCAAACCCGCCGTTATCTCCTGGCGCAGGTCAATTCAATACTTGTCCAAACCTCCCTCTGTCCGTGCACTTTGGATAAACCATTAAAGCCGACGAAGTGACAAACAGACTGACCTAAACTTTGTTGGGAGTTACGAGAGCAGCAGCGGAAAAACACAAACCATCATCAGAACTCCACTCTGGGAAGGAAAGTGTTCCGTCGCCAACTCACTGTTAACCTGCAAAAAAGAGCCACGTTTGCTCTTTCTGTTACAGCACTGACCTACGCTTTGCATTTAATGTTTGATTATGTGTTTGATAACGATCCATTCCCATGCAGGTCTCTAATGCTTCTAATGTCTCTAAAATACTTCACACTTCAGTTATATTTTCTTCTTATGATCTTACCAGGTTTTGCAGATGCCATTTCGTCTGGATTAGATGGAGTCTGGGTCTGTGGACAGAAGATAATAGAAATAGAAAATAAATACCACATACTGTAACAACAAACACAACAATGTGTTTATTTACATTAAATCTACAGTGTCAACTCTCACTACATTATGTTATAGGGCAATCATGAATACAACCTTTAAGAAGGAGGAACAAAGTCCCAATCCTATTCCTAAAGTCATCAATGATGATCAGCTGTGCCCACTATAGAAAACATACTAATACGAATCACTTTACATGGGTGGACATTATTCAGAAACAAAGCTGTTTAGCCACACACAAAACCTTAAGTTGAGCACACAGATCGCTTAAAGAGGGTCTTGACACTTCACTGTGGGTTATCGCCCTGTAACTGGTAATGTTTATACTGGTTGTATAAATATGTGCTGCTCGTGTCCTCCAGCAGAACGCTCCTTGCCTACGGTTGGTGATGATGTTTTCTCCCTGTGCACAGGGAAATAAATGACCACTTGATTCGGATTTTAACACTCTCGATTGATTATTTGTAAGACTATTAATACATAAAAATTCCACAACAGAACAACAGTGAGACGTGATCAACTCCTGGTTTAACAGTAATCAAACCAAGCACAGATCAGAGAGAGCCCCGTGAAGAGGCTTTAGAGACGGAGCAGACTGAGGAGTAGACAGCACAGGGAAGAGGAGGGGACGAAGGACACACAGACACACAGCGTCACTGATACACACAGTCAATGACTTTACAAATAAAGGATGTACCATTTTTAAGGTCAAACTGCAGTGAAAAGTTTTCTCTGACTCACCGTTACTTTGTACTTCAGAAAGTCTTCAGTCAACTCGTACTTCAGCGGCTGCAGTGTGTGTCAGGAGTTTGTCCTGTGAAGAGACATTCACTACATTACAGTCACATCTGTGTAAAAATACAATCATTTTATATATATATATATATATATATATATATATATATATATATAAAATGATTGTATGTGTATATATATATATATATATATATATATATATTGTGTGTATATATATATATATATATATATATACACACATACAGTGGTCCTTCGCTATATCGCGGTTCACCTTTCGCAGCCTCGCTCTTTCGCGGATTTATTTTTAGCACAATATTGCATGCTTTTTTACAGTGTATGAACTCCATACGCGCATTGTATTCTGCGTCCTGATTGGCTAGTCGCAGAGTGTCCGAATGTCCACACTAGTCCCTAACCCCTCATTCACTACATAGGCCCACACTATATCAGACCTGAACTTAAACAGCCACATTAAAGCAATAACATCATCAGCTTTTTACCATCTGAAAAACATTGCTAAGATCAGAGGAATAGTGTCAAAACCAGACTTGGAGACACTCATCCATGCATTTGTCTCCAGCAGGTTAGACTACTGTAACGGCCTGCTCACTGGCCTTTCTAAACGAGCTGTTAGACAGCTGCAGAACATCCAGAACGCTGCTGCTCGAGTCCTGACAAGAACCAGGAAATATGACCATATTAGTCCAGTGCTCCGGTCTCTGCACTGGCTTCCTGTCACTCAGAGAATAGAATTTAAAACAGCTCTGCTCGTGTACAAGTCGTTTCATGGTTTAGCACCAAAGTACATCTCTGACATGTTAGAGCCGTATGAACCATCTCGGGCCCTGAGAACTTCAGGGAGGGGTCTCCTGGTGGTTCCCAGAGTCAATAATAAACACGGTGAGGCTGCGTTTCAGTTTCATGCAGCTAAAATCTGGAACAGTCTTCATGAGGATGTGAGACAGGCCTCGACTCTGACAATGTTCAAATCCAGACTGAAAACAGCTCTTTTTACCCGAGCATATGAAAACTGAAAGTATTTTATCTGCACTCTTGCCTTTTACTGTCATTGATAAATTTTTATGTTGATGTTTTAATGATTGATTTGATCTGTTTTCTTGTAATTTTATGCAACTGTGAAGCACTTTGAATTGCCTTGTGTATGAATTGTGCTCTACAAATAAACTTGCCTTGCCTTGCCTTGCCTATATAGTAGACTATATAGTCACTGATTCTGTGGCTATTCGGACAGAAATCACTACTTTCTCCGAGCTGCGTGACGTCACACGCGCTGCGGCGTGGAGATTATTTTAATTTTTTTCTGAATTTATTTATTGTTACATGAAACAGAACGACAGTTTTGGCACTTTTACAGGCGTTTTATTTGACATTTAAATTTAAATTACAACTATCATAAAAAAAAAAAAATCACTCCAGCGTCAGCTCAAAGACATGCATAAAGTAGGTCAGCCCGGTGTCCGAAGCGCTAGCAGAATGAGTGCACTACATCTGCTAAAAGTTCACTAAACTCCGGAAAAAATGTATTTCTGCGATAAAGACCGACCAAACTCATGAGACAGGGGACTAATTATGGATAAATACGAGTCAGATATATTTAACATGGATTTTACATGAATGGCTTGGATTATTTGAGAGGAAGCTATCGCTCATTTAACAGCTCCAGCTAAAGGTTAGCAGCTAACGCTAGCATTGTTTAACCATAACCGTTTATATTTAAGTCATTTATTCATGATAAATACGCAACACACGATTGAAACAGCTGATTTCATTCCGTCGTGTTGTTTAGTTCAAAGACCTGTTGCTGTCAGGCGTTCTTCTCCGACTCTCGCAATGCATTGTGGTCTATATTGACCTGTTTAGTGACCGCTGATGCTCACTACTTTTCAGAATGCATTGTGGGAAATTTTGACTGCACTACTTTTTTTCTCTCTGGACATTCGGACATCCCTACAAAATGGCGTGACCACTATATAGTGCACTATATAGGGAATAGTGTGGACATTCGGACACAGTGAGCCTCCTCTCGTTGCAGAGAGGATCTTTGTGTGTCCCGTCAACACATCAGCGCACACACTACACACCGCAGACTCACAGCAGCACAGGCCGGGCATGAAGGTCCAATTCCACCTTCACTTTCTCTGAACTTTCCCGTGAAAATAAACCCCGCTAGCATGTGGCGCTCGCCTGAGCTCAACACTCGCCTTCTGAACCTGAAACTGCTACGATAAAACTTTGGTCGTAGCTACGGTTGTCTCTAAGTTTGAACAATCGCACAGCGGAGACGAGAGCAGCTCACGATGTTTCCATCCCCACGTCTGTAATGTGAATCTAAAAGTCTTATTAGACAAATAAAATCACAGTGACAGCAGGCATAAAGGAGATCCCGTGAACTAGTGAGAGAAGTGTGTAAAGTGTGTGCTGAGAGGTTTTACTGCCTTAAAACATATATAATCATTGTCATTGTCATTTATTGTATAAAATAAAGCTGTCTACTTCACGGATTTCGTTTATTGCGGGTTATTTTTAGAACATAACCCCCGCGATAAACGAGGGACCACTGTATATATATATATATATTAGGGGTGGGCATAGATTATTTTTTTTAATCTAGATTAATTTTGAAATTAATCTAGATTAATCTATAGATTAAAATGGTTTATTTTATTTCTGCCGGAATATGTGCTACCCAAAAATAATAACTAAAATTGAGACCAGTTGTTTACAAAATGCATCACAAGCTGCTTAAGAAAGCTGTTAAACTATGATAATTGGTGATGAAAATAAATCATGTTCAATAAGACGTAGCCTACCTAAAGCGAAGGAGTGAGAGAAAAAAATATTTAAATATAGTCGGACTCGGCGCGCAAGGGACAGCGGCGCCCCACAGCGTCAACATGCTTATTTTGCGTAACAAAAGTCACTGCTGGAGTGGGACAGTGGGCGGAGAGAGGAGTGTAGGGTTGACAGAGGGACAGTTTGTGAACGCACGACCGCGGGACGTGAGCGCGGCCTGCGGGCAAACGGTTTCAGAGCGCGGCTCTGGGGAAACGCTCCCAGCGCCAGCGCTGTCCCGGGCCATAGGAGAGGAAAAGGCGCGCGGGGTCCGTGAGTGACGAGGCGGCTACAGGAGCCCCGTCACTCACGTCTTCCACCTGTTCCCTCAGCTCCGCTCTGGGCCGCCTCCGAACGGCAGCGACGTCACCGCACACAGTCTCCTCCTCAGCCCCGGTCATCTCCCCCGCTGCTCCATGAGGAGCTCAAAGTGAGTCATCATAGCTTGCGTAGTATAGATTAATGCCGATATTTTTTTTATCGCCCGACAAGACTATTGCGTTAACGCAGCACGTTAACGCCGATAACGGCCCACCACTAATATATATACATATACACATATATATATATATACACACAAACATATAAAAACAGGTAAGACAGAAGGGTAGATAATGTTATAGATTGAAAATCCAAACTTAACATGGTAGAAGTAGTTCTTACCTTGTGTGTGCTCTGTGAGACTGTGGCTGAGGAGCTCTCCCTCTTTATACAGAGGAGGCGGAGGAGGAGGAGGAGGAGGAGGAGGAGGAGGAGGAGAGGAAGTCACATGATTTCACAGAAACAGCTCCAGTTCTTTTCAGAGCAGTTACAGTGAGAGGGAAAAGTAAGTACACCGTATGGAAGTTCTTACATTTCTGCTGAAATTGTTTATAAAATGTGGTCTGATTATTTTATTGAAATGATAAGAATGAGTAAACAGCCACTGTTTTTCCATACGGATTGATGCGTACCTGGTCGAAGAATTTGGCCATGGTCCCCAGACTGCTGTGAAGTTCGAAAGGATTCGAGTGCACACAGCAGTCTGGCGTTAGCCAGGCTAGTAGAAGTTGGCCTTCTGAGGCAAAAAGTGCCAATTTTTCACTTTTAGCATTTTTCACAGTGCGCGCATTCATTGTTCTGCCACGATTCAGTCTATCATGTTTATAGCAGGTTTTTGACGTAAAATAAGCAGCGTTTTGCTGCTTGTGGTCCAGAGAACGCTTTTGTGGAGCTCAAAGTCTCCCATTTTCCACGGCATGTGCGTCTGAGCGAGACTTCTCTGCCCCCCCCTCTCCTGCAGCGCCCTGCACAGAGCGAGAGAGTCCTGTTCATTTCAAACTCATTTCTGTATGTGTGCAAAATAGATTGAACTGATCATAAAGTCAATCAGGATACATAAACACAGTTCCCTGTGCAGATTCATTCATCAGAAATGACACATGCAGTCGCCTTACAGGCAGTGGTTCACATGGACTTTGGGAGGTGGTGGAACTCTAATCTCAAAGACTCAGAACGCTACATTAGGTCGATATATGAAAGGCTGTGTGTATATTACATGTAACAGAAGGTTACTTTTAATTTATGCGTTTAAAAATAAGTTTTAAACCATTTCACAGAATAAGATTTCTTTATATGTGCTCTTGTTTGAGATACTCCCAGAAAATTAGAGCAACAGCCAGTCCTAGGCGGGATTTTTTTGAATAATCAGATACAATTTAGTGCAATCTGGTGTATTTAAGGCAAACATATGCTGTTTGAATTACATATACAGTCATTATGATTACTTTCCTAAAAAAAAGAAAGAAAAAAAAAGAAAGAAGCAACACTGATTTTGATAGCTGAAAATAGACTTTTATTATTTTATCTATGTATTTATTGTTTTAATGTACTAAATCCTGTGTAAGTGTTTCCCTGCGGGGCCCCTCTGCTGTGTGTGTCAGCTCCGCCCCTGTTCTTCCTCCGTCTGTAGCTGCTCGTCGCGCAGAGCAGTGAGGAGGAGACACAGGCTCACACGAGTCTTTAGCCTGGGTTCATGACTCTGTTGTTACTTTTAAACTGCGGACAGATTCAGAGGCTCTGATCAGAGGAAATACTGTTTATCGCCGTTTCTCTTCATTATGTTTCCTAAATGTATCTCTAAAACCGAAAATATGAGGCTGATTGATACGAAATAAAAAGCAGGTAAAGCTTGGGAAGAGTAGACTCCGTTTATGGATTGGTTTATGTCCATAACGTTCATGATTTCGTGATCAATGCTGTTATATTGAGGCACATTAAACCCGCGCGCATGAGGAGCGGACTGACCTGCTGCTGATCTTATGATTACTGCTCCAGATTCTGAAGAGTGGACTTTATTCCAGCGCAACTTCAGCAAATGTGTAATACAACTACCCAACCTAGTATTCATTGCATTGATTTATCTCACAGGCAGACTTTCGCCTGTGTGCGAAATGACAAAGTGGCAATCATTAACTTTTTTATGTTTTTATTTTTATTTTGGTCACGCGAAGGTGCGGGAACGCCCGACCTCATCAGCTTTCAGGCATTCATAAAAAAAAACACTTATTTGCAAAGTTCTGCAAAAATCCTGGTGCTGGTGACGAGACATGTGATCCATGAGTGTTTGTGACTCTGCAGACCCTCGCTCTCTGCAGCTTCATGTGCAGAGTATAGACCCCGTGCGCATCAAAGCCGCTAAAGCAGAGATCACCCGCGTCTCATGGAACATGAAATCAACTGACCAGCAGGTGCACGGACCTTAAACACACAGCTAATTTTTTTTACAATTCTATCCCCCCCTACGTTTAATACAATATTACAGCAGAAGTAGGGATAGGGATAAAAGAAACAGAGACGGGGACACAAAAACCAGAAGGGGGGAACATCCCCCCAGCAAATCGCACCCTGACCATATATCCTTTGTTAAAATCAAAAGGACAAGGTTTATAACGACAGAAATGCATATTTATGTACATAGAAGTTAATGAGAGCCCAGCGACCTGACCCGAAATTAGTCTCTGGCTCAATAAATACCCAAATTCGATGCAGGACAGACTGGAGTGAGTGGTAAATTGTTAGCATCACAGCTAACAGGCTTTTTGCATTACAGCCGACGATATTTAGCTTAGAACTACAGCAAACTCAATTTTACACATAAAATATAAAGATATTGACCACATTGCTGTATCACAAAAGATCATATTATGTCCACACCAGGTGTATCTGTGCCAGCTCACTATCTCCAATTAAAAATATTTGCTGGAGATACATACGTACAAGGTAGACAAAACAGAAATAAATGTTGAAAAAAATGTTTTTAATGAGAAGGCAATGTTTATAACTGTAAAGTCTTACAATCGCATTTGTCATTCTAATAGGATGTACCTCAGGATCATTATCCCAGGCTATCCACTCTGATGTAGAAAATGCAGATTTTAGTAGAATGATATCACCTGGATTATATATCACCCAGGGCTTGTGTTGCAATAAACCAATGCTGCAGGCAGTTCATCCCACATGTGTATTTGTACAGATGTATGCCTTGGTAAACAGGTTAATTTAATAAAATATGTTCAAAGATGATTCACACCAATAACAATCCCAACTCATTCATATATCAAAGGTGGAAAGGTAAGTTTTTGCGTCGCTTGTGCGCCAAACAATAAGGGAATATGACGCAGTGGATTTCAGCTTGTGACGGCCTGTGCCGTTGGGGTAGGGGGAGGGACCCTGTGTCTGCGGTTGCTCCTCCCTCAGCTCTCCTCTCCAGGTGCAGCTCCGGATTGGTCAGCTGTCGGGCCTGGCCCTTTAAGGACTACCAAGCTGCACCTATGGGAGGCGTCTCGGCTTTCCACCAGGCTGTACCTTTGCGGCAGCACCGCTGTTGGACTCTGTACATACCCTTCCATTCTGTTAGTAATAAAGGAAGCGTGAACCGTCTGTCTGTGTCAAGTAATTGAGCCAGTCTTGACAGGTGGGGGCTCGTCCATATGTTGGTTGTTTTGGTTATTATGCGGTGTGCTACATTGGGCTCTGTTATTGGTGTATGTCCTCGGGGGGTCTCCTGGTAAGCTGTCGGCTCATTCCCAATAGGGGGGTGGTGTCGGTGGGGGTGATTAGGCATGATCCGCGGCAGGTTGACTGTTTAGTCGACCGAGGGGTTCGGCTGACGGGTATCATATGGTGGTCTGCGTAGCAGAGAGCTGACGTCCTGCTGGGCCGTATGTGTAAGTCCCTCCGCGAAGAGAGGGGTGCTGCCGCGGGGTGCAGGGGGTGCGGGCGCCGAGTTTTTTGCCGGGCCACCACGGTTGCCCGTGGGGTCCAAGAGTGGGTTCACGTTTGAGCAGCAGGAGCGCTTGCTGCAGTTACAGCTGGAGGTGGAAAGTGTAAAGCTCCGGGTTTGTAGGGAGTCCGCCGCGACGGGGGCGGTTGGACTGGCAAACGTGCGGGAGCACACTGAGTCGTCCAATCTGCGGTATGTGCCTGTATTTAATGAGTCTGATCCGGATACGTTTTTCACTCTGTTTGAGAGGGTGGCTATGGTTAGGGACTGGCCAGATGCTGAGAGGATTGTGTTGTTACAGTGTGTGCTTTCGGGTAAAGCACAGGAGGCGTACTCTGCTATCTGTGCGCAGGATAATCTGACCTATGGACAGGTGAAAATTGCTGTGTTGAAAGCGTATCAGTTGACTGCTGAGGCGTATAGACAACGTTTTCGCCGCTGGGTGAAGGGCGAAAGGCAGACCCACATGGAATTTGTGAATGAGCTCACTACTTATTTTAAGCGGTGGTTCACAGCTGCAGGTGTTAACACTTTTGGACAGCTATCAGATCTGGTTATGGTGGAGTAATTTAAGAACGCTCTACCGGGAAGGGTAGTGACGTATCTGAATGAACGGGAACCGGTGAGGGTGATGAGGGCTGCTCAATTGGCAGACGATTTTGTCCTCACGCATCAGGTTTTTGGCCCGGGTTTAGTGAATTCGGCACCTAGGGTGGGTGTTGGTGATTTGCGCGCTTTGGATGAGAAATTCTGTCCGGGTCGGCCGGGGCATTTACGGGACGTGGATGTGTGTCATTATTGTCGCAGAGAAGGGCATTGGAAAAGTTCGTGTCCGTTGCTGAAGGGTAAAGGGCGCCCATCACCAGCTATGTTGTGCAGTGAGTCGCCAAGAGCTAGGGCTGTGGAGGCCCGTGGTTGTACAGGGTTTGAGCCTTTTATTATGGATTATTTATTTATATATTTATTATGCGCGTGTATCACTGGCAGGAAGTGCAGATGGTGTGTATATTAAAGTGCTTCGTGATACTGGGGCTAAGCACTCATTCATCGTGGAGTCGGTGTTGCCTTTTGCAAAAGAATCGCCTGTTAGTGATTTTATTCTGATGCGTGGTATGGAGCTTGGTTGTGTTCCGGTGCCTCGGTGGCTTTGGAATGTGGTTTTGCGTCTGGGGTGTTTCCTGTAGCAGTTTGGCCTGCGTTGCCATTAGAGGGTGTGAGTATGGTTTTGGGTAATGACATCTGTGGAAGCGCTGTGTGGGCGTCTGGTCCACCTTGTCCGGTTGTGGTGTGAAGAAAACAGCCGTTTTCCTGTGTTGTCCTTGTACACAATAAAATAGTATCACTACGACGGAGTTTACTTTTCCCCTATTTTAAACATTACCTTTAATTGACAACACCGCGCATTCAAACTGAAAAAGGAGTTAAGAACCGTCAAATTCTACTCTACGTAAAACTAATAAAAATACATACCAGGATTGATGACAAATCAAGGAATTCAAATTAGAAGTTTTATTTCCCTCACATGTCATCTTAATACAGAATTCTGCTTTTCCCCAGTTCCCTATCCATTGTGCCTGCCAGCAGCCGTTCCCAATGGGCAGACTGGTTTTTTACTGGGGAAGCGCAGAGTATCTTACACATTCCAATGTTTACAAGATTTATGAGGATAAGACCACATGTCGTTGTTTCCATCGTTTCCATTGGTTCCCAAAGCTGTCCATTCAGCTCCGCCTTGGTCTCCTAATGTACTTTGACCCTTTTTGACCATGTGGCCAGTGGACCGGGTGGGGGTTGCTGAGTCTCTTAATCTTCCCTGAAACAAAGGACTTTGGAAACCACACCTTATACTGCACTCAATGAAAACTTTTGGTTAGTTTGCTAAATAGCCAAAAGAACAAAACATCGTATAGAAATATTATATCTCTTCAGACCCCCTTCTGAGCTCCCAAAAGGAGGTCATCAAAACCATAATATTTTCTAGTTCACAAAAGTACAGCCTGTATCAAAAATCACAGTACAATTTCCCATATTATAATACCAAAAGAACATGTTCACTTTATGTAGGGCATACTCAACCAGCCGCTGAGTGGTTTCAAAATCATCTCTCTCTTCCCATGTGTAACTTCCGCTTACTAGTCTTTCCAGGCGGAACTTGGCTGGTTTTTATTCCGTGTCAACGGTACATTTCACCTTTTACGTCCCCCTGGGACCGTCTCTGATTGACACAAAAATAAACATTCCTGCAACACAAAACACAGCAAGCGCAACAACACCGAACAGTGTTGTTTAGATATCATCTCCACCACAATTTTCTCCATCACAGCCTTGTCGGGGGTCGTTCCATTCATATTTCAAAGCCTGCCGTACTCTTTCCAAGTACAGGCTGGGACCACCCCCTTCTGGCGTTTCCCTTGTCCCTAGCTCCGTGTCCCCCTGGGACGCATCACCCATCGTATAGATGCCCCCAGTGGAACCCAGAGCCCTGGAGACCATGCTGCGAATGAGAGGCACAACACAACAAAACAAGAGTATTACACCTATAAGAATACCCACCTTTTGAAGGATATGGATCCAGGAACCGGAATTCAACCAATTTAGCCAGGTCCACTGAGGACCCTGGTCTTCTTGAGACGCGAGGAAGTCTTTGAGTTCCTTTACTTTATTTTTAATGGCTGTCCAATTGCCAGTGTCGTCGGGAATATATGTACAGCAGTGGTCAAGGCCCACTGCTGCGCACATACCACCCTGTTCAGCGTACAGGGCGTCTAACGCCACTCTATTTTGCATAGCCACAACAGCCACTGCCTTAAGTTCTGGACTCCGTTCCATTTGGTCCAAGATGTCGCCTATTACCTCAGTTAGGTCCTCCAGGATCCACCATACCTCATTTAGACGCTGCATGGAGGCCGCCACACCGATCATAGGGATCAGCGTGGCGATAAATCCTTTCCCATCTCCGAACAGGGGCTTACGTCCGCCGTTATCAGAGAAAGGTATGTATGATTGACCGAGGGTACGATCTCCCACCTGCAGGGTGTCCCTTTTTCTCATGCTGTGCTTATGTAGGTTATGGTGTCTATATTCTCGTACGGCGTCTTGCATTAGTGCATCTGACACCACAATAGATGAGGGCTTCAAACGAGCCAGAGTGCAGGTCCCACACCAACCACGCGGCAGGGTCAAATAACTATTATCGCCGCATAGCCAGATGTGTCCGACCGGGGTGGGAAATCCCCCTCTCAGTGGGACTGATACTACCGCGGAGTAGGTTAGGGGAGTCATTTCCACCACCCTAGCCCAAGTGGTTCGGTTCAACGGCCATGTTTGTCCGAAAAACGGATGCCTTCTCTGTTTTATCTCGCTTTTTTCTACGAGGTCACTGTGGAATTTCACTACCCTCTCGGCCCAAGTTTGGTTTCTTACAGAAAACCCATCACCTATGTAATCTAAACACGATGTTTTACCCAAGGGACGGTCCCCCTGCCCACATTCCCGCTTAAACCCGAGGGGCGCTACTAGCTCCTTCCTAAAATGTGTCACTCCAGCAAACCGTATCCCCTTCCTCAAGGTGTCATTGGTTCCGGTCGTCCAATTCCCTGGCCAGACCCATTGTAAGGGACTAGCATACTTTTTGTATGGCTCGCACCCCGGTAGGACCCTATCAGTCCACCTCCACCAATGGTAGAGCCACAATAGACAAACCGAGGCCCTTACCGAAATCGGGACTGGGACAGTGGACGGCACTTCTGCAGCATGATGGGGCCTGAGGGAGCACACCCAACAGGGCGGGGTTGAGTTGGTAATCATGGCCGTGTGCTTAGCTAATTTTACCCATTTATTCTCTCCTGGTTTATGACCCCCCGTATTGAAAGACCGTCGCTTCCTAGATCCATCTCCCTCTGTGGAAACAGACATGTTAGATACATCATAAATCACAGGTTTCAAAACAGCGTAATTTGTTCCTTCTTTGTTTTCCCATGTTTATCATTTTTTCTGTACAATGGGTGATCCAGTCTAGGGTGTGTTGGTCCGACACTGCTTCTCTCATTTTCACCAACATTGTACCTGCATTGTTGCAGTAGATGACCAGATTTTCTCCAGGTGTTTTACCTACGTCTTTGCATACCTTGTAGAGGGCCAATTTCAATTCTTTGATAGGGTGTCCTCTGACCCGTCCCTCACAACTATGTGGATCGTCTATTTTTATTACTGTTGGTATGATGAGCAAGCAAAGAGCAAGTGTCAGGCCCCACACCCCGTATGGACACCTTACAGGTCCTGGTTTTAAAACCCAGGCCTTAAGTCCATATTTGTTAGTCTTTTTTATGTCTTTGTGACCGTCTGGGTTGGGGTTGGTGTCCCCCACCCCCTTCAGTGGGGCTGTTAGACCCACTACTATATTCGTCAGGATGTGTCAACCGTCTGGGATGCGTATGAGTCCAGTGTAAGCCTGTTTTCTCAGAACAGGGCTTCAAGTGTGACCAGTGGTACCAGTTGTCACGCCCCTCAACCTTAACTGCGGTGGCAGTCCTTTGAGTCACTTCAAAAGGTCCTAAGTATCTGGGAGCGTTCCAACAGGTCCTGGTGTGGTTTTTAATGTAGACCCTCGATGGTAAGTCCGCTGTGTAATCAGAAACAGTGGTGTCAGTCGCCACAATGGGTGTTAGTTCCTTCAAAAGTGTATTGAGAGCCTCAAAATACGGTCTGAACTGGAAGATGTTAGTAACTTCAGGCAAGGTCGCTGAGTTAGACTTAGGCAGGCACCCGGGCATGGCCCTGCCAAACACAAGTTCAAATGGGGTGAAATGAGTGGTGTTATTCACAGTGGACCTAAGGTGAAGTAACGCAGCGGGGAGCGAGGACAACCGAGTGGCTTTAGGGTTGTCTCGCAGCATTTTGGCAAGAACACTCTTCAGTGACCGATTCATTCTCTCCACTTTAGCGTTACCTTTAGGGTAATATACACAGGAGAACGATTTGTGAACACCCAAGAGACCACAGAGAGTCTTAACATCATGGGCCGTGAAGTGGGTCCCTGAATCACTGTGTAACTCCGAGGGAACCCCAAAGAGAGGGATCCAGTCTTTCAGAAGTACAGCCATGACCTCAGCTGAGCTTTCCCTTTTGCATGGGAAGAACGCCGGCCATCCCGAGAACGTGTCTACAATACCCAACAGAAATCGCTTACCTTGGTGAGGCACGAGCATGTCCGTGAAATCAATCTGGATCACATCACCAGGGTAGCGTCCAGTTTTCACCGCACCCGCACCTCGTTTGTGGTGTGGGTGAGGATTAAAGGCACCACATGTCTGACACGCACGTACAAAGTCTTTACACAAAAAGAGAGGCATCTTATGGTAGTAGTATTGTTCCAAGATGCTGGCCATGCCCTTCGGACCAAGGTGATTCAAACCATGTATTTCCTCTAGAACACGTTGTTCCATTGATGGCGTCAAGAATGGCAGGCCATTAGGGCCACGATAGACGCCATCAACGTACGCGTCAGCAAGGCGATGTCGTGACCAAAAGTCCTCACCGTATTCATCATGATAAGAACGGCACTCGTCGACACTCAGAAGTCCCTGAAAAGCAACAGGCGTAAAGTGGGGCTTCCAAAAGGTGTCTAAATGAAATTTAAGGCTGTGCGCCCGGCCTGGCGGCAAGTCCTCCACCAAGGTTCCCAAGCGATCCCACACTTCCATGGGCATCCAGAGATGACCTGAGTCAGTCAGAGCAACATCATGACCGTCAATTGTAGAAATACTGACCCATACATCTGAGACCAGCTGCAAGGACTCCAACAAAGGAGCCTGAACAAGCCCTACCAGCATCAAAGGATTACAATCCCCTTCACCGGGAGAGTCAAAATGATAATCACCCGCCATTTTCGCCGCAACATCCGCCGCCCTGTTGCCAATGGCAGTCATTGTGTCCGCTTTAGAATGACCAGGAACCTTCACTACCGCCACAGCAGCAGGGAGCAACAGACTGTCAGCCACTTCTTCGCAAAGTTCTTTATGGGCTACAGGAGTGCCCTTAGCGGTCAAAAAGCCGTTCCTTTTCCAAGACGACAAATCACGCAACACCAGGCCACACACATAAGCCGAGTCGGTGTAAATCGTGACACGCTGACCCGAAGCAACCTCCAACGCCAATTTCAGCGCCATCAACTCCGCAAACTGGGCGGAGGAGCCACCATAGGGGCCCCAGCTGGAAACTGTGCGAGTGTGGTGCGGTGGCGAAAGTTCAACAACTGCACCCCCAGCTGACAGGGACCCATCCGGGAGCCTGTGACAATGTCCGTCCGTGAAAAGCAAACGAGAGCCCGGTAAAGGTTGGTCTGATAAGTCAGGCCTAATCCGAGCCTGAGATTGAGAGAAAGACTCACAGCAATGTGGGGAGCCAGTAAGGGTCAGCCCTGCCGAAACGTTAGGAGCGTCATCGGCGGCAAAAGTTAAATTTGGGGCAGTCAGTTCCCTTGCAAGTCTCAATTGTCTTTGAGGAGTCAGGGCAAAGGTTTTAGATTGTACATAAGCAACCACCGAGTGAGAGGTATACACCACCAATGGATGACCCATTACTTCATGAGCCACCTTCTTCAATAAGGAAGCCAATGTATCAGCAAACAGCGCACAATCAGCGGCCTTCTTGGCAATTGGGTCCAACAAGGTGGATGCGTAAAGTATGATATTACGCTGACCACTTGCTCCTTTCTGCCACAAGAGCAATTGGTGATGGTGGTATCAAGATGAAAAGGCTTACCGTAATCAGGAATGGCAAGGTCCGCACAGGAAGCCAAAGCTGCCTTTAGGTCAGTAAAGGCTTTGTCAGCCTCCTCCGTCCAAGACAGGGAGGCTCGGAGATCACGAACCCCAGCTGCGCGGATGATTTCTCGCAAGGGAGCAGTCTTACCTGTGTAGTCCAAGACATGGTGTCTGGAGTAATTCGCCAACCCTAAAAAGGAAAGAAGGGACCGTACCGTATCCGGACGGTCGGCCGTAAGAATGGACTGCCTCTGGGTGGCACTAGGGGTAATATGACCAGCCGAAATAACTTTACCCAAAAAGAGAACTTGGGATCGGCAACATTGTAGCTTCTCCTTTGAGACCTTAAAGCCACATTCAAGGAGACGTGACAGGACAGCGGCCGTCACGTCCAAACAGTCTTTGGCACTTTCAGCGCCAATCAAAATATCATCAACGTACTGTGACACAACAGCACCGGGAAGTACTTCAATAGGGGACAAACAGTCCTTCAAAACTTTATTGAAGATTCCTGGTGAGTTCCGATGACCTTGAGGTAAGACCTTGTACTGCAATTTCACTCCACCATATGTAAATGCAAATTGATATCTACACTCCTTAGCCAAGGGAATGGTGAAGAATGCATGTTTCAGGTCAATGACTGTAAAGTACTTCATCACAGGAGTCAGGATAGAGAGACATTTGTGAGGGTCTGGAACAGGCAAGAGAGGTGTGGTTGTGACTTCATTTACCTTTCTTAGGTCATGCGCAGGTCTAAAAGTGCCATCAGGCTTTGGCACTGGGTTTAAAGGAGTATTCCAAGGAGAATCAGAAAGCTCTAATACCCCAGCTTCCCATAAGTCTGTTAGGGCAGTTTCAATGCCCTCCCGCTGTTTTTCTTTACGAAAAGGTCTTTGCGGGACATAAACACGAGACCCCGGGGCAACATCCAAAGTTACCGGGTCCACTTTCGTGCAATAACCGATGTCCGATGGGCCCCTCGCCCACAAGTCCTCTGAGAAGCGCTTTAACATGTCCGCCGCACCTTCATGGTCGGTCAACTCGCGGCCATGAGACCGAGAAAGAATCTCTTCTTCTGCCATTGTGTCGTCTATCGCTATACCTAACTCGACCTTGTATGCCTGTGTACTGGAACTGTACATTACCCCATCCATACCAGTCTGCTCCCAGTCCAGAACCTTGTTAAGTTTATGTGTTAGGGGACCCAACTCCCTGGCCTCATGGCCAGGGCCTAAGAACAGTGACACATGTGGGTCAGTTAGAGTGTCTCTTTTATAGAAACATTTTATGTTTTCCGGCAGAACAACTGGGGCAACAACACCTGATTCATGTACATACAAATGTGTGGATGTGATAGTATATGTATTACCTCTAACCTCACTATCAAAAGCCAACTGGTATTGGGCGTCAGCACTTCTGTCATAGAAGAGAGTGCAGTGCAGTGGATCAATTGGAGGGGCATATGGGTGGAGCATAGTGAACCATGGTTTCCATTCGAGCATTTTTGCGTAGAGTCCAGTCATGTCAGGAGTCCCTGGCTCTAGGAGTAGCCAATAGATTGACACTCCCTCAGCCATACGGTCTTCCCGAACCCTAGACCAATGACTGGGGTCCCCACAGTTGAAGCAGCCCGCCTGTTGGCCACCATGGGTACAGTCTCTTGCCCAATGATCCTGCGCCCCACAGTGAAAGCAGGCCTGGTTGTTCTCTTGGCCCCTTCCAGCTCCAATAGCCCCATAGCCCGTTCCGCCGGATCCCCTGCCTCTTGATCGTCCCCTTTTGTTGCCTCTACCCCTACCCCCTGAGTTTCCTCCTATGCTGTGAACATGAATGTGCATTTGTGATGTTGGCCCTAAGGGCTGATTCTGGGAGGCGTATAGGACGCTTGCTGGTGTAGGGACAGGTGTCAGGGGTGTGTGTATGGGAGTTGTTGCCACCATTTGTGTCTTTTTGTTATCTTTTTTGGCAGCCGTTAATTGCTGCCGTGTCTGGTTAAGCTGATTCTTCAGCAGCTCTTCCTGCATGATTTCAATGTTACTTTGTCTGTCACTGTGTTTTTTGTTGAAAATTTCTGCGTGATGTTTGAAATGAGTCAGAAATGTGGTTGAGTCTGAAGTCAGTCCTGGGACATTGGTCAGACTGGTCTTAATGGGTTCTGGAAGAACGTCCAGCACGTTCTGAAGGAACAGACAGGATGTCTGTGGGTGTCTGTACGGGTGTACATGCATGGATGCAATGTAAAGTTGGATACATTTATCCAGAAATTGGGTAGGGCAGGTGCCCGGTACAAATGATGGGAATGTGGGAGGTTGGGGGGATGGTGGTGGATACATAAGATCCACTACTGTCAGGAAATTCTCTGCCAGTGGATCAAAGGGTTCATGGACCTGCGCGTTGTGCAGGTTCGCGGTTCTCAGTAGGTGGCTTACAGCGTGAGGGGCTGCACACGCGGACACCAGGCCCTTGATATCGCCGACCGCCAGCTGCGCGTTGGCGCATTGTAGCTTTAATGTGCTAAACCATTTTTTGCCCCCTTCTTGTAGGGGGGGTAAGGTGTCCCTAAGGTGTCGTAATTCAATACTACTCAGTGGTTTATAAGCCACTGGGACCGGGCCCCCTGCATTCACTGGGGGTCCCGTCTGAATAAGAGGAGAAGTACCTCGATATGTAGCTCCTTGTGGGAGCTTGGCCAATTCCTTAGTCTTTTTTTCGATTTTCACCTGTAGGTCCGATACCACCTTTTTTGCCTGTTTCAGCTCCTCCTCCTCCTCCTCCTCCTCCTCCTCCTCCTCCTCCTCCTCCTCCTCCATTCTTAAGTTCAAATACGCGATCCAAAGCGCCTCTTTTTTCGGTATAAAGTGCGCTTAATTCATCAGATATTTTGTATGACTCCACGTTGGCCCGACAGCGGCCTTCGTCCTCGCTATCATCCGAGAACTGGGAAAGACTAATCTTTTCAGTTACTTTCTTCTTTTGTTTCACCACTGGGGCCGGCTGGGCCACGTTGGCCTTAAGCGCGAGTTCCTGTAGTCTTTCAGTCAGCTCGTGAACCTCAGCCTTTCTAGCTTCCGTCTCTTCATTAAATCTTTCCATCAATTGTTGTTGGGCTTTTAGATGATCTTCAGTCACCTTCTGTGTCTGAGACTGCGAGTGTGTCTTCAATTCTTCAAGGGCTTGCATTGTTTCCTGGGCGCATTTTTCTGTTTGTTCCATCACCTTTGTCCCCCACAGCTGTCCGCCTACATCCCTTGGTATTGTCTTGGTGTCAGTGTAGGCGCGTGTTATCAAGGACCTAACATTTTTATGCTCTTCCGCTGATAACAAGTTTGAAGCCGCCACGTCCACATCCACCAGTCCATGAAGGGTTAACTGGGGGTAGAGAGTGAAGCCGGACGCTCCGCTCTGTTCATATGGAGGAGGGGCCTTTGGGGCCAAAGCGGGAGCTCCACCGCTCGGGAAGGGCTCTTGAATCCCTCCCCCTGAAGTGGGGGAGAATGTAGCAGGGGCCTTTGGCTCCAAGGCGGGAGCCCCTCCTCTCGGGAGGGGCTTTTGAACCCCGCCCCCCGGAGTCGGGGAGAAAATCTTTCTCTTTCATCCATTGTGCTGAAGCCAGTGCAAGGACCGGGTCGATGCGTTTTCTCAGTTTTTGATACTTACTGATCGTGAGTTTCAGCAGTTTCTTCTCACTTTTCGAGAGTCCATTACTCCCCTTCAATTTGTCCTCGTCCTGCAATTCCCTCGTGCAGAACTCCACTGCCCCAGTCAAAACCCCGCAGAAAAACTCCAGTGAATGTGGGACCGTGGGGTCCCTCTGCTGCAGTTCAAAGCCTTGCAAACAGGCCAAAATCGCCTTGTTCAAGTCTTTTCGCGTGGTCTTTGTTAAGAGAGGCGACGCCTCTGTGACTGCCTTCCCCCAACCTTCACAGTCCATTAATTCCATCATTCTCTTACCTTCTTTGTCGCTGTTTCCTTCACACAAGTTTATACTTACCACCACTCCACCTCACCTTAATACCTTTTATGATTTCCAAAAACCAAACATAAATTCACCGAATTAACTATGTTTTTTTTTTTTTTTATTAATAAATTTTTTTTATACCACTTAATCCCGTATTTTTTTTAGAATTTTAGAATCCCCGTTCTAAGGCCTCCAACCTGTTTATATGTAGAATTTTTAGAATCCTCGATCCCAAAGGCCTCAAACCTATTTATTTTAGACAGATCCCAAGTCTGTCAACGACCATATTTCAACGCTGTATTTCAGACCGTGCGTCCACGGCCTTGGGCGGTTCTACCTACGTGCCTTTCAGCTTTTACAGGGGTAAACCCCAACGCGCAGCCCGTTAATTACTCGTAATTTCAGTTCATCCCACTTTTTTTTTTTTTGTGGTATCTTAGATATCAATTATAACGTTCCTCTCCTTAGTTCCACCATCAATTCACAGATTACACCACACAACAGACAACTCCGTTAAAAAGTAATCTAAAATTTGGAAAAATATGCCAATAGACGTACTTTGAGACTCACACAATAGTAGGGGTCAAAAGTAGTCTTACCTTAATCTAGATGGACGTCCATGAAATTGCTGTTGCGTGATCGTGGAAGAAAAAGGACCTGGTATGTACTGCCGCAGATTGATTGTTGTTTTTTTTTCTCGAAGACCGAACCTCGTCGCGTCTCCGTTTGACGGCTCTTCAGCACCCCCTTCAGCACGGCCCGGGTCACCACATGAAGAAAACAGCCGTTTTCCTGTGTTGTCCTTGTACACAATAAAATAGTATCACTACGACGGAGTTTACTTTTCCCCTATTTTAAACATTACCTTTAATTGACAACACCGCGCATTCAAACTGAAAAAGGAGTTAAGAACCGTCAAATTCTACTCTACGTAAAACTAATAAAAATACATACCAGGATTGATGACAAATCAAGGAATTCAAATTAGAAGTTTTATTTCCCTCACATGTCATCTTAATACAGAATTCTGCTTTTCCCCAGTTCCCTATCCAATGTGCCTGCCAGCAGCCGTTCCCAATGGGCAGACTGGTTTTTTACTGGGGAAGCGCAGAGTATCACACATTCCAATGTTTACAAGATTTATGAGGCTAAGACCACATGTCGTTGTTTCCATCGTTTCCATTGGTTCCCAAAGCTGTCCATTCAGTTCCGCCTTGGTCTCCTAATGTACTTTGACCCTTTTTGACCATGTGGCCAGTGGACCGGGTGGGGGTTGCTGAGTCTCTTAATCTTCCCTGAAACAAAGGACTTTGGAAACCACACCTTATACTGCACTCAATGAAAACTTTTGGTTAGTTTGCTAAATAGCCAAAAGAACAAAACATCGTATAGAAATATTATATCTCTTCAGGTGCCTATGATACCTGATGAAGTGTCTAAAGAGGACTGGGTTAGTGCGCTGAGGGGCGACCCTACTCTGTTGTCGGTACAGGAGCAGGTTGTGCATATTGCGCAGATACAGGATTTGGCACAGGGCTATTTTGAACAGGACTCCATGCTCGTGTGGAAATGGTTGGGGTGCAATGGTGATGTTGTGGGCGAGCCGTGTTTCCAGCTGGTTGTCCCTGAGGCGTTTAGGTCACATGTGCTGAAGGCGGCGCATGAAGGGAGATGTGCCTGTCAAGTTATGTGCTTGTCAATGCCGGTTTAACTTGAAAAACCCAGAAGGTACAGAGGACGCTTGGATCAACTCAGCTTCACAACTTTTATTGTAGCAGCAGCAGCAGGTTGAAAACCTTAATATACAGAAAACATATCTTAAGAGTTGTTTTAACATGCAGTTTTTAGCTTTTTTACAAGTTATTCCAATGTAAATATTTTAACAAAAGGTATATTTTAACAGATTTTAATTGTGACTTTATCAACTCAACAATTTGATATTTTACCATTTTAGATACTTATAAACTGGACAACTTGTTTTATTTTTAAGTTAGTTTTAACAGTAAAATAGGACTAGAACTCACCGATGGCATCTCTGTTCTCCTGTGCATTGACTGGGTGTGTGCCACTGAGCAGACACACCTGTGATAAGTTACCTCATCAATGCACCAGAAACATTAGGCTCAACTCCTGTCCTAGCGCCATCTAGTGTACAAACTAAAGATTTACAACCTTAACAAAAGAAAACCAGAGAAAATAACATAGGAGGAGGAAAATAGAGTTTTAACCAAACAGTGCCATGTGTGTCAGGTAACAGGAAAGCCAAATCAGAGGATCAAGCCGGCCCCGTTGCAGCCTATTCCAGTGGTGCATGAGCCGTTTGAGTACTTGCTGATTGATTGTGTGGGTCCCTTGCCTGTTTCAAGGTCCGGTTGTAAATACTTGTTGACGGTTATGTGTAAAGCTACGCGTTACCCTGCTGCATTTCCGTTGCGCACCATTACTTCGAAAGTGGTGGTGCGGGCCCTTTCGCAGTTTGTGTCAATTTTTGGTATTCCCAAGGTTATTCAGAGTGACCGGGGGTCACATTTTTCGTCGCGCATGTTTGCACAGATTTTGAGGTTGCTGGGTGTCAAACATAATCAGTCGACTCCTTATCATGCCCAGAGTCAGGGGGCTTTGGAACGTTTCCACCAGACTTTAAAGTTGCAGTTGCGGGCGTTCTGTGTCGAGTTGGATGGGGATTGGCAGGAAGGACTTCCGTGGCTAATGTTGGCGGCCCGGGAGGCGGTACAAGATAGTACTGTGTTTAGTCCCAATGATCTAGTTTTTGGGCACTCAGTGCGTGGGCTGTTGGCAGTGTTGAAGGCAGGGTTACCAGATGTACGATAACTATCGTATTTGTACAATAATTTCAACCCCTGTACGATGTCCATCCATCCATCCATCCATCCATTTTCTCCCACTTGTCCGTTGCCGGGTCGTGGGGGCAGCTGTTGGAGCTGCCCAAATCACATGGCACCAGTCCCCTATGGCTCCTCCTGCAGGTGGTGGGTCCACGGAAGGACGGCCTCATAGTTCCAAACGGGCCTGTTAGTCTCTCATAGGGGGCCCATTCACACTCACATTCATACACCAGTGTACGCAGACACCCTGTATGATGTACGATCAATAATTCAAAAAAGCCCTAAATGTAGGATAATTTCAGAGCGCCAGATAAAGTCTGGTTAAATGCACCGTCCCCTCTCAGCAGCGCTTTGCTTTCGCTCTGATCTGGAGTCAGATTTCCACTATGGCATTATCCTCCTGCATTGGCTGCGAGTTGGTAATTTGCCCGCTCCTTTATTACGGTTTAGCTCATTATTTTTCCCCATTCTAACGCCTCATGTGAGTGTGTTCTCCAATCTGATAAAACCAAATCCAGCAATCGACTGATCAGTGTCTGAAGAATGGAGGGGGATGTCCTGATTTCAAACCTACAAAAGCAATGTTGTTGCGCTCAATAGCTTTAGCAAACTTGTACAAGAACGTCTGCATCAGAAGTGCCTGCAGAGGTGAATGACTCCGACGCGGCGGTGGAGTTCATCTCTTAGGTGTGTGTTGTCATGTCATGCGTGTGCGTAATGTAATAAATGGGACAGTGCGTGCGCCTGTGTTGTAGTTAGGGGTGGTGATGAGATGAGCCACATTTTGCGCAGGTGCTACAGCGCTATTGACATATTTATAGTGTACGATAGTTTGTGCTGAAATACGATAGTTTTGGAAGCTTGGTACGATATATTGGTTTTGAGAATCTGGCAACCCTGGTTGAAGGATGGGCTTGTCTCGTTGGTTGCGCCCTCCAACTTGGTTGATTATGTGAATGGGTTTCGGCATCGCCTCTATACCGTGGGGTGTTTGGCGCGGGGGAAGTTGCGCTTGGCCCAGAAAGAAGGTATGAAGGCTCAGTATGATCGGCGGGTTTTGGCTCTGAGGCCGCTCGTGAACTCTCCGTTTCAAGCGAAGTTTGTGGGTCCGTTCGTTGTGAAGGAGCGAGTTTCGGACTTGAATTATTTGATAGATACACCTGGTCGGAGGAGGTCCACCCAAATGTATCACGTTAACCTTTTGAAGCCTTACTATCATCGTTCGGTGGGGGGCAGCGGCGTTGGTGAGGGGGTTGGGTGCAGCTTTGGCTGCCGGTGGCTGCGTCATCAGCGGGGAGGATGGGGTCCCTGGGCCGGATGACGGAGTGTTGTGTGGGAGGTTGAGGAATTCAGAGGCGCTTGGTCAGCTTGATTCACTCCTGAATGTCCCACAGGTCAGAGCTGGCCCGTTTGATTACTGACTTCCGGCAGCTTTTTGGGGACGTGCCTTCTAGGACAACGTGGATCGTGCATGACATTGAGGTGGGGGATGCACAGCCCATTAGGCAACGGTTCTACCGTATGTGTCCGGATAGGCTTAAGCTGTTGGACAAGGAGGTGGAGTATATGGTTAGTAATGGGATTGCAGTGCCCTCTTTTTCGAGTTGGGCCTCTCCTTGTATTTTGGTGCCAAAGCCGGATAAAACGCCGAGGTTTTGCACTGATATGCGGAGGGTCAACTCTGTGTCTAAGGCTGATTCGTTTCCTTTGCCCAGGATGGAAGATTGTATCGATTTGGTGGGGTCTGCGAAATTTGTCTCCAAGTTTGATTTGTTGAAGGGGTATTGGCAGGTCCCCTTGTCCGAGCGGGCGCAGGAGATTGCGGCCTTTGTTACTCCTTCCGGGCTGTATTCATACACTGTTATGCCGTTCGGTCTTAAGAACGCTCCGGCTACGTTTCAGCGGCTAATGAATCGGGTCGTTGCGGGGTTGGATGGTTGCGCAGTGTACTTGGATGATTTGGTAGTGTTCAGTGATTCCTGGGGGTTGCATCTGCAGCGCATTAGAATGCTGTTTGGGAGGTTGGCGGACGCTCAGTTGACAGTTAACTTGACAAAATGTGAATTGGCTAGGGCCACGGTCACTTATCTGGGTCGCGTTGTGGGTCAGGGCAAGGTGGCTCCTGTGGATGCGAAGGTGGCCGCTGTGGGAGGTTATTCCCGACCCACCTCGAAAAAGGAGTTTCTTGGCCTTGTGGGCTATTATAGGAGCTTTTGTCGCAACTTCTCATCCGTGGTTTTTGACTGAGTTGCTTGGGGCTATGGCTAAGTTTGTGTGGTCTGCTGATTGCCAATTGGCGTTTGAGTACGTGAAGACTCTTCTGTGTTCTTGTCCTGTTCTGATGGCCCCTCGGTTTGATAAGCCGTTATGTATACAGGTGGATGCCAGCCAGGTTGGTGCTGGTGCCATCCTTCTCCAAAGGGGGGAGGAGGGGGATGGTGGGCTTCGGCCAGTGTGTTTCTTTTCAAAGGAATTTAATAGTTATCAGTCTAACTATTCGGTTATAGAAAAGGAGGCGCTGGCTCTAATTTGGGCCATTCAGCACTTGGTGCGCCCTTGGTGGTTTATACGGATCATAATCCTCTGACCTTTTTGAAGTCTCGAGTCTCCAAATCAACGTTTAATTCGATGGGCTTTGTTTTTGCAGGCTTATGATTTGGATGTTAGACATATCAGGGGGGTGTCTAATGTTCAGGCGGACGCTCTGTCACGTGCACGATAGAATAGACTTGGGGGGGATTAACATTTCCTGGGTCTATTTGGGTAGGGTGGCACGTGTTTATATACCAGGGTGTTTGCGTTTATTACCTGTTTTTAGGGAGGCTAACCCCTCTGTCTAAGCCTTCTGTGTCTCCTGGTCGGCAAGGAGTGGCGGCGGCGACTGCACTTGGTACAGCCCCTACTATGCAACTCCTCGGTGCATCGGTGGGCATGCCGGTTCGGGGACAGGTCTCTCACCGTTGTCTCGGCCTACGGGCCCAACATCGGTGCAGAGTACCCGGCCTTCTTGGAGTACCTGGGAGGGGTACTAGATGGTGCTCCGGCTGGGGACTCCATTGTTCTACTGGGGGACTTTAACGCCCACGTGGGTAACGACAGTGAGACCTGGGTGGGGGTGATGGGGAAGAACGGTCTCCCCGATCGGAACCCGAGTGGTGTTCTGTTATTGGACTTCTGTGCTAGTCACAGTTTGTGCATAACGAACACCATGTTCGAGCACAAGGATGTCCATAAGTGCACGTGGCACCAGGACACCCTAGGCAGGAGGTCGATGATCGACTTTGTAGTTGTGTCATCTGATCTCCGGCCACGTGTCTCGGACACTCGGGTGAAGAGAGGGGCTGAGCTGTCAACCGATCACCACCTGGTGGTGAGCTGGATCCGCTGGCAGGGGAAGAAGCCGGTCAGACCTGGCAGGCCCAAACGTGTTGTGAGGGTCTGTTGGGAACGTCTGGTGGATCCCTCTGTCAGTAGGGTCTTTAACTCCCACCTCCGGAAGAGCTTCACCCAGATTCCGAGGGAGGTAGGGGACATGGAGTCCGAGTGGACCATGTTCTCCTCCTCCATTGTCGATGCGGCTGCTCGTAGTTGTGGCCGTAAGGTCTCTGGTGCCTATCGCGGCGGCAATCCCCGAACCCGGTGGTGGTGCCCGGAGGTAAGGGATGCCGTCAAGCTGAAGAAGGAGTCCTACCTGGCCTTGTTGGCTTGTGGGACTCCGGAGGCAGCTGAGAGGTACCGGCAGGCCAAGCGTGCTGCAGCTCGTGCGGTCAAAGAGGAAAAAACTCGGGTCTGGGAGGAGTTCGTAGAAGCCATGGAGGAGGACTATCGGTCGGCCTCGAAGAGATTCTGGCAAACCATCCGGAGGAGGGGGAAGCAGTGCTTCACCAACACTGTTTACAGTGTGGGTGGGGAGCTGCTGACCTCGACTGGGGATGTGGTCGGGCGGTGGAAGGAGTACTTCGAGGATCTCCTCAATCCCACTGTCACGTCTCCCGATGAGGAGGCAGAGGCTGGGGACTCGGAGGGGGGCTCGTCCATCACCCAGGCTGAAGTCACCAAGGTGGTTAGGAAGCTCCTCGGTGGCAAAGCCCCAGGGGTGGATGAGATTCATCCCAAGTACCTTAAGTCTCTGGATGTTGTAGGGCTGTCTTGGCTGACACGTCTCTGCAACATCGCGTGGCGGTTGGGGACAGTGCCTCTGGATTGGCAGACCGGGGTGGTGGTCCCTCTCTTCAAGAAGGGGGATCGGAGAGTGTGCTCCAATTACAGAGGGATCACACTTCTCAGCCTCCCTGGTAAGGTCTACTCCAGGGTGCTGTAGAGGAGGATCCGGCCAATAGTCGAAACTCGGATTCAGGAGGAACAATGCGGTTTTCGTCCTGGTCGTGGAACACTGGGCCAGCTCTATACCCTTCATCGGGTGCTCGAGGGTTTGTGGGAGTTCGCCCAACCAGTCCACATGTGCTTTGTGGATCTGTCACCGGTTCTGTTCATTACCTATATGGACAGAATTTCTAGGCGCAGCCAGGGGCCGGAGGGTGTCCGGTTTGGGAACCTCAGAATCTCATCTCTGCTGTTTGCAGACGATGTTGTTCTGTTGGCTTCATCAAATCAGGACCTTCAGCTGCACTGGGGCGGTTTGCAGCCGAGTGTGAAGCGGCCGGGATGAGGATCAGCACCTCCAAATCTGAGGCCATGGTTCTCCACCGGAAAAAGGTGGTTTCCCCGCTTCAGGTCGGTGGGGAGTCCTTGCTTCAAGTGGAGGAGTTCAAGTATCTCGGGGTCGTGTTCACGAGTGAGGGACGGATGGAGTGTGAGATCGATAGACGGATCGGTGCGGCGTCAGCAGTGATGCGTCCGCTGTATCGGACTGTTGTGGTGAAGAGGGAGCTGAGTCTGAGGCAAAGCTCTTGATTTACCGATCGATCTACGTTCCCACCCTCACCTATGGTCATGAGATTTGGGTAATGACCGAAAGGACAAGATCGCAAATACAAGCGGCCGAAATGAGTTTCCTTCACAGGGTGGCTGGGCGCACCCTCCGAGATCGGGTGAGGAGCTCAGTTACCTGGGAGGAGCTCGGACTCGAGCCGCTACTCCTCCACGTCGAAAGGAGCCAGCTGAGGTGGCTAGGGCATCTGTTCCGGAGGCCTCCTGGTCGCCTCCCTCGGGAGGTGCTCCAGGCATCTCCCACTGGGAGGAGGCCTCGTGGAAGGCCCAGGACACGCTGGTGGGACTATGTCTCCGAGCTGGCCTGGTGTCGCCTCGGGGTCCCCCCAGAACAGCTGGAGGAGGTGTGCGTGGATCGGGAAGTCTGGGCATCTCTGCTGAGACTGCTGCCCCCACGACCCGGCCCCGGATAAAGCGGAAGAAAATGGATGGATGGATGGATGGTCCTACTGTCGATGTGTTTTTGGTCATTTACCGCCGACTGGACACACGCTTTCTCTCTTTCGTGCATCGTTCGTAGATTGTTATTGAGGGACTTCCGCGTCCCGTGAGTGACGTTGCTCGCTAACAACACGTCACGGCAAATAAACAAATCTGATTGCACGTGAACGGATTGATTTTGCGGAAGCCATGAACGAGGACGGGGTGACCAGACTGATCCCCCGCTGGATAAAAAATTACAGAGGGGAATCATTCTGGTCCCACCAGGCTAACCTCTCTGTGCTTTACTGCTTTGAGGGGGAGTTTGACAGGGGGTGTGGCTTATCCAAATGAGATGTAAATGAGCCCTATTGTCCCAACAGCAGAGAGGTGAGAATGGCCCAAAACTTCAGAGGCCGTTTAATCCCCTTTGGTCTTTTGGGAATTGTTAACTTCAAATCACCGCTACGCCTCCAAATATTATCAGATGTCCATGTGTTACACATCATTGGAAAGCTTGGAGACTACACTTTCACAATCTGTTATTATCTCATAATGTCCCAAAACCGACTTGTGTCTCTTATTCTAGTGACTGGTCACCAGTGTTGGGAATAACGCCATTTAAAATAACGGCGTTAGGTAACGGCGTTATTTTTTCAGTAACGGAGTAATCTAATTCATTACTCTCCCCGTCGTTACAACGCCGTTATCGTTACTGGGTCAACAAAGTGGCTTGTTACAATTGGACTGAATGAGCTCCGCGGTGTCAGCTCACGCAGCAGGATACGACAGCGTGGACCAGTTCCCACTAATATCCAGCAACTTCGCACAGCCATTGAAGAGGAGTGGACCAACGTTCCACAGGCCACCATGGACCATCTGATCAACTCTATGGAAGAAGATGTGTTGCACTGCATGAGGCAAATGGTGGTCACACCAGATACTGACTGGTTCTGAGTCCCCAGTCCCCCAATAAAGCAAAAAACTGCACATTTCAGGGTGGCCTTTTGTTGTGGGCAGTCTAGGGTACACCTGTGCGCTAATCATGATGTCGGATCGGCATCTTGATGTGACTCACCTGTGAGGTGGGATGGATTGTCTCGGCAGAGCAGAAGTGCTCACTATCACACATTTGGACTGATTTGTGGGCAATGTTTGAGAGAAATTGTGGTATTGTGTATCTGGAATGAATTTTGGATCTTTGGGTCCATCTCAAGAAAAATGGGAGCAGAAACAAAGGTGATGCGTTTATATTTTTGTTGAGTGTAGTTGCATAATTGGATATGCACGAAATGTAAACATGAACGCGGATGTACAACAAATAGGAACAGCCAATCACATCCCTAGACAATGGAGCGTGCAAACTGCGCAGCAATTGTGGCAACTACCATGCAAGGTCTGCATCGGAGGAACAGAAAAAAATAAATAAAAGCCTTACGAATGAAGTGCCAATAGTCAACAATCAAAACAGTCCTAGGTGTTTGCCTGGTTGGCACATGGAAACAATCTATAATAGACCTGGATGCAACAGGTGACAGGCAAGTAAATCTTCTCTCAGTGGCGAGCATTGCTCGCCAATGACTGCTAAGGCATTGGTGAGGGGAGGCCCATCATGTGTGTCCGCTCGCTTGCATGCAGGGACAGTTGGGCTATGATGTTGTTGGTAGTGAAGAGCTTGGGAATGGCGGGCAGTAGATGGTGAGTGTGGCTTGCAAAAAAATAAAATGAAAACACTGATAAAATGTGTCTGAGTATGTGCAAAGGCACATTTTTAGTCAGTCATCTTTTTGCAGAACATTTCCCCCATAGATAGTCTCAGAGCACGGTTTGCATCTCCAAACTAATATTTGTATGGGTATGAGTGTCTCTGATGCTTCAATTGGAGTATCAGGTAAGATTTACTGCAGGCCATTTTACATTTAAACTCCATCTTCTTCAATTTCAAGTCCATTACTTGAATATTACTAGCATTTTCAACTCTTTTCACAGTTGAATAAGTCAAAACAACAATTACAAACCAAAAAAGTCTTTAACCTTAACAGTGTAGTCCAGAATCAGTCAACAGTCCCAAAGCTCTTGCTTTCTTTTCAGCAAGAGGCAACAAATTCAAACCAAATCCAGTTCTAGTCTCTTGATTGAGTCAATTCACTCATGAAGCTTGTTTTTGAGAACTTGTACCTTGTTTGAGAGCTTTTTCCCAGTTTATTGAAGGTCCTTGGGATAGCTCAAGTTTAAGCAGTAGATCAAGCCAAATAGGGTTGCACAGCCATTTGCCACATCTCTCAGATCTTGAAGTGCCGTACATCCCTCTATGACAATGCCAACATCCTCGAGTGGATCTGCTCTCTCTGCTCCCTCGTGTTGCACAGCGTAGACGGCGAAATCAACGGTGTCCATTTCCTTCTCTGCACCAACATCAACATCCTCAAAATGGCAGAAAGAAACCATATTAATTTATTATGTTATTAATGCGTATTGTCAATTAATATGTGCCAGTGTTTTAAAGAATGACAGGTAATTGTGTTTGGTGAACAATGAGCTAACTTCCAACTCTTACACTTTTGACCATATTTTGATTATTTCAAATGTCTACAATCTTTGGAAATTTGTATGGTGAATTGTGATGATTGAAAATTACATCATGGATACAAGTGTGAGCCATCTAGACTAGTTTCTGAGCTATAAACATGAAAACAGTATTCAAAAGCTGAATTGTTTAAATCAATTAGCTGTGTTGAACACTGTTATTGAGCAATGTCATAACCCACCATGTAGGTCTTAACAAGGTCGTCAGGTTCTTCATTTAAGTAAACACATAATGCTTTCCGAATGCATTCGCGTCTTGTTTCAATAGTCGGACTCTGTGGGAGATCAAAAATACAATTTCAGCAATGGTTTTAGTTTTGTAATTTTCAATGTTAAGATGACAAACACAATATTGAATAAAACAATACAATTAGAAATTGTGTTAATGATGGTCATGCGTTCATTGTTTTATACTATGTTTATGATATGGCTATTGGCCATCAATCATATTTAGACTTAATTGAAATTCAACAAGCTAAAAAAAGGTTGAGGTTATACATAAAAAAAAAAAAAACATCAGTCAAGCAAATTATGTTAAGAGTTCAACCCTAGTGAGGGTTTCAGTGATGAGCACTCACCTGGTCCATGGCTGCCATGATCAGGTTAATTCTGCGTCCTGCTGCACCTCCCTTCATGGTATTTCGCTTCCAGGGCACAAAAAAACTCCAAGTTCAGCACTTCTAGTACACAACACATCAACATGACATCGACTCAGATGAGTTTTAAGAGCATTCCATGTTTTGAAAGAACATGGACATTCATAGTAAGTGCATGGATACGAGTGTCTCTGCCCATAATGATAATGATTCAATTTGTAGTGTTTTAGTAACTGGTACCTTGTAGATACAGAATTGGGGCACTGTTTGCACCTCCACAGTCAGAGCCTAAAAAGAAGAGACAGAGTGATTAGTGATCTATTCAGCTATTACAATTAATACTCCTTAGAAAACCGATATGGAACATAATAAATACAAAATAGACATTGTCGTGATTCAAGACAATTTTGAACTAAATGACCATGTAGGGTTCCTGCACAGCTTGCAATGAGACATTTAATATGTTTTTAAGACCTTGAATTACAAAATTAAAGACCATGAGCTGCTAAAGGCGACTCGCATTTTATGTAAATTTAAGTCAAATAGTATTTGAAAAACAAAAATCTAATATATATTGCTGGGTTTGGTCACATCACAGCGTTCTAAAGGCCTATAATATAATATTGAGATAAAATTATTTTGTTTTTGAGGAAATGTGTGGTCTTGTACAGAGAGATCATGGACCCAGTGACTGATATTAATGAACATTTTTGTAATGAAGTCTTTTTTTGTGTGTGTAATGCAGTTAATAGGAAAAAAATAAATAAATAAAAAACACTGGGTACTATGACATCACATTCTAGGACCTGCAACCCAGCAAAAGTATAGTGAGGGAGCTAGGCATTTTATTTTAAAGATTGCCTTAATATTTAATTTTATACAGATCATTTAAGCGTACAATCAATACCATTCTATACAAATTATTATTAACCCACTCCTTTTGAGCAGAGTGTTTGCTGCTCAAATAAACTAAACTAAACCATTTGAATGGACTACGAGTTCACACTGGTGTTCGCCACGAAATTATACAAAAAGAATCCAGTGCAATCATAAATTAGTCGACTAAGACAACTGTCTTTAAAACCAGTTTGTCTCAAGGCATTCACTGAGTTCACCCCATAACCATCAATTCACTCGCGTTAAAGCAACCTTTGTAAGAACGGAAACACAAAACAAGTCTGTGCCGAACGAGCACCCCCAAACACCACCGCACTTCACTCAGGTGCGCTCCCCTGTCCCACCCCGTGTCCTGCTCAAAGCCTCAGATAGCCCTGTGCAAAACGCCAACACAGACACGCAAACTATGCAGCTATTGATTTATTATAATAACTGTAAGCTAGCACCGCGCGATGCTAAGGACCTAGCCAACCCAATACGTGCTTCTGCCGTTTCGCACTGACCGCTTTCCAATGCGCTTCGTTCTGATCTTCTAATACAAACAACTGCCTCCGAAAGTTAAAAAGGATCCGACGATGCTCACGTAACAGTGTTAGCGGAACCAGGCACTGACCCACGCCTGAACTGAAAACTCTTGCGTTATTAATTATAATAAACAACTCGTAGGAGCAAGTCTTAAAAACACACACTTCAAATGTAAGACCGAAACACACATTTTCAGCGAACCTGCCATGGAAAAAAAACAAACACTGTAGCCCATTTGTCTGCGCTAGCAATGTCCGTGTTCCAAACGTTCGAAATGTATGACCACGGACAATAAAACACGAAAACGCGTATCTTTCGTTGTCACAACGTACAGTTTCATGCTGTATTATCAAGGAGGCGTTAGTACTTACCAATTTATTCCAAGAACGACAGCTTCCAAGCAGAGCAGAGAGATCTCCGCCGTTTCCAGTTGAGAACATGGCGCACGAGTCGAATTTTGCAAAACAGACTTACCGCCTAAACGGAGGAAGCCGAAGAGTGCCGGGTGCAGCCACAGGAAACTAGAATTTATTTCAGAATAAAAGCCCAAATTGTTATTCGCGTTATCTCAGTGTAAATGTCGTAATTTTAGGAATTCTGAGTGTTGTAAACTCATTTTTAGAAAAGACACTCTTTAACCCCTTCAGCCCGCCGGTCCCACCTGTGGGACCAAAATAGGTACTGCATCATAAACCTCTGTAGACTACATGTTAAAAACTAATCACGAAGGTATTTTTTTTTATTTTAACAAAGTTTACACCCTAATGCACACAATATAAACCTAATGTTAATTTTTATGCAAATATTTATATGTACAGGCAATTTTTAGTCCCCGTTGGTCGCAAAACTGCGTTTTGATAATGTTTGGTTTTGTTCGAAAAGACGTTGTTTGCGTTGCCATTGAGACCAAGCTACAGCTAAGTTTGTAGTCCCGTGAAAGAGGAGAAGTCACTGAATCTAATGATAACAATTACTCTAAAAACTACAAAACCCATGTGTTGCAGAGTGCATGCGTAAAGGTCACTGCTTATTTCCGTTTCCGGTGGCTCTCTTCTTCGGCGCGAAACAGTGTACGGAGCGCACGTCTTTGACCTAGTTTTCTTTGAGAGTTTCGAGCTTTTTGTTGGAATAGTGAGAGTTTTGTTTCTTCGAAGTCATGGCCAAGAAGAGTTACAACATTGACAGAGACATGGCGGAGATTTTGGCGGAGATTCAGAGGCGGTCCGATGTGGAAGTGGAGGATTCAGTAGACACGGACAGTTCTGACGACGATGAGCGGTCGGAAGATGAGGCGTTTGTTTTGCATGTACCGGTTTACAAGTAAGTTTATTTATGTTTGTTGTTATATTACTCTTATTATTATTGTACATTATGTATTTTCAGATAGTATAATATACAATTACATGTATAATCATTTATTTTCTTTCACTCAGACTTCTAGCCAAGCTTATTACTAGTATGTGATGTGTGTAACTTTCTACTTTTACGCGAAGATCCTCAAATGACAACATATGTTGTCATACAACATATAGTATGAATACACAGTACTATAATCCTAGTACTATAATGAAATGTTATGGTTTTTATTTTGATCTTACATTTCCCTGATTTTTATTTCATACTCTAAATTATTCACGCAGCATATTTTATTATGGAATACTGGGTAACAATTGCCTGTATTTGTCCTATTTCCAAAGTGATGAAGAGGAGAATGGTGAAGCGGAGGACAATGGTGGCGCTCCATCTACTCACTGTGGTGCAGAGTCTCCTCTCTTTCTGAGGTTAGTGTGCTGCTTTGTGTTGCCAAGCTCATCTAATACTCATATCGTGTCTGCAATCAGAAGTTGATGCAATTTATTTATGTTTGATGGTGATTACTTTTACAGTGATGATGTTGGAGATGATGAGGACTACGTCCTCCCTAAGCGGAAGAGGATACCGTCCACATCTTCATCTTCCTCCAGTCCTGCATCCCCTGAACGTGGGATAACAAGAAGAGGCCGTGCCCGAGGGCGTGGAAGAGCCCGTATCCGAGGCTGTGGAAGAGCCCTTACCCAAGGCTGTGGAGGGCTAACCAGAAGGCGTGCTGGGGCTGCTGAAGATGCAGAGGAGGCATGGTGCACCAAAGAGGACCCAGATGTTGCGCCAAAAAGCCCCCCCTTTGAGCCCAAACATCCTCCGGGCCCAAGGATCGATGACACCGTGAGCTGGTCTCCTCTAAGCCTGTTCAAGTTGTTTTTTTGTGACAGGGTGCTACGCACTGTCATGAAGAATACCAATGAAAACGCAGCAAGGCGACTGGCAAGCGGCAAAAAATATAAGTGGTCCCCCTTGTCTCCAGACACTTTTTTTGTTTTTTTAGCCGTTATCATTTATTCTGGTTTAGTCCACACACACGAAAGGTCTGACATGTGGAAAACCACGTTTCCGTACAACTTTCCTTTTCCTCGCTCTTTCATTACCAGGGAACGGTTTGAAGCAATCTTTTGGTCCCTTCATCTCTCTGATTTGGCTGAAGATGAAGACAATGAGAAAAAAAAAGGAACCCCCCAGTATGATCGGCTATTCAAAATTAAACCCCTCTACACTGATATTGTTAATGCGTGCAAGTCCCATTTTCAACCGAACCAAAACATTACAATTGACGAACGTATGGTTGCAAGCAAGGCGCGCATTGGATTTCGGCAATATATGAAAGATAAGCCCACCAAATTTGGGTACAAATTATTTGTTTTGGCGGACTCGGAAACTGGCTATACATCAAATTTTTTCGTTTACCAGGGAAAGGACAAAGAGCGCAGGGTCCAGAGGCAAGCAGAGGAGGGCCTCAGTGTATCATCTGTGATGGACTTGATGAACTTTGAGCTCCTGGGGAAAGGCTATCGACTCTATGTCGATAATTTTTACACAAGTGTGCCTCTGTTTCACAAGCTTGCTCAGAATCACACCGCAGCATGTGGGACCATCCGAACAAACAGGAAGGGCTTTCCCAAAACAACCCAAAATGATCTCCCAGTCAGGCCTATAAGAGGAGACATGCGCTGGATACGGAAAAACAATCTGCTCTTTGTGCGGTGGATGGACACGAAGGTCGTAAGCGCGTGCAGTACCTTTCACAGCGCCTATAGTGGAGATGCTGCTCTCAGAAGGATGAAAGGGGCAGACGGACAGTGGCAGAGGACGCCTGTGGACATTCCTGATGCCATCAAGGATTACAACATCTACATGGGAGGAGTTGACTTGTCCGATGCTCTTATTCAATATTACTCCGTCTTGAATAAGACCATGAGGTGGTACAAGACTTTTTTTTATCATTTCATCGACATAGCGGTAGTCAACAGCTATATCCTCTACAAGCGTGTGACCAAGTCTCCATCCCTCATGACCCACAAGCGCTTCCGGGAGGCTCTCATGACGGAGATGGTAGCACAAGCCAAAGCGCTGATTGCAGACTCTGCACCCCGCCCCACCCTGAGCAGCACATGCATGCCAATGTTCAGAGGAGACAGCTCATCTGAGCGGAGAAGGTGTGTGGTATGTGCTGCTAAAGAGAAAAAGAAGGCAAAGCAGATGCCAGGGTACAAAGTGCAGAACATTAAGACACCTGTTTACTGTTCCAGCTGTGATGTGTCTCTGTGTTTTGTTCCTGGAAGGAACTGCTTTGTGGAGTATCATGGCATGTAAATGTAAATACTGTAAATAGCGGAATGTAGGTTAGACAGCAGGATCTTGCATAAACATGTACCCTTTACACAGTGAGCTGTGTAGCATGAATTGATTAGGGGCACTTTGTATTACAAAAAAGTTTAAAAGTCCTTTATTATTGCATGGACACGCCGATGCATTTTGACAGCACAGAGTCTTTGTCGGGGCAAGCAAAGACTCTGTGCTGTCAAAGTGCATCGGCGTGTCCATGCAAAAATTAAGGATAAACTTTTTTGTAATAGAATGTGTCCCCTAATCCATTCTTGCTACACATCTCACTGTGTAAAGGGTACATGTTTATGCAAGATCCTGCTATAGGCACTTTTATTTGAAAGAGTACTTATTTATTCTTTGTGAAATATGTTTTAGACCTTATGTTTTGCAATTTTGACAACCTTACTTGGTAAAAATAGTTGTGTAATGAGTTTGAATCCAATTGAATGTTTTTGTATATATATATCTTTCAACAGAAATTGCACTTACAATTGTTCTATAGTTTCTCCAGATATTGTGCTGTGAAATAATATGAATGTTGAGATTTTGTTGTTTGAATCAACCTTTTATATATTTGTACATATTTGACAGTTATTACTAGATTTTATGGATCTTTTATATAATATTGATGTTTATGTTGATTGTCATTTTAAATGTATGGCATTTTGAGAGTTTTGTGAGATTTTACAGTAAAAAGACTAATTTGGTTACAAACTAATCTAGTTTGAGGTCATTTCTATACGATTTCTACTGTGCACAATGGTGGTTATTGATGATGCTCCAACTAAATGTTCAATCCAAAAGCACCATTAGATGGCAGTTGACTCAGATAATGCTCATAAGTAAAAATATTCTACCAGTTTATTTTGAAAGTGGAAAAAAAAACCTTTGGCACACATTGTGCCAAAATGTGCCATTTTGTGCCAAATGGTAGGTTCGCCTGGTAAAATCATATTTCTAATCTAAGTGTAAGCCATTCCATTCATCCAAATAAAAATAAAATTTGGTAGAGGTGTAGTCAGCAAGTTACTCTAGATAAACAAAGGCATTTGTGTGCATAGAATCAGTGTAAATGTGGTGTTACCCATTGTCATATATCACAAAACATCAGGCGGAGGTTAAAAAAAGTACAAATTACTCTTGATTAATCCTCATTTACACAGTCATAGTAACACACACAATAATTTTAACCTTGGGAATCAATTCCTTAGGTCCATAGCTGTCCATAGACACAAATAACATGCATATGGAGTGAATTACTGAAGAGCCATTCTTGGTTTACTTTGGATATGTAATTTTGGGTGTATTTGTCCTAAAAAAAAGCTAGGGCTTAACAGGTTAAGTAAAGTGATATTAGTCGTTATTACCCACTTAAAAAAAAGAGTGAGTAATTTAATAAAATGAAAATAAACACAGAAGAGGTCCCACTAAAACATTTATATACCAACAATTACAGTGCAATTGATTCGATTCCAAATGATAACATTCGTTTAAAAGATTGACATTTGAATCATATAGTGTTTTCTCATAATCACACTTTTTGAACTCTAACAAAGATGTATCAGTATGTAATTAATTAAGCCTACTTTATAATATATGGAGAAGTAAACGGATTTATGCATAACTGGCTGTGAAGGACCACTAGGCTACAATGATTCCCATACCCAAGGTGATGCTATCATTTCAGCTCACTTTAGAAAATACAATCCAGCACCAGCTGAAAACATCAGGATGAAATAACAGGATACATAAACTCACAACGTTGAGGCGGAGATGGATGTGGATAATTGTGACTAATATTACTTTAATTCAAGAGTGTCTTATCTAAAAATGGGTTTACAACAGTCAGAGTTCCTAAAATTATGACATATACATTGACATGATATGAACGGCAATTTGGGCTCTTATTCTGAAACAATTTCTACCTTTCTGCGGCTGAACCTGGTTTAAGTGAGATAGTTATGTTAGTTTAAATCGTATGTGTTTTGTTGCTTTGACATCTTTAACTATTATGTTACTCCAATGAAACATTGTTATTTGTATGTACAAACGTAATAATTATAATAAGGTTAGCGCAACAAAGTTACATAATATGAACATCAACACTAATTCTTTTCTTAGAGTGTGCCTGTGTGTGCAGAGAGCTCTCTGCTCCAAAAACTACGTGTGTCCCAGACCCGCGGCTCGTCCTCCCCACAGCGCGGTGCGGCCGCGGGGGAGAATCGAGTTGGTGATCATTGATCTGTCATGTTGGAACTTATCTTGAACCCAAAGATGCAGAATCGGTGGAGACACGTCTTCCCCCTCTCCCTCTCTCTCTCAGCACATTTTCTTCTTCCTCTGTCCCCGCTCTCCACTCCAGAGAGACAGCAGGCCGCTAACTTTCTGTTAGGACATTAACCTTATATTTGCTGACTGTTTTACGTTTTGCCTGATGAATGAACGGAGAGACTTTATGCACAATGCCTGTGCGCAAAGTCTGCCCTGATCGTTGGCACATGTTTCTTTTACTCCTGTTCCTCCTCATTCTCTTTGAATACGGCCGTATTCCTACATCAATAAAACAGCGGCGCAAATACTGGTCAATACCGTTCAAAACCTACTTGTTTGAGAAAGCGTTTTAATTCCAGTGGGGAAAAGGGTTGTTTTATGACCACCATGTTTTGTGATTGTAAATGTAAATGTGTTATATTTCTATTTTATATATATATATATATATATATATATATATATATATATATATATATATACACACTACCCCCCATGCAGTTCATTCAGTTAATATGACTTTTGAAAACTGCAAAAAAAAAATCTAAATTCTTTGATATATATCGCAATTTTTTTTAACAGTAACGCAAATAGTTACTTTCCCTGGTAACGAGTTACTTTCATTATAGAGTAATTCAGTTACTAACTCAGTTACTTTTTGGAACAAGTAGTGAGTAACTATAACTAATTACCTTTTTAAAGTAACGTTCCCAACACTGCTGGTCACATATGTCAAGCCTTTATTTGTTTTAATTTTGATGATTATGGCACTTTTCAAAATATTCTTATGTTATGAGATTTCTAATTTGTTTTTTCTTTTAAAGCTGAGCCATAATAATCATCAAAATGATAACAAATATAGGCTCTACATATCTCACTTTGCATGTAATGAGTCTGTCATATATAAGTGTCACAGTTTAAGTTGAATAACAGAAGTGAATGCACTTTGATATGACAAGCACCTGTATGTTTGATTGATTGATTGACTGGATTTATTTGAGTAATTATTTACATTAACATTGTTGCAGTGCAGAAAATAAATGAAAAGCTGGGAAAGCTGCTGTCACCAGGGTTGCCAGATGTACGATAACTATCGTATTTGTACCGTCCCCTCTCAGCAGCGCTTCGCTTTGGCTCTCCTTTCATTGTGCAGCATTTGTTGGCGTTGCTTCTCCTCACAGGCAATGGAAACAATAAATATGGAATTTTATGTAAAACCGTTTTTTTGTTTTTTTTCTTCAAATTAAGAATTTTACACAGTCACACGGGAAATATGAGACAGTTTGGAACAATCAATACGTCATCGTGGACTTTTCACAGTAAAATACATAAATAAAAGCCACATTCATCTTTTACGCATAACTCTTCATGTTACAGGTATAGATGGAGAGACATTTTTATTTTATCACATAAATTATGGGTGTCGTTTGAAAGGCAGGCCACGTTTGTAATGAGTAACCAAATATCAAATAATAATAAATCATTATCGTTCCCATTGAAAAAGCCTTCCCATTAGCCCAATCTAACCTCTAGCACAGAGGTCGTGAAGGACAGCGGATACAATGTCACCTTTTACGTGGTCCGATTCTGAACTGATCATGTTTCACTTTTATTCATCTGCCCTTTCACAAGCAGCCTATTAATACATTTCAGGTTGCTTTTAATTGTATATTAATGAGAATTTGGAAAAAAAAGGCAGTTGCCAGTGGCGATATATGTTTTCCTTGTCAAATTACCAACCCACAGGAGATGAAAAGGCAAAGCACAGCCCCGCTTCCAACCCACCACCTTAGCTATAAAGTCGGACGCTCATCCTACGGAGCTAGTTAGTCACATGTACAACATATTAAGTCACACCGTGCTTATTTCTTGAACACTATCGCTGAAATTCAAAACACCATCACTAATGCCGGGTGATTATTACCCGAGATGATACACTAAAAAGTACTTATCAAAACATGACACTACATGACACATCTGAGTAGTGTTCTTTTATATTAAACTGACATGTCTAATAAAATGAAAGAAAAGCATCATGAGGGGACCATAGAAAAATCATCAAAAAATTACTAAATGAAAATTACTATAACAATGAAGATGGAAACTTTTTGGTCCACACATTCCCGGGATATTTGAGACTTCCCTGGTGAAGGCTCAGTGACCTTGGCACACAAACAGCTGCAGGAAAGAGAAATAAAGTATGTCATATTTTGAATGGGTAAAAATGCCCAGCTGATTAAAATATCTATGTGTTCCTCACTTGCTGGGACGCCAGAAACACCAACCCTGTGACAGGAGCGAAGCTGTAGTGGAAGTAAAGTAAATGTGGCAGTCCTGAATGTCAACCTTGAAAGGGGCAAGATTGCCTGATTTCATGCATTAACCCTCACCTCATTTCTATCACTATTGCAACATGTACCTGTAGTAAAAAGTGTGTTTTGGATCAGGAAAACACCCATGTCACCAAAGATGTCAAAGACTATGCTGAAGCTCCCCAGAGACCCAGGACACTCAGATAAATGCAGCATCATGAAAATCACATACATGTATTTGCTCGGGTGAAAATAGTGTCCTAGGGTTAAGGTGTAAAAATTTGGCTGAAAAACAATTGTTGAAAACGGTAGTGTTTGTTCGGTTTGCTAGAAAGGTAAAGAAAAAAACTGGTGCAGCTGTGATTGGAATGCCCACTGGAACTACTGCACGTCATACAACTAATAACCAGTCTGCACATGTCGTGTTTTGGTTATAAAACATTGAGAGTCCTGATTCGAGTTTGATCTAGGCCTTGTGGTGTTTGGAAGGTAAAACATTTCATGGGTGTCATGATTCTGTTTAGTTAGTCATTGTTTACGTCCTGATTCACTCCCTGCTCCTTGGTTTTGCCCGTTCCTGTCCATGTTTTCCTGCTCTCCACAGCTGCTCCCCATTCCCTCGTCATGTCGGGGGGTTTCCCATATAAACTCCCTCAGTTCAGTCAGTCTCTTGCTAGAGTGTCAGCCTGTGAAGAGAGACTTTCTAACCCTGTGAAATTATTGAGAGATTCTGAATTCTGGTTGTCAAGTGATCGGTTTTCTGTTCCTGTCCTAATAAATAAACCAGTCCTGTTTGGGAAATCCTGTTTATCCTTCTTTGTTTGGTGCCCGTTTAATCAGGCTTATTCAGATATTTCACTTTCCTTTTCCTCCGTCCTGTGTTGCATTTGAGTTCTTCTATATCGGTGATCACGGTAGTCCAAATACGTCCGTACATTTTGGAGCTGTTGGCCATAAGGCCTTCAGTGTGACCCATGCTGCAGAGATGAGGAGACGTTTCACAGGTTTTGATTCAACAGATCTGAAAACAACCCAACAACGTGCAAAGATACCGTTTATTTAACTACACAGACAAGTTGTGTTACTACGCGCACAACGCACAATCCCATCTTCCCCCTGAAGATGCAGTTTTCAGCTCCTCCTCCGTTAGCGCAGTACAATGTATATGGAACCAGCGTGGACAAGTGTCACACTGGATCTGTAAAACAATAATAATTAATCATTTATGGAATCAGTTACACTGTTGACTGACAATACTGCCGTTCCTAATCCCAACATCTTTATGGTATGGTTGATAATGTAGCCGATTGTAATTCCATCGCACTAAATAGGTTCACGCATTTAGGCCTAGCTGTGAATTTAGAACAGAATCGTGGTCATCGAGCATCTTCCATTAATGCACATGTGCTTCGCTAAACATTGTGAAAATTAGATGCTCAAACAAATGGGGTGACGTAAGGTAAAATGGGCCATTCAAAGTTGGAGCCCCTGGCTCTTAAAATATTCAGTCCAAGTGTTTGCAAAAGGCTTTAAATCATTGCCTCATCTGTCCATACTAAAATACTAAACATTTGATTGGTAGGGAGTGGGTGTTGTGGGCGGGACAATAGTTTAGACATAGCATGCAGGAGAGAAGGGTGTGAAAAGGGAATTTGCAGACAAGTCTGATCTAAAACATGTGTTTGTAACTTCAGAACAAAAGAACGTACAGCTACTAAAATGATATATGGACTCGGGTAAATTGGGCCACTGTTAAAGTTAAATATCTGCTGATTCTTGTGCAGGACGGGCTGCAAGAGTGGCGGAGCAGAGCCAATTGTAGGTTCGTTTCAAAGCAAACTCTGCGTAAATTTTTAAAATGTTCATTTGATGTTTATATATTCATTAATGATAAATCTAAAAAAAAAAATGGATATCCGTTTGACTCACTTAAGCTGATTAGATAGATCCGCAAATGTACAGTAAATATACACCTGGGGCTTCTCCTAAAAGCGGTATATGCGGTGAGGTCAGTGCAGCCCAGTCCACTACTAGGTTTACTTGGTCTCATACCGGGACCACTCAGTCCACAAGGATACAATACAGTTTCTACTCGCGATAGGCCGGAAGGCTATTCTGACTGAATGGGTTGGAGATGAGCCACCCTCAATACAAATGTGGAGAGCGATGGTATTGGATATTGTTACTTTGGAAAGACTGAGATTGTGTATAAATGGTCAATATGGAGTGTTTGTAGTATATTTAAGTCCTCGTCGGACTGAAATGAACCAATAGGCTACTCAATGTCACGCAAATTCTATGACTCTTCGGGTCTTCTAGAAATGGATAAGTGATTACACAATCAAACCAAAGTATTCTCCACCTGACATGTGTTTCTTATATAAGCAACACATCTTAATATGTCCGTCGATCGGGGCCAGTATGTTATACAAGGAAAAACATTTCTGATTGCATTCAAAAATAAAGAAAACATTTAAGCCATTCACTATAAATTGGATTGTTGTTGACGGGGTTCACGTCTCTTTTTGTGTTACTCCAGGTCTATGAATGCACATATAATATATGTGCATTCATAGAAAGAAATATGAAATGTTGCATGACAATACATTCTGGCAATAAACGCACTTTCACAGGCTATTTTAGCATGACTCATTATAGCTTAATTGTGTCGGCCACTTTGGATCTGGACATGTTTATTATATATCATAAATACTATAATATTGGGTATAGTACAATATGTGATGTTTTAGATGGAATGTGTTTCTTATAATGGGCTATTTTAACTAAAGATTTCCATTATTGTAATATTTGCATTGTAAGGTTTGATTCAAGGTCAAATCAAACATTTGCATTGGGTAGGCCACTGTGGTGCTGAGTAGCCAGGAGTGACATGGTAACCACTGATGCCAAGTGGCTCATGCAAGAATTTGAGTGAGTTGAGGAACTGCTGTATGCATTAGCCTGAATTCTCTTTGGACCAGAAATGGAAGATGATACCTTGCCTACTTTCTTGTAATTCAACATTTATTGTTCGCTAAAATGCTCTACAATTACAAACTTGCCCAATCAAGTAGGTCGTCTCTCTTTCCATGTTGCTCCTTTCCTGGCATAATGCATGACCCACACATTGAGCAATGTTCGTCAGTCTTCATGATTACAATACAAAGAAACACCAAGTTCAGACTGCACACCAAAGTCAGCAATAATTCTGCTCGCCTGACGCATTGAGGATATCGTGAGCGGTGCGTCTTCGCTCCACCGCCATTGCATCCGTCAGTGGGAAAAGTCATTTGCGGCGTGTGTGGTATGCAACTAACAATTGCTCTGGTCATCTAAAAGAGACCAAAAATAATATGCTATTCGCCAACAACAAATATTGTACTGTCTATGAACAGCCTACAGGACGACATTACCGTAATGACTGACTCCACAATTATCGGAATCCTCCTGGACCGAATGCGGGAGAACATCTCCGATACATTTTCGGTCCACCCAGTCCGACTGATTGTGGATATTCAGCCTCATTCGTAAGTAGTCACTGAGGAAACAACTGCCACAGTTAGACATATACATATCATTTGTTCAACTTTACCATTAAGGTTGCAGAATTCTCATTTTAGCTGTCAAAATATTAACACATGTCAAATATCAAACTCCTGAGACCCGAGCATATAGCCTATGTGGCATGGATTTCAGACTATACATCAAGTGCTCAAAGTGCAGCCTGGGCCAAATTTGTTCCCAATATAACGCCCCATTCGCCCAGTTTCTTAAACATTAAGTTGAAAAGGAGGAAATGCAAATATAATAAGATCTATCATTGCTTGAAATCTGAGTCTTAATGTTGACGAGCAGAGGATGTTTTGAATAACTCGTCCACCTTTGAGACTTTTACACACGAGGTGCAAAACTCTTGTTCTATGATTGTGTGCTGAAATCATGTGTAGTTTAGCTCAATTTATTTTGCAATCTCCGAGTATTCCTAATTCAAATAACTGGCATAAATCTCAACAAAAATGAATGTAATGAGAGGTGAACTAATGACAGATAAAAACAGCTCAGGGCGTTTTCGTTACGACGCTGTAAGTCAAAATGACTCCTAAGGACACCACAGATTGAAACGCTCTGATGCCGCCTCCATTCGTGATCAAAAGTAAATAAAAATGCGCACAGTAAACATAAAAAGCCTATCACGTGTGGGAGCCTGCTCAATTCTGCCCAAATCAGACATTCGTCTACTCGCATTGGACTCGTTCATTCACAGGACCTCGGAGTTCAGTCACATATAGAAGGTAATTGGCGGAGGAATTCTTCACAAATCACTGCAGTCGCACAGGATTATCAGACATTCTCCGTGATTATTCCAAATCGCACGTGGTCCCTATAGGTAAAACTAATCCCATGCGAATAGGGCTCTGATAGAGCTTGCATTGAAGTTCAAGATGTGGGGGACGGCCCTTACCGGAATCGTTTCACAGCATTGTTTGATTCCCTTTGTTCATTTCTGTTCAGCGCGTCCAAAACATAAATGCGTGACAGTGGTGCATTGATGTACTGCAAAGACAAGATTATTAATTCACCAAGGCATATTCACATGACCAGACAGTGACTCGTGTAGGCCCACCAAGAGCTTCCAGTGACCGCCATCATTGAAACTGCCCAAGATTGTGTCATTCACATCAAAATTCACCTGCAACACATAAATGAGCCCTCATTTAACAACAGACATGCTTTCAGTCACGTCCATTTTGAGGTGTGGACCTGTAACACGTGGAGAGCGATGATTTGACGTGCACGTGAGAAAATGTCCATGCTACATAAACTGAAATCCGTATTGCATCCACGCAGAAAAACACACCCTGCCAAGGCAGTTTCGTCCGGTTTGGTCACGTTCTCCAAATAACATCACCCCAGCAGTGAAATGGCTCATTATGTCCACTGGCTTGTGCTTTGCCAATACACACAGCATGCAGTCAATAATCTATAAAGAAAATTCTGCATTAGCTCATTTTGATAGTGTATGTATAAGTGTCCAACTCCTACCTTCCCAACAAGCCCCTCGTGTGGTCTCAAAGTCCGAATGTCCCCGTGACGGACCACGAGTTCATCTTTCTTGTTCATGCCACGCATTAGTGCCAGGACCACTTCTGTGTCCGGGTGTCGCCACAGTGCACTCAGCTGCAGACAGTTTATGCCTGCATTCATACATACATGTTTATCATATATTATTTATCGATTCAATAGCACAATGAGGCATTAATTCACCTGAGCCTCATCAGTATCAAAATTGCCCTTGGATTCAGGGAGATCCCATGTGCCTCCTGCAACTTATATGTGTCAGAGTACACTTCAGGCTGTCCTATTTCCTTCCCCTCCTCCTTGCCTTATTTGGATTCTGGCTGGTTGTGGTCGTGCTCCTCCTCCTGGGCTGGCTCACACACCTGTCTCCAATCTTATCTGCTGAGTATGAAGGACTGGCTTCCCCTCTGCACCTCTGCCAGGTCGTCAGTCTTCCAACGCGGTGAACGCAGCCTTGGGTTTGTTTTGTGGATTTTTGCTTTACTTTCTTTTTTTGCTCCAGCTCCTGCGTCTCACTCAACTGCAGCCTCTGTCCTGCCATTCCCAGCCCAGCCAATACTACAAGGTAGTGATGGGTAGATGAAGCCTCGTGAAGCGTTTCGGCACATGCCCCAAACTGTATTGATACTGTGCCGGTACAGTGTCGCTGTGTGGCTCTATACTGACACCTGGTGGATCTTATACATCATTGCATGCAACTTATTTGAGACTCACAAGACACACTGATTCAATGACCTAGTCATACTTGTATACACAATATTAAGTTCCTATCTCCTATGGTATCATGTTACATCTTATATGAAAGTTGTGAATGTGATTTACCAATTCAAATGTCATTGAGATTTTATTATGAATTTTTATTCAGAAAAATAAGTTTGTCCAATGTTTTGGCATTTAGTCTATTGCGTTTTTTGGACACTATTTCCCCAGCTTTGGAGAATAGGGGTACAGATGAAGCTGGAGTACATAAAAATTGTAAAGAGAGCTGGAAAAGGTTGGGATATGTTTTCCTCTGGTTCCCCCAATACGTCAACGGATCCTCTGATCTTGAGATGTTTCCCTCCCCCAAATAGCGCTGGACCTCGATGATGGAGTCAGCTGTTGCATTTGTGGTTTGTCTGCCAACTTCAACATCAAGCTGCTGCCACAAGTGGTCTGAAATAAAAAATAAAATGGAATTTATTTTTTTGTCATCTCCAAGTTAGTATTTATTATTTATTTATTTTTATTTATTTATTTATTTGAGCAGAAACTTATTTAAAACATTTTACAGAAGAAAACAAGACTATTGTGCTCAAAATGAGTAGGAAGAAGTTCAAAGAACTTATAATAAACCTACCCCTTATCTCTCATTCAAGTAACACAAAATATCACAAAGGATTTATCATTTACAGTCGTACAAAATAAATAAAGGATTTATCATTTACAGTTTTACAAAAATAAATACACCATATGGTATTTAATATGTATAGCAATTATATTGCAACATCACTTCATCTGACTGAAATCGACACATTTTTTACAAACTCAATGCATTGAACTTATGCATGTGTAAACGTTCGGTTTTAGTGAAACATTTTTTATTTTATTTTTTTCATCCCTCTCTACAATACCTCAATCCTCATATACGGGCAAACCCCATAACAACAACAAAAAAGCGCGAGTGTGTGCCTGTCTGTGAAAATAATAGTAATTATGATACTTCACTAGCATAATTTTTAAAGATAATTTCTTTACATGTTTTTTTAAAGTGTACTAGTGTTTTGCTCTGTTTTGTCTCTTTATTTAGGTCATTCCACAATGTTATTCCTGCTTGGGATTAGCAACAAGATAAATGCACATATAAGATGATGACACTGAACAACATGCCTGAAGTGAGTGACTGCTCTGATGAAGGTCCAGGCTGTGGCTCAGATGTTGTGCGAGCAATTACTGCAGCACACTCACTTTTCAGTCGATTAACTGCCTCACTGCACTTGGAGGAACTACGAGTGTTTTAAATCTGGGGTCTAGCAGTGAGGAGAGGGTCAACACACTTAATGTCTCCAGTTGAGAAGCAGCGTCTGTGACACGACGCCTAAGTTGGTCATGGAGATGTATGGCTGCTTGTGTGTGTAAATGTAAAGAATTGCGCTCAAGTGCACAATATAGCATTTTCATCATCGGGATGACCTTTGATCCTGAAACTCTCCTCTCCTCAGACAACTCCACTGTGGCCTGATGGAAAGGGGCCAGCACAAGAAGTGCCTCCTTTAAGATGTTAAACTCATCAGCCGTGAGTGGAGTCAAGTCTGTTTGAAGAGAGGCAAGAGGAACCCACACTGGTTCTTTCTCATCATGTAGCCGTGACAGCATCTGATATGTGCTGTTCCAGCGTGTTGGTTCCTCGTTGATGAGTTTCAGGGCGGGCCGTCCCATCTGTTGCTGCACTTGAGCAAGCTTTTCTTTGGCTGTGGTGCTGGATCTGAAGAATGATACCATTTCTCTAGATTTGTGTCTGATTGATGAAAGTGAAGGGATTTGATCACAGGATTTCTTGACTAGTAAATTTAGTTTGTGTGCAATGCAAACTGAATGCCGAATTTGGAGAGTTCTTGTTGCTGCAATCATATTTGGTGCTGCGTCGGTCACAAGACACCTTACCATATTTGTTATGGCCCAGTCATCCATAATGCCCCTTTGGAACTGGGCCAAGTTGTCAGCAGTGTGACTTTGTGGAAAGTGTTTCACTCCCAAAACGGATGTACATAACTGCATATTATCTGTAATGTAGTGACAGGTAAGCGCCATGTAAGCCTCCATGTTACAGGAGGTCCACATGTCCGCTGTGATGCTCACTGCGACAGCTTGCTGTACTTCCATTTTCACTCGTTCGACTTCCTCCGCATGTTTTTTGCCTAATAGTTCCTTCACAGTCTGAAAATTAAACAAAATCAAATCAATATACAGTGCTTAACAAATGCACCAGACCACCTGTCATTAAAGCAAGAAAACATCCAGTATAATGAAGTTTTCTGCATTTTGCAATTGTGAACCGAAGTGAGGAATTTCAAACTTTATTTAGTTTTAATACCGAAATGTGAGCTGGTACACTGGAAAGAAATTATTCAAGCATGATATTTGAAAATTTTTCTATTTTTCTATTTAGCAAGTAAACAACACTGTACTTTGCTGTGTAAAAAAAAGGTACATTTAGCATTAAAATGTAATTTCAGTTCCATAATATGCACATACTAGTGGACTAACCATTTCAGAAAGATAATATTTTGGTGATCACAAGTGCTGTTTAATTATGGTTGCTGTGGCATGAACCTTTAATCAGGTGATGGTCAAATTCATTTGTTAATCACAGTACTTCTATTAAATATTACATAAGTAATATTAACAACATTTTCTATACAAACCTTTCTACTTGGCAAAACGTATGATGGGTCAAGGAGCTGAATAAGCTCCTTGATCGCCTCACTCTCCACAATTCTGAGGGGTAGGCACTCTTTTATAATCGCATTTAGGAATGCCTGGTCCAAAGCATTCTTCCTAGACACTGATGTCAAAAAATAATAAAACACATATTAATAAAGCAACCATGAGGACGCCGTTCAATGTCTGTATACCTGTGTTCATTCTGGGGGTATTTGTCACCTCCTCATTTTCATGCTTTGCTCTGTGATGCCTTAGCATTGAGGAGGTGCTTTTATTTATATATGACAGCTCTGTAGAACAAATGCGGCATTAAACCCGCATGAAATGAAATTAATATACTGTGAGTCCCATTACTATGTGTTATTAATTCTGATATAGAGCAAGCGTAAAAAATGAAATACAAACAGTTACCTTATTTGCTGTTAAAAGATCAAAATGATCCCACACAGCGGATATTTTTCTTTTTCTCTCGGGCTCCATTTTATTGGTGTAGAAGGGAACGTTTCTTTTATCTTTGGAAGTGTAATCTTCTTCAGACAGTGATTCATCCCGTTGACACTTGCAGATGCGGTACCTTTTAAACACAGTTTGGCGCGTCGATGATGAGCGAAACAGCAGCAGTATCGGTCACGCGTCTTTTTCTTAAAGCGACACGCGCGCCGATACGGGGCTTCGCTCTATGAGCTCGACACGTGCGCCGGTGCGTCAGTGTTGCTGGACCCATCACTACTACAAGGAGAACCCTGCGATCTGCACAACCTCCAAACCCCTCCTGCACATTTTTTTTGTAATACTAAAAGAAAGAAATACTTACTGTTTTTCCGGCCATTGTGTTTGCATTTTGGGTCCTTATTTTTGTTGAGCCGTGACAATATGCATGTCATTAAATTGATAGCACAGACAGACAGACAGACAGCGACAGAGACAGACAGACAGACAGACCACCCGCACTTCAGAATCGCTGCTCTTCTCCTTGCCATGAAGCACAACCTAAAACAAAGGAACAAGTTAACTATACCAACAACATTGCTTGATTTAAAGTGTTCAATCCAGATTGAGAAATAGGGTTTGAGAAAACCAATTTAAAAAACATAAAACCAACAAATGGGCTGTACATCACCTGTGGAACATCATCACCTTCCTCTCCAAAGGATGCCTTGCAAATCGGTGTTGTGTCCATTGATGTGATCTGAATGAAACAACAAATGAGTCTACTCTTTAAGACAGCCTCATAAGGAAACAAATAACATTCTTTTCAGGGATGCTGCTTCCATTTTTGAGAGCCGTTTTTAATCATTACTGATTGTTTTTATCATTATTTGCTCATTACTATGAAACAAAGTCACCTGTGGTTCATTGTCACTCTTTTTTGGCATGTCAGATGCTTCCTGTACATAACAGTGAATAGGATAATCATAAAACAAACTCAATGAAGCAAACTTGGCCAATCGATTGTTTTGGTTTGTTAACCAGATAATATCTGAATTATTCATCGGACGGATAAATGTTTACCCCTTGACTCAATGTTATCTGCGTTTGTGGGAAATGTGAAGATACAAGCGTTGAGCTGTTTCTTTGCGATGGCAGGAGTTAAATGTGAATACAAACACGAGTGTCGTCTCAGAAGAGCTTCATTCACTGAGTTTTTTCACAAAGCGTCATAAAGCCAGGGCTGGACAGGAGAACAGCGGCTCCACAGGTGTTTGGTTATCCGCCCTATATGTCCACCCAGCTGCCAGGAGGAGGCGCTGCTGAGCTGATCGAGGCTCTCATGTATTCTTGAAGTAACACCCGATTTGGATGTAGTCCCGCTAAAGCAATAACGTTGCTCTGTTTTTGCCCTTACCTTGTTCCACTGTAGTTAATGTTATGAAGTCGACCCCCCCATTTTTGAAATGTGTCCCCCCCCCCCCCTTCCAAACGCTTCCGACGCCGCTGGAGCTCATGTATGTGCAGACAGCGCTGTTGATCAGAGGACGAGCAGAGCGAAAGTCCTGTTCACAGTGACACTTCTACTGTGGCGTCATCTGTTTGTCCAAAGCTATAACGCCAATAGATAACTATTATTTATCCCAATTTTCAATACTTATGGAAATTAATTATAACTTTATATAATGAAACTGACTAAAACCTTTTACATTTTCGTCTGACTAAAACGTGACTAAAACTATCACATTTAGAAATGACTAAAATGTGACAAAAAACTAAAAGCATTTTCGTCCCAAGGACTAAGACTAAAAGGGCTGCCAAATCATTTTGAATAATTTACAGAAAATCAAAGTCCTACTAAATACCAGTATCAGATATTCAAAATACACAATCAAGTGTAATGTACAGTAGGATAAAGTTGCAGAATAAGTTTGACTTATTGTTGGTGCGGCCCTCCGACTCAATTCAGGCTTCTTATGTGGCCCCTAATGAAAATGAATTGCCCAGCCTGATTTAAATGGTCACACACACGGAATGCAATTCCCCATGTTCTCCACATGAGGGCAGCACACCACAGTCACATGTGTCTTCTATATTACACTTGTGCACTGATGCACTGTTAACGTCACGTCTTCCACACAATGTATGACTCCTCAGTATGAAGATGAACGGGTTGATCTAGTTTGTACATGTTTGATTTAAATAAAAATACATATCAGTGGGACACTTTTGAATCTGTCTTTTTTTAAATGATTGTTTTCAGTTTATAAACGTACGATTTCTGGATTCACCGTAACTTCTCCATCGTTCCTTTAACCTCTTAACCCCCACCTGGACCGAGCCCTTTTTTTACAGTTTGGCTTTACCCAAATCTAAAAGCTTTTTGAACAAAGCGGCAAAACATAGTGACAAAAACAAGGAAGAAAACGCAACGTAAAAACAAAAAGAGCAACAACAGAAAACGTGCCGGAAAAGCAACAAAAACACGATAAAAAAAGCAACAAAAAAAAGAGACAAAAACACGACAAAAATGGGACAAAAACGCTGCAGCAATGAAACAAAGAAGTCCAAATCAGTTTTGTAGGTCTTAGCTTTCAAATGAGGCGTTACTCTGGCCTATAGACTGTAAGCTCCAGTCCAGAAGCTTTTAGATTTGGGTAAAACCAAAGAGGAAATGCACTGAGTTAAAGCGGGGGGGTAAGAAGTTAAGAGAGCCAAAATAAAAGCCATGAGTGGATTGTTTAATGTTTCTGGTATACTTGAATGTTTCTGGATACTTGAATGTTTCTGGATACTTGAATGTTTCTGGATATTTTAATGTATCTGGATGCTTTACTGTATCTGCATACTTTAATGTATCTGCATACTTTAATGTATCTGGATACTTTAATGTATCTGGGTACTTGAATGTTTCTGGATACTTGAATGTTTCTGGATACTTAAATGTTTCTGGATACTTTAATGTTTCTGGATACTTTAATGTTTCTGGATACTTTAATGTTTCTGGATACTTTAATGTTTCTGGATACTTTAATGTTATGGATACTTTAATGTTTCTGGATTGTTTAATGTATCCGGATACTTAAATGTTTCTGGATACTTGAATGTTTCTGGATACTTGAATGTTTCTGGATACTTGAATGTTTCTGGATACTTGAATGTTATGGATACTTGAATGTTTCTGGATACTTGAATGTATCCAGATACTTAAATGTTTCTGGATACTTGAATGTTTCTGGATATTTGAATGTTTCTAGATACTTGAATGTTTCTGGATACTTGAATGTTTCTAGATACTTGAATGTTTCTGGATACTTGAATGTTTCTGGATACTTGAATGTTTCTGGATACTTGAATGTTTCTGGATACTTGAATGTTTCTGGATTGTTTAATGTTTCTGGATACTTTAATGTTTCTGGATACTTTAATGTTCCTCGATTGTTTAATGTTTCTGGATACTTTAATGTTTCTGGATACGTCAATGTTTCTGGATTGTTTAATGTTTCTGGATACTTCAATGTTTCTGGATTGTTTAATGTTTCTGGATACTTTAATGTTTCTGGATACTTTAATGTTTCTGGATACTTCAATGTTTCTGGATTGTTTAATGTTTCTGGATACTTGAATGTTTCTGGATGCTTTACTGTATCTGCATACTTTAATGTATCTGCATACTTTAATGTATCTGCATACTTTAATGTATCTGGGTACTTGAATGTTTCTGGATACTTGAATGTTTCTGGATACTTGAATGTTTCTGGATACTTGAATGTTTCTGGATACTTTAATGTTTCTGGATACTTTAATGTTCCTCGATACTTTAATGTTTCTGGATACTTAAATGTTTCTGGATACTTTAATGTTATGGATACTTGAATGTTTATGGATTGTTTAATGTTTCTGGATACTTAAATGTTTCTGGATACTTTAATGTTATGGATACTTGAATGTTTCTGGATTGTTTAATGTTTCTGGATACTTCAATGTTTCTGGATACTTGAATGTTTCTGGATACTTGAATGTTTCTGGATACTTCAATGTTTCTGGATTGTTTAATGTTTCTGGATACTTGAATGTTTCTGGATACTTGAATGTTTCTGGATTGTTTAATGTTTCTGGATACTTTAATGTTTCTGGATACTTTAATGATTCTGGATACTTGAATGTTTCTGGATACTTGAATGTTTCTGGATACTTGAATGACCCTTGATCGAAGGGTCGGTGGTTCGAATCCCGCAGGTGCACACTGTCGTTGTGTCCTTGGGCAAGACACTTCTCCACCTTGTCTCCAGTGTCTGTGTTACACTGGTGAATGAATGAGAGAGTGGGTGTGTGGTTCATTGATGTAAAGCGCTTTGAGCCTAAAGCATTTATTTCATTTATGGTTTCAGGTGACCTCTGTGCGTTGCCATGGTTACCTCTCACTGCCAGATAAAGAAAGACGGTAAAATTACAACCTGTGGCGAGATGAATTGAGTCCTGGAAACACGAGACACTGGGAAACAGTGTTCGTAGAAGCTAATTTAGTTTGGCCTGTAGTTGCTAACTCTGTTACACTTTTACACTCCTTTTCCAAATATGGACAGTAGATGGCGCTATGGTTTTATGTAGCCTGTGAAGTGGCATTTTAGTAACATGTAGAAATGTTCCCTCCTGGAGCCGCCACCTTAACGTGGTGGAGGGTTTGAGCCTGAATGATCCTGGAGCTCTGTTGTCGGGGGCTTCGTGCCCCTGGTAGGGTCTCCCAGGGCAAACAGGTCCTAGGTGACGGGTCAGACAAAGAGCGGTTCAGAAGCCCCTTATGAGAGACCAACAGGCCCAAATGTACTACTCTGTGACAATTACCATGGTAACCATAGCTCCTCAAACTCAAACCCGAAGACATTTTTTTCACATTTTCTGCTAAAACAGTTTGACTACGTTTAACGCTGTTTCTTCCAGGAGCATCACGGACACAAATGTCTGATACTGAGAAACTCTCTAGACTCTGAGGATTGAGGAAATGTAAAACATGTCAGTACTTTCTCATCTTAGGCCTCACTGTGAGCCACGAAGTATAAGAATGTCCACCTCATGTGAGGCTCTCCCATAGAAATATCTGTCATTCCATTTCTATCCAGCACAGGCCCTATTCAACTTGAAATTACATTTATGGAGAAGAACAGTTTTGTATTTTCACAAAAAGTTGTTTATGTATTTTATATATTATAGCTATTTATTATTACGCCTGTGTATGCCAAACACACAATGTCCTTCTGTTTCTTTACTACAATATACACAGCCCTCTAAATCTGTCGATCATTCCAACAGTTTGTCTTTGTAGACACCACATGGTTATGCCTAACATACCGTATGTATTTGTTTTACACTAGAAACTAACCCTAACTTAAACTGTGCTCTGTTCTGAAGCTGGATTTGCCATAAACCACACGTTTACTACGAACAACACCTTTCTTACTGATACATTAAGTAAGTAAACAGTTTTATGAGGTCCTTTCCATAAAGTTGTTTTATTTCATGAATAAGTCAAATACAGTAGTTTAAGAGGTGTTATAGATTATAACAGGACATGAAGAGTCAACACAAAACTACTACAGTTTAGCCTCGTCCAGAACTAAGTCAGAGGCAGTCTAAGCAATTTCTTTATAGCTTTTCTGAAGTTATTTTAAGTTCTTTGTACATGGATTTTTTGTGTTTTTTTGGTATGTGCTATATTCATCTATTTGAGTTTTTTTTTTTTTAAGTTGTGTAATTTATCTATTTTCTTCCCAGGCACATAAAATGAAATGTGCTGTATAAAAGAATAAACTAAAGTTGAGTTACTGTTATGGACAGAACTTCAAGACACAGCCGGGGGCCGCAGAGTGTCCGGTTTGAGAACCTCAGGATCTCAGGTGTTGTTCTGTTGGACCTTCAGCTGGTGCTTCAGCTCGGTGGGGAGTCCTTGCCTCAAGTGGAGGAGTTCAAGTATCTCGGGGTCCTGTTCACGAGTGAGGGACGGATGGAGCGTGAGATCGATAGACGGATGGGTGCGGCGTCAGCAGTGATGCGGTCGCTGGATCGGACTGTTGTGGTGTCAGGAAATGTGTTTAGCTCTGACACAACCGATCTGGAGACGCTCTGTTACTTCTACCACAGAATAATAACAGACTGAACACAGACATGAGGTCTCCCTCATACCGGGGAAGATGAGAGGATGACTCGCCCGTCATCGTCCTGCTCAAAGTCCCGACGATACAGATTTTTCACAAGGCTTTAATGAAAAATAAGCACGGCCACTCTTTCCAACGCAACACAAGGTTACATCACAGGGTAAACAGTGATTGACTCAAAACCTTCTCCCCCTGGACCCCTCAGTCAGGGTGGGGGATGTGTGTGATAAGTAGGGCTGAACCATTCATTGTGGATAAAGAACTTCTCAAAAGCATAATGACGGTTCATGACCATAAAGTATCCACGGAGGCCATGTGCCTTTATTTACCTTTGCATCTACCACATATGCTCCGTAGGTACAGACTCAAGATATAAACACTAAACTGCTGTATGAAAAGGGTTGGTAATCCGAGGCAGGAGTCACTAATGTCACTAAATGGCTTTGAGTCAAAGAAAGTAAAACGTGTCTGTGTTTGGCCTCATGTCCCGTCTCCTTGCGTCAATGTTCTTCTTTCTTCATATTGTCCAAAGTTACATCCCAAAACCAAAATGCTGCTCCTGATTCCACTGTGTTGTGGCGTGTGCTCCATCTGGCCTCTCCGTGTCCTTCAATAACACGCATCTGAAGCAACTACGAGTCGCAGCTCAGACAGGGATTTGATTGGCCGAAATAATCAGTAATCAATAATCAATAGTTTATTTTGTATTCATTGGGAGTTTGATTTCCTAAAACTTTTCCAACGAGTTAAAGCAGACGTTTGTTCTTACTTTTCCTGCGCTTTAGTCCGGGTGATGTTACTGACTGGATCAGTGAGTTTTATCTTTTTTTATATATATTTATATAATTTATCTTTTGCCATGTGGGACCTTTCTGCAGGAGTTTGCATGTTCTGATTTAAGTTAGAAGTACCGAGGTGTTCTAGCGTACTAGAACTGGATTCTACAGAAAACTAACTTAGCTTCTGGCTCCAGATCTAGAGATGGTTCCCCAGGCAGCGCGATGGCTCTGCTCCGGACAGGTCTGTCTGAAGCTTGAAGGATGAGTCAAATACAGAGGGTACGTTTCCCTATTGGCACAATCAAGTCTACAAATACATACAATACTAAACTGCGTTGAAAATATTCTCAGTAAAGGAATTACTCGAGACGAATGTCATCAAGAACGTTGCAGATGCTGTGAAAAGGCTGAGGACGACAGTGGATCAGGTGGGCTGAAAAGTGAACCACACAAGGCAGAACCTGATCACCCTGACTGGGTCCTCTGGATATGAGTGTATACACCATACACAAAACACAAAACACACAATGACCCCAGGAAGGTCACTGAGTTGCACCAAGGTTGTTAGCACTGGCCTGAATACAGGAGGAAGAGGTGGAGGAGCTGACCAGTGCAGGACACCACGCTCTGAAACAGGGACCAACCCAGGAAACGCTCCTGTACAACTGTACAACGATAAAGCATTACTACTTCCTGTGGAGTGTGGTTTCTTTTAAAACTGCAGCACAAGTTTGTGCACGCATGCAAGTGTGTTACGTTACTGTGACGTACGTGAGAGGAACCTGCCACTTACAAACCAGTTCTTCAACTTCAACTGGACAAACCACAAAGAAGGCCGGTTCTGTAATGAAGTGTTTTGTTCAAATCCAAAACCATATTTTATTTGGAGCAGAGCTGTCCTTGCGCCAGGTGGAAGGTCTGGCCCCAAAAGTATTGAATGTGTAGGAGAGATTGCATGAACCCGCAGAAGAGCTGAACACTATGATAAAGCTGTAAAGTTATCATACACAAATAAAAACCTCAGGCATGGACCTCCTTAAAAATCAATCATCGCTGTCACATTTGTCAGTACCGATTTGCCAGATTTTGGGGTTTGGCCCATGCACTAAATGTTAAAATAAAGTGATTATAAAAACATATTATTAAAATGTCCCACCATTTAAACCCCATTTGACAAAAAAAAAAAACTCACTCCGTGTGACACTAACCCCGAGTGTCCACTTAACCAAAACACTGTAAACAGCTAACCAACGGCTTTAGCATGTTAGCTCAACGGCTTTAGCTTGTTAGCTCTAAAACCGCTCAGACCAAAGCTAACGTCTGTGTCTTTTGTTTATGGCACTGACAAAAGGAAAACTCTCGTTACAAAAATAACCCAGAACAATATGTTCATCTACGCCCACCTGATCACTCACCCCACTATTAACACAGATGTATAATTAAAGTCATGTATCATCACTGATGTTGCCACAGCCCAATACTGTGAATGTCCTTCATTTCAATAAATCCAGACTGACAAACAAACATACATAAGAGCAGGCCAAGCAGGGGGCGAGCTGGTGCTCGAGGGGCGCTCCCCCCGGCAACAGAGCACACAGACCAGGACACTCGAATACTCAAACACTCCCATTTCAATCAACACAAACTAAAATAGGCAAAGCAGGAGGTGGGCTGGTGCTCGAGGGCACCCTCTCCTGGTAACAGACCACCAAAGCATCTTAAAACATGCTCAATATTGGTGTTGATGCTAATATTTATAACATTGTAGTGAGCTGGGGTTTAGCGTCCTGCAGTTAACCCATCAGATGTAGGGCGTGCCCTTTCACCTTTACCTGACCTCTCTCTCCGACGTCACGCCCGTCAGGCAGCCCTCGGGCCAGGCGTGCAGTGGATGAGTTGTTTACCTGTTGTGCAAGTCGTGTTGGAGCGTCATGCCGGCGGCTGGAGGTGTAAAGCCAGTCAAACTCCATGGTGCATCGCGGCTTGCTAGTGCTGGTCTGAAGGCTTGTTAAGCTGCACAATGTAATAACTCCACATTATGTAATAAAAGTCCAAAATGTAATAAAGTTGTCCCTGCATTATCTAATAAAGCCGCATTTTGTAATAAACTGCCACATTTTGGAATAAACTGCCACATTTTGTAATAAACTGCCACATTTTGGAATAAACCTCCCAAACGCATTATGTAATACATTTTGCCGCATTTTGTAACAAGTTATTACATTTTGAGACAGTTATTACAAAATGTACTTGACACATTTGTATTTTCAGGAAAATGTAATAACATGGTGCATTATGTAATAACACAAAACAAAACCTTAAAGCCTTAAATCAGCACTTTAAGACAGTTTGTAGGCTACTTGTGCATATTATTGTTCTATCCTCTTGTTAAGTGATGATGTCATCGCTCCACTTCCGGGTCCAATGGGACTTTAGCCCTATTCACTATATTGGGATTTAGCTGATTTGAACCGGCTGTAGAGCCGAATAGATCTTTTTTAATCTAATCACAAAGAAATATTACTATTTTATTTTATAGATTTCCATTAGCAGTTTTTATTATACTATATACTATATTTTTCTATACAAAATTAAGCCTTATTTTAAATATACAAATATATTCAATTTGACTTGAGTTACATGTATCAGTATAATTAGGTGAAACACGTTTTTTGGGCTTTATTATGAAAAAGTTGCTGTTTTTGCGATGGTACAGTTTGGCCCTGAAAGTTGCTTGGTTATCGTGTCTGATAGGAGTGTACATTTTGAGTTTTGGGGTGAGAGTACTGACAGGAGTAACGTTTCCAGTAGCAGCAGCAGTATGTGAGGCACGGGCCACGTAAAATACAAAGACATGGTGGGAAGGGGGAATAAGAAGGAGCAGGTTCTGACCTCTTTGTGTCTGAGGGAAACTTCAAGGTCTCCAACACACACTGAGACGCCGCCTTCTTCAGTCTGAGCAGGTAAACTCATGTAGGGCCCCCACAGTCGCAAGGACCCCGTATCTCAGTTAAATAATAACTCGTTCGATGACAGGCAGAGTCTGAAAATGACTCTCACTCTCCTCTAAACTTTAGCACACATGACCTCAGTGTGCCTTCCTCTCCTGCACACCCACTTGAAGTAACTGACTCAGAGGGGAGTTGATTCCTGTAGCTCTGGTGTGAGCAGCCTGGAGTAGTTACTTTTAGTAACTGCCCATTAGTTCTCTGAAGATGTACAATTTTTAAAATATATTTCCTCAATGGTAAGACAACCATTAAGGTTTCAGTTGTTTATGAATCAGTGTTTCTCAAACTGTGGGCTGCACTGTTTTGACATAAAAAACCTGATTGCAATTTTTTTGGACAAATATTGCGATTGCTATATTTAACATACTGAAGTGTCTACTCCTAAAATGATGAGTGAAGGAAGTCGACAACGTATTCTTGCTGCAACTGCCCACATCAGAACAACACACAATAATATACTTATTATAATACTTTAAAAAAATAGTATTTGGTTTAATGTGGACAGCCCCCTCTTCTGGAGGAGTTTCCCCGACATTCAGAGTACCTCTGAATGAGGTACGCAACCATTCCCCTGGGTCCTCCCGTGTTTATTACTGCTGTGATCATTTCCACTGTGTGTAAAACTCATGGCCATGGGTTCTGTTATCTGGACTGATGTCAGACGGTCTAAAAATGATTGTGAACCTATGAACTGAAAGCTCCCTTGTTAAAACATATTTACAACATAAACCTAACTTAATTTAACCTCTTACCCCCCGCCTCAACCAAGTGCATGTTCTCCAGTTCGGCTTTACCCAAATCTAAAAGCTAATACCTTGATTTTTAAAGCATTTTTGTCTCTTTTTTGCCATGTTTTCTTGCTTTATCATTGCTTTTTTCGTTACATTTTTGTTGCATTCTCATCATTGTTTTCATGCTGTTTTGATTCTTTCTTTTGATAAACTTTTTGATTTGGGTAAAGCCAAACTAGAGAAAATGTGCTCGGTTCAGGTGGGGGTTAAGAGGAGAATAAAGCCTCAGCGTTTTCTTAACGTGCCTTTGTCCTGTCAATTTTAACAGAGTTAACTTATTTATTTGAGACAATGTCCTCAGGATGTTTATGATTTAAATAATTGAGTGGTGGGTCAACAGCCACCTAGCTGCCCCCTCAATATGCCACAATATTAACAAATACATGTAAATGATTTTGAACTATTGCAAGTACACTTCAGATAATGCACACAGACACACATAATACTTACAGACACACCCACACTCAGATATTCAAGACAGGAAAATACCATTCCTCATTGTTATTTCTTTTGTTGTTCATAATTGACCCCTTCCCTACCCTGCAGAACACACGTAGGCAATCGAGAGTTACGTATGTAACTACGGTTCTATGAATCCCGGATGACCGCCAGAGGCGGTGCTGAAAGCACTGAATGTTCCCTTCGCGCATGCGCAGTTCGAGTAAGAATACCAACAACGTCACAACCTGTGACCCTCGGATGGCCAATCAGAGGCTATATAGCCCGATGACTTCCGAGGCTCTGTTCCTACAAAACCTTCTCGCGCGAACGCAAGGATTCTGAGTGACAGAGAATCTCTGGCGGTCATCCGGGATTCATAGAACCGTAGTTACATACGTAACTCTCGTTCTATTTCATCCCTCCTGACCGCCAGAGGCGGTGCTGAAAGCACTGAATGACGAATACCAGCCAAGTCACGAGGAAACCCAACCACACACCTCATGAAGTGGACTCAGAGGACCCCCGAAGTAGTACAGCATCCAGAGACCGAGACGCCGCCACATTCACTCTATAGAACCTGGTGAAGGTCGTGGAAGATGACCACGAAGCAGCATCACAAATGGCGTCCAAAGGCATCCCCCGCAAGGCAGCCCATGACGTCGCCACACCCCTGGTAGAGTGGCACCTAACATGAGATGGCAGGGGACGGTTCCCAGCCTTGTAAGCATGAGAAATCACGTCCACAATCCAGTGGGACAGGCGTTGCTTCGAGAGAGCACAACCCAGCTTAGCACTGCCGAAACATACAAAAAGCTGGTCCGACTTGCGTAGACCCGCTGTGGCACCGATATATGCCCTCAATGCCCTAACAGGGCACAACAACTCCGAGCCCGCACCCACCCCTCCGGGCGAGGGCACAAACCGCACGAGCCGCACAGGCTGATTGCAGTGAAAACGAGACAACACCTTAGGGAGAAAGGCAGGGTTAGGCCACAACGTAACCCCCGAGCCATCAGGAGCCCACCTCAGGCACTCGGCACTAACAGACAGGGCATGCAACTCACTAACCCGCTTGGCTGAAGCAATGGCCAGCAAAAACGCAGTCTTCAGAGACACCCACCGCAAGTCCGCCTGCACCAACGGCTCAAAAGGAGGCCGCCCCAAGGCCGACAGCACAAACGGAAGGTCCCACGGCGGAGCCCGTGGAGCCGCCTGCGGATGCAGTCTCCTTGCGCCCCTAAGAAAGAGAGACACAAGACGGTGACTCCCCACAGCAGCATCGCCGACGTGACCCCGGTGACACGATATAGCTGCAACATACACCTTAAGAGTGGAGGGAGTGCGCCCCATATCCAGGAGTGACTGTAAAAACTCCAAAATAGTAGACACCGAACAAGAAACAGGATCTTTACCGTGAGCAGTACACCAATGAGAGAACAGCGCCCATCTGTTGGAATACATCCGCCGCGTAGACGGTGCTCTGGCGTTCAGGATGGTCCGCCTGACAGGACCCGACAACGCCGTTGGAGACCCCTCGGAACCCCCACTGGCCATACCCACAGCCGCAGCCGACGGGGGTTGGGATACCAGATCCTCCCGCCCAACTGAGAGAGGAGATCCACCCTGTCCGGAAGGCACCACGGCCGGCCGTGGCAGAGACTGTGCAGCAGCGGAAACCACGTCCGCGCCGGCCAAAACGGGGCCACCAACAACACCTGGTGACCCTCTTGGAGAACCCTCTGAAGGGTTGGCATAATCAGCGGTATTGGTGGGAAGGCGTACAGAAGCGCACGAGGCCAGGGGTGAGCAAAGGCATCCTGGCCGAGGGAGCCCGGCCCCCTCAGGGAAAACCACAGAGGACAATGCGCCGTGTCCCGACTGGCAAAAAGGTCCACCCCTGCTTCGCCAAACAGGCCCCATATTGACCGAACCACCTCCGGGTGGAGGCGCCACTCCCCCGGAGGACACCCCTGTCGGGAGAGGAAATCCGCAGACCGGTTCCACGCCCCCGGTAGGTACACCGCCCGCAGGCTGGCCAGACGAGAGGCAGCCCACGTAAGGAGGCCCCGCGAAGTCGCCAGAAGCTCCACTGACCTGGTGCCCCCCTGGTGATTGATATGGTACACAGCGGTAGTGTTGTCCGATCGGACAAGCACATGCTGCCCTCTCAGATGAGGCAGAAAGCACTGTAGACCCAGGTGCACTGCACGAAGCTCGAGCACATTGATATGGTCGTCGCGCTCCCCCACAGACCACAGACCGTGGGCTGCCCTGTGCTGCCACACGGCTCCCCAGCCCGTAGGGCAGGCATCTGTTGTAACCACCTCTCTGCGGGACACTACAACGCCCATGGGCACACCGCTGAGCAGGAAGGCCTCGTTCCGCCATGGGACAAGGGCACAGAGGCACCTCCACGACACGCGAAGCCTCCGACGCCTGTGCAGTTTGGGGTCTAAACGGAAACTGATCAACCATCTCTGAAACGACCGCAGGTTGAGAAGACCGAGAGGTACAATATGGGACACCGAAGTCAGCATGCCCAGCAGTCTCAGAAATGTGACATAAGGCAACAACCTCCCTAATCTGAACTGACGGAGTAGGAGAAGGATATTGCCGACCCGCGGGAGTGAGGGGCCTGCCATCATGGTGGACGAATCCAGGGTCATACCGATGAACGTCACAGACTGCGAGGGTATCAGACAACTCTTCTCCAGATTGACGGCGATCCCCAGCCGGGCCACGTGTGAAAGGAGAAGGGTCGTGTGTCGAGCTACCAGCACACGAGAAGCGCCGCAAACCAGCCAGTCGTCCATGTACGGCAGAACCTTCACCCCCTGGGACTGCAGGGGTGCCAGCGCTGCCGTCACAAAGCGTGTGAACACCCTTGGAGAGAGAGAGAGCCCGAAGGGGAGCACTCTGAACTGCCAATGTCGCCCTCGATACGCAAACCGGAGGAACCGCCTGTGCTGGGGTGAGATGGGGACATGGAAATAGGCGTCCTTGAGGTCTATGGAAGTAAACCATTCCCTCTCGCGGACTGCCTGTACAACCTCTGCAGCGGTTAACATATGGAACGGAAGCGCTTTCAAGAACCGGTTCAGTCCCCGCAGATCTAAGACAGGGCGAAAGCCGCCTGTCTTTTTCGGAACGAGGAAGTAAGGAGAATAAAAACCCCTGGGTTGCCGCAGAGGATTCACTTCCTCGATGGCACCTTTGGCCAGGAGGGCAGCCAGCTCCTGATCTAGCGCCAACGCTCTTGCCGGGTCGCCGATGATGGTCATTACGACCCGACTCGAAAGAGGAGGCCGGCGTCGGAATTGCAGCCTGTAACCCCGGGTCAAGGTTGCAACCACCCACGGATCCAAGCCATGAGCAGCCCAGTAGCTGAGCTGCTCGCTGGTGAAATATCCGACTGCCGGCCGAAAACCCTCATTTCCTAGCCCCCTGGCCCCGTGGGAACCTGGGGGTGCGACGGGGACGATCAAGCGGCTGTGCCTGCCCCGCTGGCGCACGGGCAGGCCCACGAAAATCCCTGTCTGGCCTCTGCTGCGCCGCCTGCTGGCGAGAACCCTCGCCAACAGGATAAACCCGAGGTAAAAACCGAGTCCTAGGGGGCAGTGGTCCCCTGGACCCGGGAGGTGGCATGGCCCTATTAAGGCCAGACAACTGCTGGCGGGTCTCCCGAGCTCGAATGGTCCTCTCAAGCGCCTCCAGCGCCGCCGGCCCAAAAAGCACACCGGGTTCCACCGGAACGCCCCGAAGAGTTCTACGGCACGCCTCCGTCAGGGGTGACTGCGCCAGCCATACCTGCCGACGAGCCTGGCACAAGAGAGACATCATTCGGCCAAGTTCCCGCGTCAAAAGAGCAAACGCTTGCAGCGCAGCGTCACTAAAACCGACCGAGCTGGCAGGAGAGCTGCCCGCTGGCAATGAGGCAGAAAGGGCAAACAGCAGATGAGCCAAGGAGTTCCCAAGGCGACCAGCACGGGCGCCAGCATTGTAAGTCCTCGTCAGCAGATCGTCCGTGACACGACATTGGGGCCGTGGGCACCGAACAGTCGGGCGCAGTGCCTCCTCGGGAGAGACAATCAGGGAAGCAATGGCCGGCTCAACCGCGGGCATGTGCTCCAGCCCAGCCTGACCAGCACCATGCATAGCCGCCAGCGCTCTACCATCAGCCGAGAGGCGAGCAAAGGCAGTAGGTTCCCTCCAACATGCATGTAACTCCCTCAGATACTCTTCAGAGGGTGGGACGGTAAAGGTAGAAGGGGGCCGCCCACGCCTAAAAAAGGCACTACCCGTGGCTTCCGGAGCTTGCAGCGGCACCTCCACCTGGAGGTTCTGCAGCGCCAACCGCAGGATAGACTGCATCGAACTATCCTCCGCCTCAGCCAGCGAACCCTGGTCAGAACCACGAGAGCCCGCCTCAGAACCCTGCGAGGCTGCATCCGCACAGTCCTCAGAAAAACGAGATGCAGAAGCAGCCAGCGAAAGGACGTCATCTTCAGGGGGGACGTCACATTCGGGGGGAAGGACAGGCATGGTCCGAGTAGAGCCAGCGGCCTCTGACACAGTGTCCCACTGGCGAGCTTGAAACATGGATCTCATCTCAGCCAATTCAGCAGACAGCCGCTCGACCTGCGAGGAGAGCGCCCCGTCCCGTGCAGCCTTTTTCTTAGGGGGAGCCACCGCCGCCGCGGACTCGCCTCTACGCTTTGAGCGCCTAGCCGGGGCCGGTGCGGCCCGCCCATCATGGGGTGAGCCACCGTCAGAGGGAATCTGTGCCAACCGGGCCAGTCTCAGTGCCCTAGACATGAAGCTGCAATTCATGCATGGGTCATCAGACAGCCCCTCCCTCAAATGATCGGGCCCGAGACAGGCAGGACAGAGATCGTGGCCATCATCAATCTGGAGTGAGGCACCACAGGAAACGCAACAGTGAGCACCATCCATGGCTATGACCATAAAAGGAAATGGCAAAAAAAAAGCGCCGTCTCGTGAGGAAGGACAAGAACACACGCCAGGCCACAAACCGGGGGAAGGCGGCGCGCACGCGGCCTACCCGGCCCAAAAGAAAAGTCAACACAGCACCAAGGGGCTGAGAAGACAGAGTTTGTGTGCGAGTCACGGGAGGCCACACAGTCGCCGCGCAGAGCAAAAAGTTGCGAGGGGCACAGACGCAGCCTCCACAACAGAAAGCTACTACGCTGAGAGAGAAAAAAACAACACGTCGGCGGCGTTACCTAAAGCGTCACACCCACTCACGCAATTCACACCGTAAGCTGGGGGAAGAGGCGCGCACGCTGTCTACACCAGCAGAGGCTAAAGAAAAAGTTCCCCGTAACACTCAAGTACTCTCAAGATTAACAAAAAACGACCACGGTGAAATAGCTAGGACCGTGGCGAGAAAACAGCATGCAGTCAAGGGAGGAGAGACGAATGCTACACAGAAATCAGGCTAAACTGACACGCCTAGCCTAATTTCCAATCGCCGTAAGCTGGGGGAAGAGAGCGGTCACGCCGTCTACCCAGCAAAAACGAGAGAGAGGAGGGGGAAATAACCATACACGTACCTGAGACGACAACAAAAAGCAAACGATGAGTAGCGTCGCAGCCCTTGGAGGGCGGAGGACCCCGCTCCTCCGACACAGCGGTCGCAAGGCTACCGGCGACGTACGGACTATAACGGAAAAAATAGTAGTGGTGTGTACGTAGAAGCTCAAATCCAAAGCTGTAGACACACCCGCAGTACCAACTGCGCGCGAGAAGAAAAAAGGAACAGAGCCTCGGAAGTCATCGGGCTATATAGCCTCTGATTGGCCATCCGAGGGTCACAGGTTGTGACGTTGTTGGTATTCTTACTCGAACTGCGCATGCGCGAAGGGAACATTCAGTGCTTTCAGCACCGCCTCTGGCGGTCAGGAGGGATGAAATAGAACTGAATATTGTGCAATTGTTTAGTTTTTTTGTCACATGGTGTTATATATTAAAGTTTGGGAAAATGCATACAAACTATTCAAATGTGTCCTCGCGTCTTCAGTCCAATTGAGAAAATTATTATTGGAAGAGAAGACGAACACCAAGCTTTGTATAGTCTCTAGTGTGGCTATAAAAAGCAATTTGACACATTCCCCCGTGTGACAATTAGCCCCGGTCTCCCCGATCTTATTCATCAGGAAATCGTGCTTCTAAACTGTTCACATTTGTTAATCTGAGCTCATAGTTAGTGTTTCTCCACTGGAGCCTACAGCCCATAGGCCGGTGATATGCCTCATTTGAAGACTTACAAAACTAATCTATACGTTTTTTTTTTGCATTGTCGCTGCATTTTAGTCACACTTTTGAAGCCTGTTTCCTATGTTTCCATAGGTTTTTTTAAGCTTTTTTGTCAGTTTTGTAGCTTTTCCCCCGTATTTTTGTCGACTGTTACGCTGCATTTTTCTTCGATCTTTTGCTGCTTTTTTGTTGCTGCGTCTCCATCCTCATTTATGTCTTGGTTGTCTTGGTCTTGAAGCGTTTTCGCCACATTTGTTGACGTGTTTTGGTTGCTTTTTTAAATTGTGTTTTCACCGCTGTTCTGCCGCTTTTTCCCCACGAAGCTTTTAGATTTGGGTAAAGCCGAACTGGGGACTATGTGCTCGGTTCAGGTTGGAGTAAAGGTTTAATTCTTTCAGGTTTAATTCTTTCACTTGCAATTTATTTCTGTTTTACAAATTCCATAGATTGTGTACATTCGACTGTCTGAGCCTGGAACTTGACTTGATCTCATCTAATCAGCAATCTTAAAGACTATCACTTTAAAGGTCAGTTTTGTAACTTTTTATGTGGGGGTCTCTTTGTTTTTCCTTCTCCAGAGGACCCAGAGTACTTATGCTGTGCTCCATTCGGTCCAGAGCCTGGCGCTATGTTTTGGGCTCAAATGTGAAGGGATTTTGTTGCTTGAGTATTTATTTTCCATATCTATTGCAAACGGGTTTTAGTTACAGGATCTGGCAACCCGTAAACAAAGAGCCCACCGTTGGCGTCATGTTAAATGTTTTCGTGATGGATACATGGGCCTATGTCGGGCCGGTCAAGGTGTTCAGAAAAGGAGTTTCCATGTCGTGTTTACCGCTCCCTTGAACTGTTGTTATTGACGTGACTTCTTGTTAACGTGTTCCGCACATTAACAAAAGCAACTCAATTATAGGAGACAAACCCAGTCCTGTTGACGGCATAGTCACACCCTCTGGAAAATACCAACAAGCAGGTATTCAGGAGCTGCAGGGAGCGGCCTCACTGTGCCTCACCTCGCAGAGTGGTTAACGTGTGTTCTGTGAGAGCAAGGCGTTTTTCCCGTTGTTCCCACAAAGCAGTTTAACCAGCTGGTGACTGCAGAGAGAGTGACGTCTCGCCCTCCTGACAGTTGGTTTTCATCCTAGTCTTGCACTTCTCTGCGCAGAGAGGAGAACTGCCGATCAATGAGTCAGTGGTTCGTGGCTGTGTGTTTGTACTTTATCTGTATTTCACGTTATGTGCAGAATGACTCTGGTGATGACCATTGTTTATCGGCTAATCTCTCAGATGCAATATTAAAGTATGATGAGGTATGTTATGGTCTTTTCATGGCAATAATGTACAGTAATTCATGTAGTTTCTTTATCATTCAAATGGCCATTGGATGTGTATCTGACCCCACAGAAAAACATATTTGCTCACTGTCTGCTTACATTGGGATCAAACGCCACTTCTCCTTTTAATGTCTATAATGCATGGCGACAGTGGCTTCTCTCAGTTTGCGGAGAAAGTTGAAACGCTGGTGTTGTGGACCAGGAGAGTCTTACTATGAAATGCACAACCAGGAACACCACAGCTCGAAGGTCCACTACGGTCTTTGTCTTTTCCACCATGTTTGCATCCCACGGCCCGTCTGCTAAACACTCTTCTGTGGAAGGCTACAGTTTACCCTGGATCAACCAGTGCTCCTTTTTTAAAATGTGCACATGGCTCCAAACTTTTTTAAATTTATAAAGTTTGGGATCGTGGCGTCATATCGCTAACAATCATGGGATCAGCAGCAATGATACTAATGGAGATTTTAAAAGAAAATACTGGAGTTATTGTTCACATTAAAACACTTGGACACCACAGTGTGTTTGATGTATTTATCATTAGTGACTCAGCAGAGTTGTTCCATGACTTGTTTACTCCACTTTTTATACTGGGTGTTCACCTCAACAATAAACTGGACTGGTCCCACAACACCAACGCCCTGTACAAGAAGGGCCAAAGTCGCCTCCACCTTCTGAGGAGACTGAGGTCTTTTGGAGTGAGCAGGCCTCTCTGCTCAGGACTTTTTATGACTCTACGGAGCCTCTGCTCTCCACTACGCTCCCGTGTGCTGGGCCCCGGGCAGCACAGAGCGGGACAAGAACAGACTGAACAAGCTGGTCAGGAGGGCCAGCTCCGACCTGGGCTGCCCCCTGGACTCTGTGGAGGAGGTGATGGACAGGAGGGTATTAGCCAAGCTCACCTCCATCATGGACAACACCTCCCACTCACTGCACTGTAGAGGAGCTGAGCAGCTCTTTCAGTGGGAGACTGAGACACCCTCAGTGCATGAAGGAGCAGGTCCTTCATCCACACTGCTGTCAGACTGTACAACACTACTGTAAAGTTACATCCACACATCAGTATACATGATTTTTGGTAAATACCGAAACAGAAATGTAAATGTATTTTGAACATAATTTGTGGAATTAAAATATATATGAAGCGAGGCTGCATCAAACCAAAGCTCACTGCCTCTTGTCTCATAATTTCTCCTGTTTATTCAGGTTATTCTTCTGGTGCGGGTCTGACCCCTATACCGGATCCGTAACATACAACACTACTGTAAAGTAACATCCATGTGCTATTGCTGGGTTGCAGGTTCTAGAATGTGATGATGTCACAGGACCCAGTGGGGGCAGGAGCCAGTTTTTCCTATTAACAGAATTACACTTTCACAAGTTGTAGCTCAAAAGAAAATGTATGTATTACAAAAATGATAATGAAAAGTTCAGAGTCACTGGGTCCTTGAACAAGACCATCAAAAACAAAATAATTTTTCTTCCATAAATAGTATTGGCCTTTAGAATCCTGTGATGTCACCTGCAACCCAGCAATAGTATTTTATTTTGTATTGTTTATACTTTTTATTTATAGAGGATTTGGATTTTGAGGACATTTTTGGTCTTGCATTACATTACATACATACATTTTCTTTTTTGATAAGACTTGTGAAAGTGTAATGCTGTTAATAGGAAAACCTGGCTCCTGCCCCTCACTGGGTCCAGTGACATCTTCACATTCTGGAACCTGCAACCCAGCAATTTTTGTCTTATTATATGATTATTTTTTTGGGTGGAGCTCTCTGTACAAACCCATGCTATAATTAAAGGACAATAATAATCATAGTCTGAATAGTCATGCTATTGTCTATTAAAATGAGCTGGGCTTATAAAAACGGTGAGTCTCATCACAAACCGGAGCGCGCTCTGAGTCCACGCTTCAGTCAAAGGTAAGACCCAACTCGGACTGTTCTGAAGATCTCACCAAACTACTAAACCCTTATGTTTTCACAGGAAAATCTACACAACTGAAAGAGAAATCAACATCAGTGTTTTCATCTGGAATCTGAAAATGACGGTAATCACTGAAGGATGATTGTTGAATTCATTAAAGCATGTGTTGACAGTTTCTTCTGTTTCAGCCTGTGGTCGTCCTCCTGTTTGTGGCTCCTCTGTTGTTCAAAGCCACAGCGAACCCCATGACTTTAAACCCTGTGGACTGTCACGACGTCTTTCAACAGAACCCAGCAAATCAGAGTGGAGTCTACACCATTTACCCATCTGACCAGCGCTTTGGAATTCCGGTAAAATGACACCAAATGAAGGATATCCATAAGAGTTCCTAATGGTTTGTTTTTGTGCAGGTCTACTGTGACAAAGACACAGAGGGAGGAAAATGGACAGTGAGTATTTGAACTAAAGACCATATTCTTGTAATTCAAATCAATGAACCAGACCTTTGTCTTCAGGTGATTCTGAAGAGGAGCGACGGCTCTGAGAACTTCTACAGACCCTGGGATCAGTATGCGGCTGGATTTGGTGACATTGATGCAGAGTACTGGCTGGGTAAGGAAAACGTTTATCTCCAAAGCAGGCTCTCATTTGCTGTAATCAGACATGTTGAGAGTGGTGGAGGTCGTCACGGATTAGAAACTACACACAAGGCCCGCAGGTGTTGTTGTTGACGCTCCTAAAGATGTGTACGCTTGTACTAAAGCAACAACAGGACGACTGAAAACCTTTTGTAAGCCGCGAGGAGAACCATGTTGACAAATGCTGACTTCTGGTGGAGGTTATGGAATTATTCAGAGGAGCCAAGGCCAATACTAGAGGAAAGAAGCCGCTAAAAGATGAACTATGAAGGTTGAATAAAGTTGACAGAGTAGGCATGTCTTCCCTTCTGGTTTTGTGGATTGGTTCAAGAGTCACCTGTTCTCTTGAGAAAACACGTGCGGTGTAGAAGAGGCCTTAGTGTCGGCTCAGTGCTTTGTCCACAGCCAGAGGTCCTGGGCCTGGTCAGGGGTAGGGCCTGCCAGTGGAAACAGGGCTCATGTCTGTCAGTAGTAGTAGTTTATTCGGTCATTTTCATTCTTTTAAACATAAAACAAGCATCTCCATAATTCGTGCACAACACGACCGAAAGGGTTTAGGCTGAAGTAGAAACTTATTGTGCCTAACCCGATTTACAGACTTCCACGAGAAAACAAACACAAACAATAATAGTAAACAATATCAAGTGTCAAACAAAAGAGAAATAAGCATGTTTTTAGAATTGATTTTAACATAAATTTCAACACTCCAATATATATGTAAATATACATTTTGTTTTACGTTAATTTATTTTAACTAAATCATGTCATCATTTAAATTCATTAATTATGGATCTATTAAAGTCTTTTCACTAGTTTCTTACTTTGTCTATCCTTAACTTATATATTTTTGAATGATAGAAGATTTATACAACTTTTTGAAGGCTTTGACTGTTTTAGACTGTTTTAAATGATCTTCCAAATCGTTCCACAGATTAAAACCTCTTACAGAAATACATCGACTTTTTTAATTCTTTTTAGCTTTTGCTTTTTTGAATATGGCAGTTCCTCGGAGGTTATACGGACTTTCCCTGTGTTCAAAAAGCTGCTGGATGTTTGGAGGGAGAAGATTATTATGTGCTTTGTACACTATTACTAAAGTATTTAGATCAACAAGATCATGGATTTTCAATAGATTTAGCTCTACAAAAATGGGGGTTGTTGGTGCATAGAAATCTGCTTTAGTGATGATTCTTATTGTCTTTTTTTGGAGTAGAAAAATAGGATGAGTATTGGATTTGTAATTGTTTCCCCATATTTCCAAGCCATAATTTAGGTAAGGAAGTATGAGGGAGTTATACAGTAATAGAAGAGATTTTTTATCAAGTACAGTTTTCATTTTACCAATTACAGCAATGGTTTTAGCTAATTTTGTTTTTAATGTACTTATGCGATTTCCATTCTAGTTTTCCATCAATGATAACTCCTAAAAATGTATTTGCTTGAACTCGTTCAATTTCAATATCATTTATTTTTAGACTGGTATGAACACTAACCTTTCTATTTCCAAAAATGATATATTTTGTTTTACTCAGATTCATTGAAAGTTTGTTTAGATCAAACCATTTTTTTAGAACTGTGAGCTCGTCTTCTACTGTGGAAAGGAGTTGTTTCAGATCCTTTCCAGAGCAGTACAGGCTGGTATCATCCGCATATAATAAACGTTTTACGTTTTTCAAAGCTTCACAGACATCATTAATATACATTATAAACAATTTTTGACCAAAAATAGAACCTTGTGGAACTCCATGTGTGATAAGTTTTTTTTCAGAGTCGACATTGTGTACAATATTGGTATCTGTTGCTAAGATAACTTTCCAGCCAGGCATATGCAGGTCCCAAACCTTTCAATCTTTTTTAAAATATTGAAAGGTCTCTGTTACAGGCCAGAGACCCGGCTGTGCCTCTGCAGAAGTGCAGAAGCCTGTGTTTTCCTCCATGGTGCCACCTCTGAATTCAGAGGATCTGAATCACAGGGTCAAGCGTCGCCGCACGTCACTGCAACCTCGGTGTGCGTTGTCATAGAAACCACAAGTCAAAGCGTCTCAGTGTGCGTTGGCCTTTAGCCTTGATGTTTCTTATAATGATGTACTGTAAACCCAAATACCTCTTGGTTTTCCTGTATGTTAGACAAATGCCCTGCAGGAAAAGCAAGGCCACAATCTGCTGCTCAGTGAGAAAGGGAAAAGATGATATTAATATTGCCTTAGACGTAAAGCACTTTTCCAGACACTCAACGCTGCTTTTCATGCATCACATATGTAGCCACAGCTGCCCTGGGGCAGATTGACAGAAGCAAGTCTGCCAACCTGCAGTGTACATACTGCTTTTTAGATCAAATGTACCTTTTGAGTAAGTACTAAATGTTTTGCAGGTCTGGAGTTTATCCATAAGATCACACAGCGCAAACAACAAGAGCTGCAGGTGGACATGGAGGACTTTGAGGGGAACAAAGCCTCCGCTCTTTACTCTTCTTTCTCTGTTGGAGAGGAATGTGACGGATACAAACTGAATGTGTCTGGGTTCGTGAACAAAGGAGCAGGTCAGTTCAGCAGTAACAGTATAAGGAGTAAACAGGACATTAACGCGGTGTCTGTGTTTCTGCAGGAGACAGTTTCAGCTTTCACAACGGCATGAAGTTCTCCACTTTTGACAAGGATCAGGATGTTTGGAACCTTAACTGTGCAAGAGCCTACATGGGTGGTTTCTGGTACAAGTACTGCCACCAGGCCAACCCGACTGGGGTTTATATCTGGGGGAACGCAGCTTATGGGGCTCCTTCTCTGACCGGTGTCATCTGGAGAACTTGGAAAGGCAACGTCTACTCTCTGAAGTCCATCGCCTTCAAGATCCGCCCCGTGTAAAGCAGGGGTTCCAAAAGCAATGAGCTAGAGGCCATATATGTGAAACTGATCTATTTGACTGGAATCAGCAGGTTTACAGCCTCCGGTGGCAGTTACAGCTCATTGTGTTGTAATGATCTATTTATAATCTATTTATTTGTCTTCTAAATTTCATTATGTGCCCTACTTTTGAAACATTCCTATTCTGCAAATCACTTTCAATGACTTTATGTACGAGTTGTACTACAAATAAACTTTCCTCGCACTTTTAACATGTTTTTTCGTCTTGTTTAACTTTTATTTTGAATGGATCTGAGGCCATATTTCATAACCAAACTTGTATGAGCTCAGGACAGTTTTTGTCAAATAATTGTGTGATAAAAGGAATGGACATGAACCAAAACTGATTTTAAAAAGGCCACCCCGAAAATGATTTCCCTCATTGGTGAGATTATTATACCTGTACAACACAACTGTAAAGTAACATCCACACTGCTGTCAGACTGTACAACACAACTGTAAAGTAACATCCACACTGCTGTCAGACTGTACAACACTACTGTAAAGTTACATCCACACTGCAGTCAGGCTGTACAATACTACTGTAAAGTAACATCCACACTGCAGTCAGGCTGTACAATACTACTGTAAAGTAACATCCACACTGCAGTCAGGCTGTACAATACTACTGTAAAGTAACATCCACACTGCAGTCAGGCTGTACAATACTACTGTAAAGTAACACCCACACTGCAGTCAGGCTGTACAATACTACTGTAAAGTAACATCCACACTGCAGTCAGGCTGTACAATACTACTGTAAAGTTACATCCACACTGCAGTCAGGCTGTACAATACTACTGTAAAGTAACATCCACACTGCAGTCAGGCTGTACAATACTACTGTAAAGTAACATCCACACTGCAGTCAGGCTGTACAATACTACTGTAAAGTAACATCCACACTGCAGTCAGGCTGTACAATACTACTGTAAAGTAACACCCACACTGCAGTCAGGCTGTACAACACTACTGTAAAGTAACATCCACACTGCAGTCAGGCTGTACAATACTACTGTAAAGTAACATCCACACTGCAGTCAGACTGTACAACACTACTGTAAAGTAACATCCACACTGCAGTCAGACTGTACAACACTACTGTAAAGTAACACCCACACTGCAGTCAGGCTGTACAACACTGCTGTAAAGTAACACCCACACTGCAGTCAGGCTGTACAATACTACTGTAAAGTAACACCCACACTGCAGTCAGGCTGTACAATACTACTGTAAAGTAACATCCACACTGCAGTCAGGCTGTACAACACTACTGTAAAGTAACATCCACACTGCAGTCAGGCTGTACAATACTACTGTAAAGTAACATCCACACTGCAGTCAGGCTGTACAATACTACTGTAAAGTAACATCCACACTGCAGTCAGGCTGTACAACACTGCTGTAAAGTAACACCCACACTGCAGTCAGGCTGTACAATACTACTGTAAAGTAACACCCACACTGCAGTCAGGCTGTACAATACTACTGTAAAGTAACACCCACACTGCAGTCAGACTGTACAACACTACTGTAAAGTAACACCCACACTGCAGTCAGGCTGTACAATACTACTGTAAAGTTACATCCACACTGCAGTCAGGCTGTACAACACTGCTGTAAAGTAACACCCACACTGCAGTCAGGCTGTACAACACTGCTGTAAAGTAACATCCACACTGCTGTCAGACTGTACAACACGACTGTAAAGTAACATCCACACTGCAGTCAGGCTGTACAACACTACTGTAAAGTTACATCCACACTGCTGTCAGACTGTACAACACTACTGTAAAGTAACACCCACACTGCAGTCAGGCTGTACAACACTACTGTAAAGTTACATCCACACTGCTGTCAGACTGTACAACACTGCTGTAAAGTAACATCCACACTGCAGTCAGGCTGTACAATACTACTGTAAAGTAACATCCACACTGCTGTCAGACTGTACAACACTGCTGTAAAGTAACATCCACACTGCAGTCAGGCTGTACAATACTACTGTAAAGTAACATCCACACTGCTGTCAGACTGTACAACACTGCTGTAAAGTAACATCCACACTGCAGTCAGGCTGTACAATACTACTGTAAAGTAACATCCCCACTGCTGTCAGGCTGTACAATACTACTGTAAAGTAACATCCACACTGCTGTCAGACTGTACAACACTGCTGTAAAGTAACACCCACACTGCAGTCAGGCTGTACAATACTACTGTAAAGTAACACCCACACTGCAGTCAGGCTGTACAACACTGCTGTAAAGTAACACCCACACTGCAGTCAGGCTGTACAATACTACTGTAAAGTAACACCCACACTGCAGTCAGACTGTACAACACTGCTGTAAAGTAACATCCACACTGCTGTCAGACTGTACAACACTACTGTAAAGTAACACCCACACTGCAGTCAGGCTGTACAACACTGCTGTAAAGTAACATCCACACTGCTGTCAGACTGTACAACACTACTGTAAAGTAACACCCACACTGCAGTCAGGCTGTACAATACTACTGTAAAGTAACACCCACACTGCTGTCAGACTGTACAATACTACTGTAAAGTAACACCCACACTGCAGTCAGGCTGTACAATACTACTGTAAAGTAACACCCACACTGCAGTCAGGCTGTACAATACTACTGTAAAGTAACATCCACACTGCTGTCAGACTGTACAACACTACTGTAAAGTAACATCCACACTGCTTAACCCCACGATTTCGGGTTCACACAAAAAGGCCCTCCCATGGATGATTGATAGCATTCCTAACTTTAGGAGAAAATGTCGGAAGACAGAGCGTCTGTGGAAAGCCACTAAATTAGAGGTACATAGACTCCATTTAAAGGATTTGATGCTGGATCTGAATGAGTTGATAAAGCAGGCTCGCTCAGCTTATTTCTCTAACCTTGTGTCAGGAAATAAGAAAAATCCAAAAGTCCTGTTTGACACCATTGAAAATCTAACTGCACCTTTGGCTCCTCTTGTGCCTGTGTACACACATGAGGACTGCAACAACTTGTTGTCGTTTTTTGTGAACAAAGTACAAGACATTAGGGCAAGTGTTAAACCTCCCCTCGTTAGCACTTGTTCTATTGATTTCTCTCCGGTGTCGTCTTGGTCGTCCTTCACTCCTGTCAGCCTACAGGATGTGAAGACCTTAATAGGAAACATGAAACCGTCTTCAAGCCCCACTGACATTGTCCCAACACCTTTGTTGTTGAAAATGTTCGATACTGTGGTAAAAATTATCAACCTGTCGCTTGCATCTGGCTTCTTCCCCAGCTGCTTCAAACACGCTGTGGTAAACCCGATCCTTAAAAAGCCCAGTCTTGATCCTTTAGAACCTAAAAACTACAGGCGCATATCAAAACTTCCATTTATTTCAAAAAATTTGGAAAAAGTCGTTGCGTGCCAGCTGACCTCCTTTATGGAACAGCACAACTTGTTTGATACTTTTCAGTCTGGTTTTCGTAAATTGCACTCCACTGAAACAACTCTTATCAAAGTCTCTAGTGAGGTGATGATGGCAGCGGACTCTGGCCGCTACACTGTACTCGTACTTCTCGACTTGACCTCTGCTTTTGACACTGTGGATCACAGTATACTGATCAACCGGCTTCATAACGAGATGGGACTATCTGGATCTGTCCTCCAGGGGTTCTCTACCTATATTCAAGGCAGAACCTTTAATGCGCATTGAGTTGCCTTGTGTACGAAATGCGCGGTATAAATAAAGTTGCCTTGCCTTGCCTTGCCTTAATGTTGCTGTAAACAATGTACAGTCAGATGCGACCAATTTGTCTTGCGGAGTGGCTCAAGGATCAGTTTTAGGCCCTATTTTGTTTTTACTGTACATTTTGCCACTTGGTCAAATTATCGGTTGCTTTAAGGATGTATCGTATCATTTCTATGCTGATGATATCCAGTTGTATTGTTCTTTTAATGATGCTGAGCTCCATCGTTTGTCTCTGTTCTTAGAGTGTGTGTCCTCTATCAAAGACTGGCTGGCCACTAACTATTTGCAGATCAATTCAAACAAGACCGAAACACTGATCATTGCTCCAGACCACAAGATCCCCCTGATCAAACAGCACCTTGGCTCTCTGGGCTCCTCTGTCAAAGCCAGCCTCAGAAACCTGGGGGTTGTGTTTGACCAGGCCATGCCTTTGGAGACACACTCTAAACAGCTCATACGAAATTGTTTTTATCACCTTAGGACCATCTCTAAAATTCGCAAAATATTGTCAAGGAAGCATCTGGAAATTATTATTCATGCTTTCATTTCAACAAGACTGGATTATTGTAACTCTGTTTTTACCTGTCTGAATAAGTCTGTTCTGAACAAACTGCAAATTGTTCAAAATTCTGCTGCTAGACTTTTAACAGGTTTCTCTCGAAGGTCTCATATCAGCCCAGTCTTGTCTGCTCTCCATTGGCTCCCTGTAAAATTCAAGATTGATTTTAAGATTCTAGTGCTGACTTTCAGATCCTTAAGGGGTCAGGCCCCACAGTACATCCTGGACCTTTTGTGCTCATATTCCTCTGGCCGCACCCTTCGGTCCTCTGGTCAGAACCTGCTTGTTGTCCCTAAGTCTCGTTATAAAACCCGAGGGGACCTGTCTTTTCAGTCTGCTTCTCCCAGACTGTGGAACGCCCTGCCCCTGTCTCTGCGTCTAGCCGGCTCTGTGGACTCTTTTAAAAAGGACCTGAAGACATGTTTATTCAAAAAAGCTTTTGGTTGATGGGTTTTCACTAGTGTCATTTTGATTTTACATATGTCCCCAAATTTTTTATGGTTTTTTGCTCTTATCCTGTACAGCACTTTGTGATTTTATCTGTGAAAAGCGCTTTATAAATAAACTTTACTTACTTACTTACTTACTTACTTACTAAAGTAACATCCACACTGCTGTCAGACAGTACAACACTACTGTAAACTAAGACGGGTCATTGTAATGGAATTAAATGACCCCCCCTCCCAGTGACCCCAAAGTACTGAGACATGTGCATCATTAGGTTCACTAATCACCCAATCGGGGAAAATACCGCTACCAATAAAAACACATGCATCAAGTACTAAAGGCGTGTAAGAGGGGGTACCATGACCAGTCCTCGAATCCCAGACCTATCTGCCAATCATCAGGGACAAATAAAAGATCATGGCGGCCAAACAGCTTCTCCTGCAAATTATATATTATTGGTCCAGGTCAGAAAATGTACATACAACAAAATACAACAAAAATATTCAAATACATTAAGTGTTTCAATTCTCATGAAAATCACGTTCACACCTAAGATGTCAAAACACCTCCAGGTGCATTAGATCTATACGGATCTCGAGTAGACTATCTTGTCGTAACACCTCTTGGTGTGCCTTCAGGATTATTCTGCCCACACACACACCAAGAGTTCCCTATGGTCTTCCAAGTCTCCATGTTGAAGGAGAATGGCGTGGAGAATTAACGGCGTCCATGGAGAAGAGTGCAAGCTCATACCCTCGTGCACAGTGAATTTTCCATAAAATTCAAATCTAACGAGATCATAACCCTTATTATTTGTTATCTCAACTAGCTTAAGACAACATACAGTTCACATGCTTCCCATGTTTTAATCTATATTAAAAGTAATGTTACTAAAAACTGCTAAGCAGGAACCCTCCACAAAGGCCAACACATATTCAATCCTCGTATACTTCAGGCGTGTCGGCTTCTGAAGTAGAGCTTAAAACCCTCCTACAACCTAAACATACCCGCAATGAGCAACACACACATAACATAAAATGAAAGAACCTCTCCACAAGATAACCAAGTATTAAATACCTGCTCTTTTTATCTTGAATCTGTACCTGCAAATGTATGAATTCGATTCAGATGAAATTGGTAAATTTAATGTAAGTAAGCCATAAAGAACAAGCACTACGGATTAAAATATAAATGCAAAATCGAGGCTGACAACTGACTGAACCAAAAATGAATAATAATAATAATATAATAAATAGAAAGAACTAGGTAAATATAGAAATAAAGCTATTTTAAAATAGCCCCCCACTAAGTCCCAATCAATCTATGCATTTGTCGAGCTTACCGAAACAAAATGCCAACCATCAGTGGTCTGACCCGCGGGAACAAGTCCTGGCTTTAACGCCCACTCGGTGTTGGCCACTGATGTCGGACTTCAGTAATATGGGCAGAAAAAAGTTATATAAAAATGTTAATATAATTGAGCAATAAAATATTAAATGCATAAAATAATAAACTTGATTAATAAACACTGAATATATGAACAATAAAATCTTAATACATGCTCTTAAATTAGAAAATTTAACTATAAAAGAGTTATACAATGTTAAATAATAAATGTAAATACAAAGTAAATATGAATACACACAACTATGAAATAAGTAAATATAGATAAATATAAAATTAGATGTAAATATAAAATGAAAGCACTTATGAATGTAAAAATGAAAATGATAATGGAAAATGAAGCAAATGTAAAAACAAAATGGAGTGTGTTAGATGACCCTGTCCATTTCGCTCCAGATAAGAATCTCCTTCAAACAACTGCATTCAAAATCATATTGTACAGTTACTTCTGGCTAAACTCAATTTTCACTTATCAATATACCAGTGTAAACTTTCTAAACATTTTAGCGACACCATAAAATAAATTTTTCATATGTAAGCCTAATTATACATGAACCCTATTTTTATTAAAACAACAACAAGCTTTTGGCCTTTATCTACCCTGCTTATATTGTTTTATAACAAATTCCCTTTGAGACAATATAACTATATTTTAGACAATATTATTTTTTACTATCTTCGAGCCAATTTCAGTTTTAGTTTGTTAGAAAGGTCCTTCTAAACGCAAATGTAGAACCTATTATCTTGCTCATATTGGTATGCAATACACTGATACCTTATGTTTTCTTAAAAAAAAACCTCTACATTTTAGTCGAGTTTTAAAAGTTTAACCACCAATATTCAAACTCCAATGGATGCTTGATTGTCTTTTTTGTCAGATCCAACCTGTCTCTCTGGTTTCCTGTGGAAACAATGTTACACCTTGCAAACATCCACACATCAGTATAATTTCTACAAGCTTGTTGACCAAGTATGACATGAATATCAATCATTACTATCAATCACAAGTTAAAATATGTGATGAGATAATAAGTGTTTCTTTCTCTTGCTTGGAAACACCAAAAATCGATACACAAGGATAGTCATGCTCAGGTACGACCTCCAGACATCCAGAGCCAATCGACATTTTCTTCTTCCATGCTGCCTCCTGCAACAATAAAGAAGCACACTCCGGCCTGCATAAAACCAAATTTTATCATGCCATTGGTATTATTGTTCTTGGCTCATCAGCTCCTGTCCTGAATCCGACCCTTCTGCATCAGAATTCCTCCTGTAAAGTCCCTGTCTCTGTGGGAAATGAACGTAATCAACCTGGAAAGAATATGAATTAAAACATGTTACACACTCAGTACATAAAGTTACTAAAACAGTCACACTCTTATACGTTTATAGTAAATATTTAAAAAAATGCAATCATGGCGTTAGTATGGTTAGTATAAAACGATAATTGCATTACACACTTCCTATTTTTGGAACAACTGGGTTTCATTTTTACGTTATTTCCGACGCTTTCCCTGTGTTTAATGATCAGGTTTTTGACTTGAAATTAAACTACTTACTGTAACTTCTGTTTTGTCATTATTTGTTTATTTAGATCAGAAAGAGTCACAATTATTTCTACGGAGGTCAAATCGACTCTCCTTCTTGGCCCCTCCTCTTTTCAACAATTATAACGAGCTCCGTGTGCCCCCAGAGTCGTGATGAATGTTGAAAACTGGGCAATATACTTTTGAGGTCATAAGTGTGACCTTTTGAGTGACTCTTACCGGATTTACACTGATTATATTACTTTTGCTATTTTGAAATAAAACACGTTTACCAGCACAAATTTCAGATTTGAAGACACCGTTTTACTTACACTGTATACAAACCTCTTCATCAGACTGCATACAACTCAAAATCACAGCCTCAGATCTAAAATCTAAGAATGTGTTCAAATCTGGATTCAGCCTCCCCTGACAGTTCTTGGCAAATAACACAATATTTCAACTTACATTAAGCATTCAAGGGTTTTCCAGTGTAAATGTAAATTATCAAATGATATCACCAACGCTCCAAATTAAAATACACCAGTATCTTACGCTGATCAAAATATAGGATTTCATCTTTTTTCTTTTTTTTTTTAAACCGAAGCCGACAAAAAAAAAAAAAAAAAAAACACTGCACAGTCAATTTCTGTACAAAACTCACTCAATTTACTTAAAATTAAAATCACAATATCTTTGATCAATTTCGGGAAGTTCCGGTACAACACTTACACAAACAACAAATTGTTAAGCCTTAACCCACCTTGGGCACTAAGCACCAAGCAAGCAAATTAATCCTTACCACTCCTATCAACAAAACTCTTTCACACGACAATTTACTTTTCGAAGTTAAGGGGATAATATATTATCAGCTGTAACGGATCAACACACCTGTGCTACACAGTAATTTAGCCAATGCAGTGAGGGAGTGAGTGGTTGGTGGTGGTGGTCGGAGGGGCCAATGGCACAGATTGGCAGCCTCGCTTCTGTCAGTCTACCCCAGGGCAGCTGTGGCTACAATAATAGCTTACCACCACCGAGTATGGAGTGAACGAATAGTGCACTGTAAAGCGTCTTTGAGTGTCCAGAAAAGTGCTATATAAAACGAATGGATTATTATTAATTTGATCACTGATTGAATATTAATTTAAGCATTTATTTATTTTACATAAACACTGCAAATCAGGTAGAATTGAATTTCGCACACTTTTGCCTATAACTGAAGAAAATATTAGAATTAATATATTACTAAAGCAAAAACGGGCCTTAGCTTCACCTAAACTCGCCTCGCTACATTGAATTATTTTCACTTTGTGTGAACCCTACACTCACTACTTTTGTTAGTTATTTATCACTCTGTAAATATGTTATCTCTTAAAATATTCAATTAAATAAATGTATTTATTTCATTATCTATTTAACCTAATTATTATAGCTGTTTAATTAACATACACATTGATCAATTTGAGCATTCTAAAAGAAAAATGAGAAAAATAAAGATAAATCACAGCGACACGGAATCCCATGGGCCCTGGTCCATTGGCAAACACAAATACATTGATAAAAACAAAATATAAAAATATGTATATTTGCAAAATAAATTCAAAAATCTCCGAGTCCGAGTGGTACAGAGAGCAAGGCATCACACATGAGGCAAATTGTGAACACTAGTCGTCCTGCAGACGACTTTTTAGGGGCTTTCAAGGGGCAGCAGCAGTGGTGCTTTTTGTTGACATGTTTTTAAGGGCATTTTCTCAGCGAGGCAGCAGCAGAGCAGACTTTCAGTTCGGCCGACTATCAGTCCGGCGAACTTTCATTTCAGGGTCTTGGACCAATGCAGTTGGACCAATGCCCATGCAAAGCACAAACAGGCCCTTGCCTTTTTCCCATCACCACCAAAAAATGGCAGACTAAAAAGTAAAATTAAAAACTTAAAAAAATCAGCATGCATCACAAAATAGGGGGGGGGGGAAATGCTAACAAAAGTAAATCAAGAAAGGACTTTGGAAGAAAAGACACGCGTAAGTAATAATAATTACAAAATTGAAAAAAATCCTCTGTACACTATCAAAAAGGCTCATCCTCAAAAAGTCACTATGCTTACTTTAAAGCAGCCTGCTTTAATATAAGCATAGTGCTATTAATTTCTCCTTTTATTTTCAATATATTATATTGTAGTTGCTTTTAGGTTGTTAAAACCACATCACTAATATTAAAACTTCAAGAATTCATACACTGGACAACAATCTAATGGAAAGTCCCTTAACTATTTATTAGGGATGGGCATAGATTATTTTTTTTAATCTAGATTAATTTTGAAATTAATCTAGATTAATCTATAGATTAAAATGGTTTATTTTATTTCTGCCGGAATATGTGCTACCCAAAAATAATAACTAAAATTGAGACCAGTTGTTTACAAAATGCATCACAAGCTGCTTAAGAAAGCTGTTAAACTATGATAATTGGTGATGAAAATAAATCATGTTCAATAAGATGCACTTGTGTTTACTGTTTATTCTGTTAAACATGAAAAATGAACGGTGATTAACTGTTTACAGTCAGTAACTTTGTGTCACTCAGTCCAAGCTCTATTTCTCCTTCTTCCACCAGTCACTCAGGCAGACCAGCTTGTTCACATTGTCTGGTGACAAACTAGCTCTCCTCTTTTGCACAATATGGCCTGCTAAAGAAAATAGCCTCTCGCATGGGACCGTTGTGGCTGGAGTCCCCAAGTATTTACGGGCAATGAGGGACATCTTACCATAGACAGCAGTGTGCTCCGACCACCACTTCAGTGGACACTGATCTAGACTGGCACTGGGCTCTACCTTGTACCTCTCCACAACATTGTCTTCTGGTGTCTCTGAGTCTGATTCTGAGTCTGAATCCATCAATAGCAGGGCTGTTTTCTTCTTGGGTGGCTCAGAGTTCTCCTCCCTGAGTGGCTGCAGAGCAGGTTCTTCTCCCTTCACCAACTCACTTAGCTTTGCCCACACTGGCTCCCTCTCTGCTCTGGGCAAGCACTTAAGGTCCTTAAATCGTGGATCTAGCGTAGTCGCCACCTTAGATGAATAGAAAACATATATATTATTGATTGATGAAAATGTTACTTTCCAAAATCAACCTCCATATTTCTTCATGACTCATTCATCTGTTCATTGACTAATCTAATGGTCAAATAATACAGTTATCTTCTGGTCATTATGTCGGGGGTGGGCGCTTATAAGCTTTTGCTTCAGCCCACTCCTTTTGAGTAGAATTTTTAACTGTTAAAATAAACTAATAAACTAAACTAAACATACCTTAAGCCATTCCAGGTTCATTTTCTCCCGCCGCTGGTTGAGGTCCTTGGTGAAGGCAGCCTTGAATCGCGCAATATAGGCAGGATCATCATCTGAGATCTTCATCACATGCTGGAGGTGGCAAAGGGCAGGTAGAACCACAGAGCAGGATACATACTTTTTCCCACCAAGGAGCTCAGTGATGTACCTACACAGACAGACAGAAACATACCAAAAAATAAGTAATGACTGATTCATTTAACTCAGATTACACATTTTTTCTCACATTACATTTAAGGGCATGCATTTATTAAATATACAGTGACATTTAAAATAACTTGTATACCAATTCATGAACATGCTATCTTTGTAGACCATACCTGCATGGCTCCAGCAGTTCTTCTAGCTTTGCCAACTTCTCATATTCAGCATTTGTTGGGAGGGCCAGATTTTGCTTCTGCTGAGACAGCACTGTGTGCCCCTCACGCGCTTGAGCATCTCTAGGGTGGAATTCCACCGTGTTGAAACATCTTGCACGAGTGGTTCCTGAACTTGTCCATGGGAGGCTTGCTGGACATTCAGCTCGTCTGAGTTGGCCGGACTGTGTTTGAAATGTCCGACCACTTTACGGCACTTGGCCAGTGCGCCATCAAAACCACCTTCCCGAAGAGACATTACAATAGCTCTCTGTACAACACAGGGCAAATGTTGGAATGGCAGTATCCTCCCTGCTGTCTGTTCCAATAGTGCTGATTTTGTCAGCCATCTTCCACTGATTAGCGACGTCGAGAAACTGCCTTGCACACGCTTCTGCAAAATGACGCTCCTCTGTTTTCATCACACCTAACGGACAGACAAAGTAGATCAGAATAAGTTCACTACTAGTAGTAAACAACTACAAGCAAACATATGTGGTGGTAATTCGTGGTGTTGTGGTAATTAATTTAATCAATCAATCAAATAATTAAATGATGTAGGCCTAATTTAAAGTTACATAACGTAGCCTACCTAAAGCGAAGGAGTGAAGTTCCCAGCTGGCATCGATGAAGTGTACAGTAACGCCGAGGTAGTTATCGTTGTTGACAGAGGTCCAGTGGTCCCCGGTCAGCGCCACACAACTCGGCTCTAACATCTTCTTGTCTTTTGCGGCTTTCTCTGTGGCGTGCTGGTCATGTATTCTCCTCATGATAGTTCGCCTCGCGGGTAGTTTGTAAGAAGAGTCACCTGTGGCCGCCTGGAGAACAAGCTCGAGCCCATCATCTTCAACCACGCTGATGGGCCGGCAGCTGGTGGCAATCGAGCGAGGAGATTAGTTAGCTTTGCTGATAGAGCTGTGCTGATAGAGCTGTGCTGACGGGCTTGCCTCGGCTGCACTCAAGCATAGTAGTTTGATGACGACTCTTCCCCGACGCTACATCAGTGCTTGGCCCGGCATCTTCCTCCGCACTAGCTACGGGATGCTTTGCTTTTAGGTGGTACTTGAGACTGGAAGAACTCCTACAGTAAACAAATTCCACTTTGCACAAGGTGCAAACAACCTTAGTCTTGTCGTAGTTTCCATTGGGAAGCTTCTTAAAAATAAATTTTCCCTGAAGCAAACCCGGTGGCGGCTTCGTAGCTGTATCCATGCTAGCACGTCACGTTTGTTGTGTTAATTTCACAGTAAGCATGTTCAAAGATTCGTTCGCGCCCCTTACAATGCAATTCGGCTAGGAATACATCCGCGCTATGATATTATGGCGAAAGTCATCATAGCTTGCGTAGTATAGATCCCACTCCCAACTCAACTTTGAGAATAGATTAATGCCGATATTTTTTTTATCGCCCGACAAGACTATCGGCGTTAACGCAGCACGTTAACGCCGATAACGGCCCACCACTACTATTTATATTGTATATGCTTATATTGATTAGTGATCAGTTTATGCATATATTTTATCATATTAAATTCAATTGTCTACTGTAGACTTCAAATAAATTGGTTGCTAAAGGTTATTTTACACATATTTTTGTCAGGACCCCCCAAAACCCTTGCAAGCCATCTGAGATGTAAAAAAGTGTATTAATAATTTAGACAATATCAAGCAAAACAACACTTAAGCTCTGTTTTATTTAGACTTAGTTGCATAATTTTCTTTATTTGACCTCTATATTCAAATCAATGCTGTTTGCAATTAAGAATTATTTTAAATTCATATTATCTTGGTGCTTGCTATCTCCTGTCACCTGTAACCCTCACTTTGGGAACCACCCTTTCCGACTAATATTTGAATTTATATCAGTCTTAGTTTACATTATAAAGCTATGGCTGTCTCTGTCAAAAATATGTTTCCCCTAAACACAGTTTGGATTCCAGGTGACCTTGTCTTGACCTTTCTTCTCAAAGCATTATTTAGAAGAGCAAAGGTAGTGTTGTGACTACTTCTCCGATCTAACCTTGAGCACAAACTTTAAAGATGTAAGAAAGTTAACAAAGCAATTACTTAAACTATCTTTAAAGAACCAGGAAAAGCCATCCTGGGGTAACCTGGGCATCTCTCATTTTCAAATCTTTGATAAAGGTTATTGATGTACAACTCCTGTACAACTGAGAGCCTACACAGACACTTAGACCCTAGAAAGATAGAGCTAAGTTTATTGTGTATCTTGTGGTAAAGGTAAAGATATTATATTATATATTATATTTTTCAGGTCCTGGTACTTTTAGAATCAGACCTACAAACTCAGGTTTCTGAAACAAATCACAGCAGAACAACATTTATCCGTCCACTCTATTAGTGTTTTCAGTACCCTCAACATTGTATAAAATTAAATAAAAAATACAAGACATTTCAACTTCTCAATTTTACAAATTTGACCTCTTAATTTTGTTTGACTGTTATCAATATTATTTGTTTTGATTGGTTGATAAGCACAATGTGTGCCCTTTTTTCTTTAGCATAATGCCTTAAAGTTATACCTCTTTCCCTCTTAGATTTTTAACCTCATGTGTTTTAAAACCCAGTTGTTATTCACTAGTTGCAGTTAAACAAATACATTGCGACATGTGACACCGGAAATCAGTCCTCCTTCACAGTTCCTGTGGCCTGTAACAGATTAGAGCAGCATCAACTCTCAAAAATAACACAATTCATTATCACCAATGTGATCATCAATTGAATTGTGATTCAAAATATGGACATTGTTTACCCTACAGAGACGCTTAATCTGTATCATGGCTTTAGCAATGCAATATCATTGTTCAAAAGCATTTTGTTTTGTTAAACTGACTCAGCAATCTTTCTCTAGGCAGAAGTTATCAGGATCGCTCTGCTCATGGACCTTCACAGACAGAGACAAAACAATAATAGATAGGAGAAAACAGCAGATGTGGACAGAGGAGACAACACGGAGACACAGAATGTAAACATCGCTATCCCCAAATTGTTAGATTTTTTACTTTGAATAAAGGCCAATTAACATAATTCTATTATTATGTCATTGCATCTAATTTAGACCCTTGTTTTAGACCTTGTTTAGACATGATTTAGACCTAGTTTAGTGGTTTACTCATTTAAACCATATTCAGTCCTGGTTAAGACCAGGTTTAGACCCAGTTTAGTGGTTTGCTTCAAATGATTTAAAAAAAAAAAAAATCTTTTTTATTGTAATCCGATTTAAAAAAAAACTGTAGTTTTACTCAAATAAGTATATTGATAATGCATAATAATTTACTACACTTTAAACTCCCCTGTGTCTCTTATAAACCTGACTGAAAACAAACAGACACATAAACAGGCACATAAACAAAGCAAACCAAGCAAAGCAAACACAGAATAATAATCATATAAACGTGGAAATAAAGATCTACTTGCTGCATCCAGAACTATAGCCATCCCTATTATTTCAAATCGTAATGTGATATTTATCTCAATGTTCATTAGTTGATTCTGGAGTTTCACAGTTAGATCAGAAGTGAACACAACAAGCATCCATAGGCAGTATATGGAGAAGAAGTGTTATCAACGTGCCCATCCCTAAAGCAAATCGGCGCCTCCGCTAAGCGGGTTATTAATTATAGGAGACATTTTCCTAGGTTCTCTCGAAACCCATAATCCCTTAGCCAGTACAACTACTCTATTTCTTTTAACTTATTCTATAGTCGCAAGAAAAATCAGCAGATGAATTTTAAAACACACGCTTTTATGAAAACAAATAGTTCTATTCAGGTTGTCACACAAGCCTGTGGTCACAGTACTCTGACTGTGACGTAGTTCTAACTCCAACTGTCTAAGCAATTCATTACATGGCCTACGTAATTATTACAGACTCAATATTCAGCACACAGTTCAAAATGAAAAGTAACATAAAACAACAGCTATACACAGTAGCCCACAGCTTTTTGCTTTAACCCATACTTGCTATCCGTAAACCAGACATAGATTACAGTGACCTGGACCCAGACTCGTTTACAGCTGTCTGGAGCATGCTGGCTTCATGGCTACATCGGTGTGAGGCCTTATGTTTGACGCTAAAATTAACATTAAACAAAGTTTTACACTCAAAATAGTCTACAATATGTGTTCCTCACTTTTGCCTATGACGACTATCTGCATAAACAGTAGAGTAAAGTTTAATACCTGATTTGCTCTAAACTGTCCGCATGGAGCCTCACAGCCTGTAGTTATTTCAGTTTACGCTTAGTGCATCGGAATAACCTAGTCTCCTAGTAGTTAGGACCTAAAGTCCCTACTCTCGACCAGAACCAAACATCCAGAATTAACCAATAACATTGTTTTTACTCTTTGAACATTTCCCATTGCATTATTCTTTTTTCTGTCAAGCATACATCTGGTAAGGCCATTCTCCCTCCCTTTTATCAAAGGATAAAAATGCACCAGATCAGCTGTACATGTTCGTTGACGCCAAATTGTTGGAGAAATAACAATGGTGCTCGAGAGGATTGATGAAGAAGAGGCAGCAGTCAGGATGTCTTATACAGGAGAAGTTTATTTACCATCGTTACGGGACCCGGAGACATGAACTCAAGACATTGTACTAGTCGTACCATTCAAGTCTGTCCATGCTTCCACAGAGGAGGGATAAATACCATCTAAGAGCGTCAGACTGATACGCAAGCAAAACATTCAGTGGGGCCTGAGCACCAGAGTCAAGGCTAAGACAGAGATAGTACGACTGTACAGCTTGACCCACGGATAGTACGAGTTTACAGTTTGACCCAGTACGATAAATAGCTATTTAATGTCATCCTTTAACAATGTCCCTGTTTTTTTTTTGTTCTCCTGCTGCCTTGTTTTGTAATGCTCCATTTGGTCTGGACTTCTATGCTACTGGAAACACCTGAAAAGAACTGGGCTATGGACTGAATGACTACTGTGAACGTAATGGAAGGTGAACTAAATATTTTAAATGAACCAAATTATATGATCAAAATATCATATTATGTCTTTGGAACATCTTATGTCCTCTTTCAATGAACATTAACCTATGTGGCTTTTAGAGGTCCGGAGCCTTCTCTCCGGTGGCTATCATGATCATTTATCAGACCATCACCGCTCGTCTTGCCACATATAGTTTAAGGCGAGACACTGCAGGTGAATAGAAAACAAAAACAATGTAGAGATATCAATTTGAAACTTTTGCTGAACATTACTGATAAATATCAGGGACACAACTCGGTTTTGGTACATTTTTAGATGGGCATAGATTATGAGAGTGCAGTCTCCAAGCTTTCTAATGATGTGTAACACATGGAAATCTGATCATAGTTGGAGACGTAGCGGCGATTTGAAGTGAACAATCCCCAAAAGGCGAAAGGGCTGGAAAAGCTCTCCAAAGATTTGGGCGGTTCTCACCTCTCTGCTGCTCGAGTGACAATAGGGCTCATTTACATCTCATTTAGATAAGCCGAACCCGCTCCCCCCGTAAAGCTGTAAAGCACAGGGGGAGAAAAGGCAAAAGGTAAGAAAAATGAGGAGGCGCGGGAAACACCACACCTCCATCCAGACACTCACAGGACAGCACCCCAGCAGCCACAGCCCATGACTGCTCCCGAGGCAGAGGGCTCCTCCAGAGGAAACTGGGAGAGCATAAAAATTGTTAAAATAAGTAAAAAGTAAAAGTAAGAATATTAGGACCACTAAAATAAGACCGAGAGGTAAAATACATAAAGAAAAAATTAATATTAATAACAATTAAATAAATAGCAAGAAAAAATATTAGTTAAAAGCTAAGCTAAAAAGGTGGGTCTTGAGCCTGCTCTTAAAAACATGAACGTTCTCTGTGGTCCTGAGCTCCTCCTCAGGTCGTTCCAGAGGCGAGGGCCATAATATTGGAAAGACGCCTCACCGTGAGTCTTTCTGTTGACTTTAGGAATAACTAGGAGACCCCTGCCGGAGGAGCGAAGGGGCCGTGAAGGTTCATAAGGTAAAAGCAGTTCTGAAAGATAAGAAGGACCAAGACCGGAGGACCGTGGCTGCCAAAACAATAAATATATATATAAATAAATACATGAATTTAAAAAAGATTAAATTTGCAAAGAAATGCATGCATTTATTAGAAAAAAGTGCATTTATTTATTTATTTATTTATGTATTTATTTATTTATTTTTGTATTTATTTATATATTTATTTATGTATTTCCGTATTTCTCTATTTCTGTATTCCTGTATTCCTGTATTTATTTCTGCATTTATCTAATTATTTATTTATTTCTGTATTTATTTATTTATCTCTGTATTTATTTCTGTATTTATTTATTTCTGTATTTATTTATTTCTGTATTTCTGTGTGTCTATATGCAAATCATGGGGTGGGTCGGGATGCCACTGCTGTAAGATCATTGGTTAAATGTTTTCTTTGTTCCCAGTTAGCTTGTCCAGCATAGGCATGGCCATGAGCTCTGCAAGAGTCGGGCTGAGCCTGACCACAGGGTCATTATTACAGTCGTTCACTATAAGTTAAATTTGATCAATGAGCTGAAGTTAGACTGATTATTATTATTGTGCACTTTTGATACAGCGAGGTGAGCGCGGCTGAACCTAAAGCAAGAACAGTCCGAGTCCTCCAGCAGCGAGACAAATTACGCAAAACCGCGGAAAAAGGTTCACTTAAGTCATGAGCCTGTTGCCCTTCTCTCAAGTCGTGGTCATTCGTCTGAGAATCAGCTCAACTTTACCATGAACTGCGTTTGAGATAGAGGCGGCTCTTGGATGCAGAGCGTGAGGGGAGATTACGACGTGAGAGCAGAGCCTTACATTCACGAGGACCTGCTCCTCTGGCCACACGTCCTCCCAGGGTCGACATAAAACAGTCTCACAAAGGCTCCTCGGGGCCGCTGGAGTTAAAGGCAGGTCCAAAGCGTCCTCCTCCACACAGCACCTTTACTGCTCACGAGGCCTTTGCAGCCCAAACAATCCATCAATCAATGGTTTTGTATAGCCCAATATCACAACAGGAGTTGCCTCATAGGGCTGTAACAAACATTAAGGCAATAAAACAGAGCGGTAAATAAGACAATGTAAAGTTCCGGTGAATCAAATATCCAGGCAAACATAAAGTCCAAATAAGCGTCAGCAGTGGAGACGAGCAGCTCGGGTGTCCCCTGTCCTTAGACTCTCCAGCACGGCGAGGAAAAACTCAAAAACCCAGTGGGAGAAACGAGAAACCTTGAGGAGAACCACAGAAGGAGAGATCCACTCCCATGGGGTCATTATTAGATGACCCCATGGGTCATCTACGGGTCAAACACTGCTATTCCGTTCGCTCGGACGCAGTTGTGAAATAAATAAATACATAAATAAATAAATAAATACAGAAAAAATACATAAATAAATAAATAAATACATTAATTAATAAATACATATATAAATACATAAATAAATACAGAAATAAATAAATAATTAAATAAATGCAGAAATAAATACAGGAATACAGAAATACAGAAATAAATCACACACACACACAATAATGAACTACCTCCAGGTCCAAACTGTTGAGAGCTCCATAGATAAACACAGCAAAAAACACAAGTTCATCTGAATCTCCTGCTGAAATAACAACAGATAAAAGACCAACAACTGTTTTACACCTAATTCAAACAATATTTCTAACCATTTCTCCAGATCCTTCCGTGGACCCACCACCTGCAGGAGGAGATATAGGGGACTGGTGCTATGTGATTTGGGCAGCTCCAACAGCTGCCCCCACGACCCGGCAACGGACAAGTGGAAGAAGATGGATGGATGGATTTCTCCAGATATTTTTATATTTAAAATAAGCCTTCATTGTGTATGTAAAAAACTATTTGATAATGAATGCCAGAAAAGCATTATTAAAGAAATCCAGAGTAAGAGTGGTATTTCTGTGTGACCAGATGTTTAATAACAGCCTTGTAGTGGGCTCTACAGCAGGTTAAACTCAGCTAAATCCCATCATAGTGAACAGGGCTAAAGCTCCGATGGACGTAGAGCGATGACATCATCACTTAACAGACGTATTAGGTGTGTTTAAGATGAATAGCCTCGCCTCGATTCCAGACCAGTCCAGGCAGTGGCGCCGAGGGCGGAGAAAGGACAAGACAATAGACGTCAACAAGGCAGAAGAAACAAGAACACACACACACACGCACACACACGCACACGTACACACACCACAGGCCGCCGCCTCGATCTCACCAGAATACCGGCTCTGTCGCACGGGTTGGACACGAATGTGACCGGCATGCACCTGAGCCCGCCCCGCTCATCGTCAACACACCTATAGGCCCCGGCCCTCCCCCGAGGTTATGACATCATCACATTCTTAATCGTGAACTCCACCTATTGCGCTTTTGTCGTTTTATATTGTTTGTTTTGGGTGGAGCTCTCTGTACAAACACATGCTATAATTAAAGGATTATAATAATCATAATCTGAATAGTCATGCTATTGTCTGGTTACATCCTCCTCCTTCATTCAGTTATTCAACAACACTGGTTGTTCAAATGAGCTGGGCTTATAAAAGCAGTGAAACGGTGAGTCTCATCACAAACTCTGAGTCCACGCTTCAGTCAAAGGTAAGACCCAACTCAGACTGTTCTGAAGATCTCACCAAACTACTAAACCCTTATGTTTTCACAGGAAAATCTACACAACTGAAAGAGAAATCAGCATCAGTGTTTTCATCTGGAATCTGAAGATGACGGTAATCACTGAAGGATGATTGTTGAATTCATTAAAGCATGTGTTGACAGTTTCTTCTGTTTCAGCCTGTGGTCGTCCTCCTGTTTGTGGCTCCTCTGTTGTTCAAAGCCACAGCGAACCCCATGACTTTAAACCCTGTGGACTGTCACGACGTCTTTCAACAGAACCCAGGAAGTCAGAGTGGAGTCTACACCATTTACCCATCTCACCAGCGCTTTGGCATTCCGGTAAAATGACACCAAATGAAGGATATCCATAAGAGTTCCTAATGGTTTGTTTTTGTGCAGGTCTACTGTGACGCAGACGCAGAGGGAAGAAAATGGACAGTGAGTATTTGAACTAAAGACCATATTCTTGTAATTCAAATCAATGAACCAGACCTTTGTCTTCAGGTGATTCTGAAGAGGAGCGACGGCTCTGAGAACTTCTACAGACCCTGGGATCAGTATGCGGCTGGATTTGGTGACATTGATGCAGAGTACTGGCTGGGTAAGGAAAACGTTTATCTCCAAAGCAGGCTCTCATTTGCTGTAATCAGACATGTTGAGAGTGGTGGAGGTCGTCACGGATTAGAAACTACACACAAGGCCCGCAGGTGTTGTTGTTGACGCTCCTAAAGATGTGTACGCTTGTACTAAAGCAACAACAGGACGACTGAAAACCTTTTGTAAGCCGCGAGGAGAACCATGTTGACAAATGCTGACTTCTGGTGGAGGTTATGGAATTATTCAGAGGAGCCAAGGCCAATACTAGAGGAAAGCAGCCGCTAAAAGATGAACTATGAAGGTTGAATACAGTTGACAGAGTAGGCATGTCTTCCCTTCTGGTTTTGTGGATTGGTTCAAGAGTCACCTGTTCTCTTGAGAAAACACGTGCGGTGTAGAAGAGGCCTTAGTGTCGGCTCAGTGCTTTGTCCACAGCCAGAGGTCCTGTGCCTGGTCAGGGGTAGGGCCTGCCAGTGGAAACAGGGCTCAGAAACCACGAGTCAAAGCGTCTCAGTGTGCGTTGGCCTTTAGCCTTGATGTTTCTTATAATGATGTACTGTAAACCCAAATACCTCTTGGTTTTCCTGTATTTTAGACAAATGCCCTGCAGGAAAAGCAAGGCCACAATCTGCTGCTCAGTGAGAAAGGGAAAAGATGATATTAATATTGCCTTAGACGTAAAGCACTTTTCCAGACACTCAACGCTGCTTTTCATGCATCACATATGTAGCCACAGCTGCCCTGGGGCAGATTGACAGAAGCAAGTCTGCCAACCTGCAGTGTACATACTGCTTTTTAGATCAAATGTACCTTTTGAGTAAGTACTAAATGTTTTGCAGGTCTGGAGTTTATCCATAAGATCACACAGCGCAAACAACAAGAGCTGCAGGTGGACATGGAGGACTTTGAGGGGAACAAAGCCTCCGCTCTTTACTCTTCTTTCTCTGTTGGAGAGGAATGTGACGGATACAAACTGAATGTGTCTGGGTTCGTGAACAAAGGAGCAGGTCAGTTCAGCAGTAACAGTATAAGGAGTAAACAGGACATTAACGCGGTGTCTGTGTTTCTGCAGGAGACAGTTTCAGCTTTCACAACGGCATGAAGTTCTCCACTTTTGACAAGGATCAGGATGTTTGGAACCTTAACTGTGCAAGAGCCTACATGGGTGGTTTCTGGTACAAGTACTGCCACCAGGCCAACCCGACTGGGGTTTATATCTGGGGGAATGCAGCTTATGGAGCTCCTTCTCTGACCGGTGTCATCTGGAGAACTTGGAAAGGCAACGTCTACTCTCTGAAGTCCATCGCCTTCAAGATCCGCCCCGTGTAAAGCAGGGGTTCCAAAAGCAATGAGCTAGAGGCCATATATGTGAAACTGATCTATTTGACTGGAATCAGCAGGTTTACAGCCTCCGGTGGCAGTTACAGCTCATTGTGTTGTAATGATCTATTTATAATCTATTTATTTGTCTTCTAAATTTCATTATGTGCCCTACTTTTGAAACATTCCTATTCTGTAAATCACTTTGAATTACTTTATATACGAGTTGTATTACAAATAAACTTTCCTCGCACTTTTAACATGTTTTTTCGTCTTGTTTAACTTTTATTTTGAATGGATCTGAGGCCATATTTCATAACCAAACTTGTATGAGCCCAGGACAGTTTTTGTCAAATAATTGTGTGTGGATAAAAGGAATGGACATGAACGGAAACTGATTTTAAAAAGGCCACCCCGAAAATGATTTCCCTCATTGGTGAGATTATTATACCTGTACAACACAACTGTAAAGTAACATCCACACTGCTGTCAGACTGTACAACACTACTGTAAAGTAACATCCACACTGCTGTCAGACTGCACTGAAAAAATGATACTTTGGATTAACTTAAAAAAATGTATGTAATTTGTTACAGCTAATTTTTTTAGATTTTCTCAAATTGTATTTATGATTTAATTAAAACCATCTACACTAAAATGTATCTTCACTCAAATCAATTATTTAGCTTTGTTTCAAATTATTTTTTTCATTTCGGAATAACAAATATTTTCAGTTTCAATAAAATAAATTGAATTTTTACTTTGGATTGATATAATTTTGTTTTGTTATTAGATTGGTTTTGTTCAAATAGAATTTCTTACTCAGAACAAACTATACATTTTAATTATAACAAAGTCAATAAATTTTGGTCAATATAAAAATGTGTCCATAAAAAAGCCAAAGTTGCTCAAATATTCAAGTTTTGTTGTACTTTGGATAAAACTGAAAATACCTAGTTACTGTAGCAACATTTCCCATAAATAAACACACAAACATTTACTTCAAGAGGACTGAAATTTATTGTGACGCTTATTCAAGCCTTACTCACTTCAAGCATAAACTCAATTTTGTCATTTACATATCTTTTAAGACATGTTTGCAAACCATGTAACATCGACAGTTTTGACTGTAATGGTTTGAACTTTTTTTTTAACCTGAGATTTAACAGCAATTAAGTGCAATATAGTTTCTCCACTGTACAAACTTGGCTAGATGAACAATAAAACAAAACAAAAAGTGCTTAAAAGAGTCCCGCATTCATATCGAGCACATTACCAATAAATGAAGTAGTAAAATATGTAAAACTTGAGAAATGTATTGCAATAGCCTTTAATAACTGTAAAACGGTTTAAATGTGCTAATATGTTAATTGTGTCCAACCATAACTGTATATATATGACTGCAAATGTGAAATCAATAGATCTAAGATATTGAATTGTGTGTATATATATTAGTGCCCAAATATCTATACCACAAAACATGTTCACAGTAAATCAACATCGGTTTAAAATGTTTTTCATTGAACAGTGATTTCTTTAACCTGCAATGTATTTGAATACAATCACTAAAAAAGAAACAAACAAAATGTATCCAAATGCATTTCTCTTGGCAACTTTACTTTCACAGCTTAACACTGAGGCTGAGCACTTTGCGCGTCCTTTTCTTTGGTTCAATCTCCATAAATAACTTTTATAGTGCATCAAAGGTGTGTTTCAGCTCACCTGGATAGCTTAGGTTAAGCACATAAATCAGGCCAAATAACATTGCACATGCATGTGTGACTGATGGTAACCTGTTCAGGACCTCCACACCTTCGATGACTATACCAATGTCTAGTGGTGGTTGGAGAGAATCATCCTCTTCCCTGATGACGAACACAGCCATTGTGGAACTTGCAAGCTCTGTCTCAGCTTCATCGCTCTGGACAACCTGATGAAAGACAAGCTACAAGTTACTTTCTCATGTACCCACATAAAGGACACAGACAGTTCCATAAATCTTTTTTGTTTTAAATATGAGATTAAGCTGGGAGTTTCTTGGTAATGTGTGTAAAGGTGACAGTTATACAATAAATTGTAAGTAAAATGCCCTGCTGACTTGGTTTATTGGTGTATTTGGTCGGGACAGCGCATGATAATCAACAAGCCACACCGGCCTGTAGCCTTGGCTAACTTCCAAGCAAAAAAATGAACAAAATCAAACTCGGAAGCACGAGAGCCAACAGCTGTACTACCATGCCGCCCGTGGTTTCTAGTGAATTCAAAATGTAATGAACCGATACAAAAAAAATGTGACTGTGACTGTGACCACATGCATTTACTTATTTTGGACTGATTCTGATTCTCTAGACGGGATTGAAATGTGCAAGAAAATTAACTAAAAGTGTATCTCTCCTGTTACTAATTGCAGATATTTACAACAATACACATGTGGCTTTTTATTAAAACAATGAAACTGCTTATCAAAATAAGATAAAAATGTGTTTTTTTTGGACCTGACTGGTGGTGCTGATGATGGGGTACTGAGCAAGTTTTTTTCAATAGTAATAAAATGATTTACTTCCACATCAAATGACAACTTTTTTTAATATTTGTGTATACTACATAATTTGGACATAACACAAGTTTCATAATATTTTTGTAATAATATTGTTACAAGCTTTCAGTACCCGAGTGCTGCTGCTCTGATACAGTAGATATAATGGATACATTTTGTACCAACTAGTCCACAAAGTGTCAAATCAGAGTTGCCCACGAGTTTCTTTGGACTAGTTGAGTATCCAAGTGATTTAACAATTGAAACACTGCTAAGCATCTATCCAACTGCCATGTGGCAGAAAAAGAGCAGTAGCCTGTGGCATGCTGAATTAAAGTTGATCTGCGAGTGCTTTGTGCGCTTTATCATTACAAAAGCTTATGGATCCATGCAAAACTACTCACCAGATACTCCTTCATGAGTTGGTCCAGGTCTTCTCCAAAGTAGAGAGTTAGACACTTCAGCAGACACTCTCTTTTGCTATTGACTTCAAGGCTCTAGATGAGCAAACACACATACACACACTTATATTTTCCCATTTTAAAACAAATGGAAACATACCACAAGACCAAGATGGGGACAGGGTTTCAGTAATTGTGATCACATTCAGGTCTTAGAGTACAAAGGTCGCAAGTACTGAGAAATGTTTTTACCTGAGCTTAGACAAGTTGATGCGTACCTTTCTGGTCTTAATGCGTGCGCTCAGTCACGCAAAAAGACCAAAGATGTTGTCAGGATTATGCTGGGAGAGGCTAAATGCTAGCGCACGCACAAAGACCAGACAGGTACGCATCAACTTGTCTAAGCTAAGAACACATCTCAGTATGGAAAAATGGTGGCCTATTGCTCCAAGTCAGCTATAGGCAGATATAATGATAAGTTACCTTTGGCACAACAAAGTTTGCATTTGCACTGAAATATTACTTAATTTCTGGCGCTATGGCTTCATGGAAATGCTGCCCCTTTCAGGAAGTTTGTATCAAGAACACAAGGCTATTGATAAAAGCATTTTATCAATAGCCTTGCGTTTTGTCGGTAGAAATAGAAATCCTGGAAATAGAAATCCTGGAGAAATAGGTTTTTATGTTTTGCTCCACACCAACTCCAGAATTACCACTGGATTTCTTCTTTGACCTTTCTGTCCCTCTTCTTAAAATGACTTAAAAGAATCCAGCTAAATCAGCCATTGACAAGATGTCCGCCACATTTGCCACGTTAACGGTTACTATGTCATAGCTAGGAGGGGCGGCTGCTCAGCAAGCAGGATCCACGAAGATTACTCAAACATGCATAAATCAAGTTTGCATGGTATAGCTCCTTTAAGTGGCAACATTGGATAACCACAATGTACCAACTATGATGACTTTTATGATAGAAAATAAAAACACTGAGTTGTGCATGAGTGACATTTGATTGGAGTGCATTTACCATTTCCAGTAAAATGGCACTCCATTTTTAAATCTATTCTTAAAACTAATTTCAAACCACAATGGTAACTAATTCAGAATTACAAGGCATACAAAAGGATCATAGGATAGGAATACAAATGTACAGTTGTGTTTACATACCCTGGCAGAATTATTTTTTTTCACTTCTTCAAAAGAATATGAAAGATAAAACAAGTTTTTTTCCACTCATAGTTAGTGGTTGTGTGAAGCCATTTATGGTGAAAACACAGAGTTTGCTTTTTTAAATCATTATGAAAAAAGTACCAAAATGACCCTGATCCAAAGTTTATGATGAAGAACGGGCCGCTTTACCATCCATCCATCCATTTTCTCCCACTTGTCCGTTGCCGGGTCGTGGGGGCAGCTATTGGAGCTGCCCAAGTCACATAGCACCAGCCCCCTATGGCTCCTCCTGCAGGTGGTGGGTCCACGGAAGGACGGCCTCATGATTCCAAACGGGCCTGTTGGTCTCTCATAGGGGGCCCATTCACTCTCTCATTCATACGCCAGTGTACGCAGACACTGGAGGCAAGGAGGGTGAAGTGTCTTGCCCAAGGACACAACGACAATGTGCACCTTCAGGAGGCGGGATTCGAACCCCGATCGTGAGACGACCCGCTCTACCATCTGCGCCACCGTCGCCCCTATTTTTTTTCACCTCTTCAAAAGATTATGAAAGATAAAACACGTTTTTTTTCCACTCATAGTTAGTGGTTGTGTGAAGCCATTTATGGTGAAAACCCATCTGTCATTGAGGGGCAATACACAGAACTGGGGTATGTAAACTTTCTATCAGGTCATTTTGGTACTTTCTTTTTTCATTATGATTTGAAAAGAGCAAAGTGCTTTTTTTCACCATGAAAGTAAAAAAATAATACAAATATTTTATATTCTTTGAAAAAATTTCCAAAAAAATGGTCAAACATTCTGCCAGGTTATGTAAACTTTTGGGCACCACTGTATGTAGATCTCTATATACACACGCACAACATACCCGAACCAGAGTACATACCAGATCAAGAACTGGAAGTATCTTCTGGGTCTTCTCTCTGATAACTCCTTCCTTCCTTCTGATGAGCTCCATCAGCTTGCTGTGGCGCTCGTCCAAAGAAGCCAGGAATCTTGTCTGAAGTGGAACAGTTGTAATCCTGAGAAATTCTGCGTTGACCTTAAAAATATAAAATAAATCAAACAAAAGAGAATGATTACGTGACAACTATGTGAGATTCTGAAAACATGCACTTTGAACAAAATTGTAATTATTTCATAGCAGATTTCTTATAATTGGCAATTAGTATCCCTTACATTAAAGGTCATTAATTGTATAGTTAAAACATGTTACATGCCTCATTCTCTGAGAACAATGCAGGCCATCTTTCCTTCAATTCTTCCACTCCCAATTCCTTTTCCACAATATCTTGTCTTCGCAGTGAAAAGGTTTTGGCCATTTTGTCTTTTACCACTGCACGATTGTCTCGTTTCATTACTTCTGTTAAAAGTGACAGTCTCTCATTTTCCAGTTTTTCTCGAGTCTCTCCAGTTGGAATGTCGGGTATGTGGTTAGCTTCTCCTCTCTTTGGTCTCTTTACTTCTTAGGCTGGCAAGGCATCCTCTGGGGCTTTGGATTTCAATGAATTGACAAGTAACTCCGAACACCCAGTGCCCTTTAGCTGAGTTCGGTAGTTACCCATTTTTGTCTTAAGCCGCTGCTTCCAACCGTAGCAGCCATTGTACAAACCAGGTTCGGAAAGGCATGGATGCTTCTTGATTAGAGCTTCTGCAACTTCACTGAAGTCAGCATCTGATGGGTAAGCTTTGAACTTGAATATTTCTTCAGCTACCTTTTCCAGAATATCGGATTTTGTTTTTGGACTGTGCTTAAACCTTGTCTTGTTTGACCTATACTCTGCATTTCCTTTTTCTAATTGCAGTTCAGTGTCATATGAAAACTTAGGGATTGGAAACTGTCTAGGCCACATTTCAAGTCTTGTAGACACTGAGCTTGATGGTGAGGAAAGGATCTCTGTGTCATCTGAATGGAAGCTTGAAGATTGAGCAGATTGTGCATTCTCCAAGACAGTGACATTGAATCTTTGGCTGCAATCATCAGTTATTGGGATGACCTTGATAGTTGTCAAATCCTCTAGTTCAGCTGTAGATGTCAAATTTACAAGTGCATCTCCAAAGTCTTTGTCTTGGTACTGTAGTCTGAATTCCCCATTCAAGCCACACACTTTCCTGACTTCATCCCCGAGTTGCTCCATTGTTTTTGGTATTCCATCTGGCAGAATTAGCTTCCTGGTGTCATCGGGCACAACAAAAATGTACCAGAAAAGCAACATTACAACAAAAAGGTGAGACACGTAACAAAAGTGACAAAAAAAGCGATGAAAATAAAAATACAAAAAAAGCGACGGCAACTAACGCAACAATACTTTGAGGTCTTAGGTTTCAAATAAGGCATTGCCCTGTTGCTCTCCATTCGAGAAGTCAAGCCGAACTGGAGAAAATGTGCTGGGTTAAGTGCTGTGTCAGGTTTAAATGCAACTTTCATAATTTTTCTTTCACATGGTAAGCTACTATGCTGGCCACAGCTGCCCTGGGGTAGACAATCTGCACCACCAACCCCTCCAACCAACATTTCACCCACACACTATATCAGGGGTCTCCCAGTAAATTTCGTGGGGGGCCAATATATACCGGGAGTGTATTGCCAGGGTCCACAAACAAAAGCCCCAATAAAAATGTGTTTTAATTGGGAATATACTAAACTTTTAATGAATAATGAGCCTGGCAGGACTGTAACCTCGGCTTACACTTGTGTTGCACTTTGCAAGCCTGTGTCACGAGTCTATGCTACACTGTGGTCATTATTTATTCACTCAGCACTGGTGGTAAGTTATTATTGTAGACACAGCCGCCCAGGGGCAGACTGTCCATTTACCACATGATTATAATGTGTTTATATCCTGATCGCTTATGTCAGTGCCCTGATAATCAGTAAACATATATATTCCATTCACACACATATACAACCTTATGCATGGATGTATCTCTTCAGTGAGATGAGGCGCCGTCCACCAACCATGTAGTAATTTAGCGATCTGTCAGTTCATCAACGCCAACAAGCTTTAGCACTCTAGTAGTAGACGTGACCAAGTCATACGCTCGAACATGTTCCAGGTACCAAGCATCCACGTTTTTTACAATGAAACGCAGGGTCTCTTGTTCAACAATCATATGAACAATTTCACAAAACTCTGGAAGTCCAGCCAGCGATCCATGGGATCACACCATTCCAATCCTGTAGTTTAAACCATTGTAGAAGACATTTTTTGCAAGGTTCACAGTCTCCATTGGCGGGTACTTCTGTTTCACTGCCCATGTTATGTCCTCTTTAATGACATCAATGGGCAGTGTTGATACCTCACTGACATCCAAGGATGGTTTAGGGAACATACAGATGTGCACATTATGTGCAGACTGAAATTGGTGTCTTTTTGCCAAGGAAGACAAAACATTTTTGTAACAATTTGTATGACGAATTACTCTTCTGAAGAAGCCATGTTTGGCTTCAAATCTCAGAGTCCATAGTGCAACAAGCGGGCCAAACTGACGTATCAGCTGTGGATAATGCTCCAAGTAATGATGTTTAGGTAGGAGTCTTTCATGAGGAAATACTTCTTGAAATACTGTCCTGTGTTCTGATATCTTAAAGTCTAGATAACAAATTGAGTCCTCAGTATGAAAAGGCGCAACAGCAAGTTCTACAATGTCTTTCAAATCACAGAGTACTTGCCACGCTGGGTCATTGGCAGGAACTTTGTGTCCAAATAAGAGGAGGAGGAATCTCAAAAGGTTCCAATTCTCGTGCATTTTCCTCCTATTGTTCTCTTTGTTGTGAAGGTTTGGGGCACAAGATGGGGACGGTTTGTCTTGTCAGTCCATTTAAATGGAAACGATGTTATTGCTTCATTCAAATTGGATAATGAAAAATATTTTTGGGGAATTAATAAATTAAGACAAAGAGAAATCTCAGCCGGTATAATCCCTTCAAACAAATCGTGAACAACATCAGGGGGAAAGCTTTGTGTCAAATTAAAATATGACAGATTTTCTAACAGCACACAATTCCTTTTTACACCAAAATGATTAGCCAATTTTTTTTCTTCAATAGCTTTGAGATGAGAAGCATGAATTTCTTTGCTCCTCAAGCAAAAAGCTCCAGAGTTCACTTCTTTTGTTTGAATCTCTGATCTTTCTGCAGTACAAAATCTGCAAAAGTATCTACCAGAAAAGTTTTCCACAAATCCTGCAATACTGTGCGCTCCAAGATTGTCTGCTAAAACACAATGAACAAAGCCTTTCACATTTTCCCCCAATTTAGCAATAAACAGTCCTTGTTCTAATATAAGAAGATCCTGTACTAAGGGCTTCAGTACAGTTTCATAACCATAACATTTCACATCCTGGCTATGAATAAGCGCAGCTAGATATATATTAGACAGTGAAGAGTGACAGCTAGCAGGTAAGTTACCCAATGTCCAATATACCCCACAGACCTTGTACTTTTTTCTGGAGGTACCGAGGGCGTTACAGATTTCAAAGTCATCTACGTACAAAAAAATGGAAATGGCACACTCTTTTGACAATTGAACATTTTCTTTGTAATTACTCCCATCATAAAATGACTTGTACCGTCTTTGACCAGATTGAATTTGATGGGGATATTGTAAATTAATGGCAATATCCAAAAAAGTGTCACAACTTAATATCTGGATTTTAATATAGAGATGTTTTGTTTTGGGGGTCAAGCACAATTTCCACAGGTTCAACAATATCAAAATGTTTTTTATAGTATGCCTTTCTCTTCCAAGCAGTGGAAAGAGGGCCTGGACTTCCAAGAGAGGCTGTAATCGGATGTGATTTACAAAGAGAAAATACTAGATCTTTTACAACTGTTTCATCTACATGACTGTTACCATTCCCCAAGTGCTGAACTATACTTTGATGGATAAGAGGGACAGAAGCAGTGCTTATCAAATGGTCAAACTCTTGCCAAAGTTCATCAACGGCAACACTAGAAACCTGTTCGAGTTTCAGCAAGACAGAGGCTAGTTTGAGCTCAACGTTATGTGTCAAGTCAATTAAATCAAAATCATTGAAATCTTCAGGACTGAAATCATCTGAGGGCTCAGGAAGAACGATATGATCAGAATCATTTGTTACACCACAACATGTAGTTTTTTCAAGAATTCCAGGTTTGAAGTCATTCGCTGAACAGCCCTTGTGATTTCTGCCTTTGTGTGTTCGAAACGAAGCATAAATATTTGTTTTGTACAAACAGTCCTGAAAGACACAAACTACTGTTTCACTGTTCAGAAGATGCTGCGAAATATGTTTAAAGTAGTCTTTTAACGTTGAGAATTGATTGCAGTGGCATGTGAGGCATTTAAATGTGGTCACTTCAGTTTGTGAAGGCGGCTGATGAAATCTGGACAAATGAGTCAAAAGTGCTTTCCAAGTCTCGCAGGTACGTGGACAACTAAAATAGATGCAAGGATAGGAATAGGACGTCCATAGTGTCTGTGCTGAAGCTTATAATGTTTAAGAAGTTCAGATCTTCGTGAAACAGAAGTACTACAGTCTTTGCATTTCCACATTCATTTGCATATTAGTTTATTTATGCCTATTGGTGGTTACTTCTTCAGCAGGAAGACAACATTCATTAAACCAGTGGTTCTCAACCTTTTGGAGCCACGACCCCCATTATAACAGTGACACACATTAGCCTGTATAATTCTTAAAAAACAAAGGGGAAAAAAACAATGGCTACATAAAATTAATACAATTAAGAACAAATGATGGAACTTTGGTAAAATAACACACATGCTCCAATAAAATAATATATATTTTTTATCTACATGACCTGGCGACCCCCAAAATTTGTCTCACGGTCCCAACCCCCAGGTTGAGAACCACTGCATTAAACTGTCTAGATATTAATTTCATGTTATGGTTATATAGTGTGTGTAAACCTCTAACTTGTGTAATGGATTTCTCTATCAGTTTAGTCATTGATATTCGGGGTGTCCTCGGGTAGGACACCTCACCCACTGCCTGTATGAATGTAGTGTGTGTGAGTGGTCGGTGATGGCCGGAGGGATCGATTGACCGAAGCGAGGCTGCCATTCTGCACAGTCTGCCTATAGGCAACCGTGGCTACAATAGTAGCTTATCATCACCGAGTATGAACTGAAAGAATAATGACTACACTGTAGCGCTTTGAGAAGCTTGTGAGTTAGTAAAGGGGAATACAGTGCAAGGCACAATTACTATCATATACATACATATCATGTTCACTGCCTGGTGTGCATGTGTGGATCACCTGCCATATTCTGCAGCGCTGAATGATTCCAGAAAGACACCTGTAAATACAAAGGACATGACATGCATTTTTAGAAGACAGTGATTATTATTTCCATTTGTCACTTTAACTATCTATGACATACATATAGTGTTGCCCTTTAATCAGTCATTGCTCTCACCATTGCCACGCATAATATATGTCATAAACACATACATTATGCAAGTAGTAGGCCTACACAGCAAGTTAGCATTAGAAGGTTTTAAAACCTTTTACCTTTATTTAACCAGGCAAGTCCCACTGAGATTAAAAATGTCTTTTACAGGGGAGTCCTGGTCCCTGAGGGGAAACTATTGTACATATGTTTTGTGGTAGGGGAAACCTACGCAGACACGGGGAGAACATGCAAACTCCACACAGAAAGGCCCGTCCAATAAGGAAACGAACAATTGACACAATTTTTAGCTGTTTTGGTGCTTTAAAACGGGCAGGGTGACCTCAGATCTGACCAATAAAACAATCATTAATATCTTAAAAACGATAACTGCACAAACGAAGATTGTTAAGAGCACAAACGTAGCATCAACGATTGACATAGGCTATTTTAGCATGTGGGGCCAGGTTAACGAATGCCCTGCACCTGCACGCATGTGCCCGAGCCAAACCTACGCACATAATAATAAATCTCCAGTAGGATTGTCTTCATCAGCCCAGCCAGAGACTTGATGCGTTAGGTGCTGCATGTCCGAAACGTGGCGTTCACCTATTGCAGTACAATCACATCCACGCATTAAACACACAGAGAGAGCCCGGTCCTTTCCATCGAGCAGACCATACCCCTCCTCAACTCTCCACACTCCAGTCTTGGTCCGAGACAAGCTCACGAGGACGGGCTCAATACAGTTCATTGGTGAACGCGTACAGTCTGTCCCCGAAGCCCCGCCCTCTCATCCCGCCTAAACTTTGGCTCGGCTGCAGCTCTATGTCTGAGGGGCGAGCAGCGACCCTGATTCAACGTGTCCAGACACTGGCGGGCCACTTCCGTTCAACTGAGCGCGGTCTAGACACGAATGATGAGTTTGGTCATTTTTTCACTTACGCGCCCACATAATGCTATTAGCAACAATTCCACATGACAAATTTAACAAGTTCATATTTCTTAACTCCAACACAGACACCCCGACGTCTGCAAAGTAGTTCCCGGTTCTTTGACTTAATGTTACTGAACTCAAAAACAGATATATTGCCACCAAGCAGAACAAATTGGAGCTCTTACCTTGTTTCCTGCACGTGTGGACGGTTCTTCTGCGTGCGAAGCGAGGTAATGGCGGACAGCAGAAATGTTCACGGACCGACACGTAATGACGTCACATGATCATGTGACAACCCAGAACTTTGTTTTCACCTTGAAGTACTACTCAACTAAAAGTAATGTTTTAAAGTTTGTCTAGAGGGTGGAACACTTACTTTGAGTGATAACAAAAGGTATAAACAGAAAATCACAGTTTTCGATTGGACCAATGTAAATATGTATTTTGAATGAACTGCACTGATGTTTCACTTTTTTATGTTTTTCCTATCAGGGGCCACAGCTTTCTGCCAGTTGATCGGGTCTTTGGGAGGATGGAACAAGACATTGGGAAGAATGACACCATTCTCATGCCAGAGGAGCACTATAAGATCCTGAGAAGTCATGGGAAACTTAACATTTATGGGCAACACTGGCAGGCGTCTGACTTTAAGACTGAAACACAGGCTTTTGTTCAAACAAAAAAGTCATTTAAGATAAGTGAAGCAAGAATGCTGGAACTTAAAAATGACACGGTCGGTTTCAAGGCTGTGTATAATGGTGATTACTGCTATCACGCCGTTTTGAAGAGAGGGAAGACGTGGGCAAGCTTTAGGCCAAGCCAGCTTCCCAATGAAAGCTCAGTGAAGGAAGCAGAAAAGAGAGATGTACTAAACTTGCTTTGTGAGATCGGTGTGAGTGGTGATGTGTTAGCATTTTATGATGATGCCCTTTCACATTCACAGATGAATGAGCATGACAGTGAAAGTCATGAAGAGTGAACAGGGAGATATGGCGTGATGTGGTGAATCTGTTGTGGCGTCACGTAGTAAATATTGCACTGTTGTGGTTTACAAGGAATTATAGGAATTTCCTATGTTATAATATTTCCTATGTTATAATATTTCCTATGTTATAATATTGTTCCACTTGCAGCTATACAAACATTTACTCAGGCTGTCGTAAATAATACACTATTGTGGTTTAGAAGGGATGACTAAAATTGCACTCTTTCCTATGTTATAATATTGTTCCGCTTTGTTTTGATGTTTTGAATTGATTGTGTTGAGATTAATCCAACAAAATCACTTTGTACACTACACTTTACTAAAAAAAAGATGCAATGCTTGATAAGAAATGTGTTTTATTGTTTAAATATAAATTCTTTAAATATTGAAATCTTAGACAGAATTAGATTTTTTATTGTTATAAACTCAAGATGCTATGTGGACATTTGAAACAGAAAAATGTGTTGTTTATCAGTCCACAACTCTGCACTATGTTCATTAATAAGATGCAATGGATTTATAGCGTTTTGACAAAAAAATCATCTGATTTTTCAAATAAATCTTGAAATATTAAAATCTAGATTTGAAATGTTATTGTTATACAACCTTGAGACGCTGTATAGGAGTTTGGAAAAGAAAATTATGGTTTTCATCATACCACTTTCTTGCTAAAGAAAACACATTTTTACTCAAATGACTCAAAATGGATTGATAGCGTTTTGGAACCAAACTCCTCATATACTGTTTAGTTTTTCAATAAACTAATCATAAGTGAAAAATTCCGCCTTTTGGTTTCAAAGCTGAATAAATCAGGCTTGGAATTAGATCTTAAAAAAAACCTCCAAGACTGGAAAGTTTAAAGTCTATATGAGTGGGCTCACCCACTGGCCACTTTTTTTCCTAGGATGGAATAGGCCACATTTGAGAACAACCGTAGTTTAAATTGATCCAAACTACCCGTAGACCTAAACCTAACCCTAACCTTAAAAACACTCAAATTAATGGAAAAAGCCCTTTCCCATACTAGGAAAAAAAATGTATCCACCCGCTGCCCGAGTGGGGCCTTATCCTCATTCAGAGAAAACCAGCCCTGAACGTCTTGTTCTCTTGCTCTTCCGTATTTCGCGGCTCCCGGAAGGAAAAATACCATATTTGGATTATAGCGTCACCACGGCAACCCTTCGCAGGACACGTGGATGTAAAATCTGTCAGTATTTATGAATGAATACCCGCGTGAAAGACGGCTTTTAAGAGCCGCGGAGTAGCTACTTCCGGGTGAACAAACAAACGTCGTACGGGGTAAGTTTTGTCATTTTTATACTCTGACATGAAAACTAAGATATAAAGGGAGGAAACTAGACAAACATCTCCAGACTGCGTGAAAAATCAATCCTACTTTCACCTGCCGCGTCTCGCCTTCAAATTGAGGGGGAGGGCAACGGAAAATTCCATTGCGGTAACCATGGTAACTATGGTAACTGGCGAACTGCAGATGTTTGTGTCTCAGTCATTACTGGGAGAATCAACATGAAATGTCTAAACATTTCCTCATGAAGGCGTCCAAAAGTGGAGACGATGTTCAAAAACATGGCCGTGATGTTGGCCAGTAGAAAGGACTTTCAGACAGAGGAATAATGTGGCAGGTTTGTGAATCCAATCACAGCCAAATACTAATGAGGAAAAACATTTGTACATTTTTGTTTTGGAGATTTCTTACAAAAACTGTATTTCTCCAATAGAGTTGTATACGTGTGTTAAGTGTGACATCACACACAATAATGAACTACCTCCAGGTCCAAACTGTTGAGAGCTCCATAAATAAACACAGCAACAAACACAAGTTCATCTGAATCTCCTGCTGAAATAACAACAGATAAAAGGCCAACAACTGTTTTACACCTAATTTAAACAATTTCTCCAGATATTTTTATATTTAAAATAAGCCTTCATTGTGTATGTAAAAAAATATTTGATAATGAATGCCAGAAAAGCATTATTAAAGAAAATCCAGAGTAAAAGTGATATTTCTGTGTGACCAGATGTTTAATAACAGCCTTGTAGTGGGCTCTACAGCAGGTTAAACTCAGCTAAATCCCATCATAGTGAACAGGGCTAAAGCTCCGATGGACGTAGAGCGATGACATCATCACTTAACAGACGTATTAGGTGTGTTTAAGATGAATAGCCTCGCCTCGATTCCAGACCAGTCCAGGCAGTGGCGCCGAGGGCGGAGAAAGGACAAGACAATAGACGTCAACAAGGCAGAAGAAACAAAAACACACACGTGCACACACGCACACACGCACACACACCACATCAAAGAGATATAAAAGGCAAAAGTTGAAAAGAAACCGAACAAATCACAGACACAGATACAAACTAAGATTATGAATAAATACATATTACAAAAAACACTCAGTTTTTCATGTTTTTTTTCTCTTTCAGATTTTAATGTACATCCGTCAACTTTGTAATGATATTCAATAGAACGTAAAAACCTTGGTATATTCAGGGAAGCCGTATTTTTGATTTGAAAATAAATGTCTTACCTAAAAGTATACTTAGGTTAACTAATTGCTTCCATTTTGATTCTCCAAGAAACCCCCACACCACCAAAGACAGACCTAATTGACATCTTATGTTCATGTCTTTGAGTATTTGCTGTACTGCTTCCTAAAAGCCACCACCACATAGCAGTACCAAAATAAATGATCAGTAGATTCTGGTTCACTTACACAAAAACAACATTTGTCTGATTCAGCAAGACCCCACATTTTAAACATTTCATTTGTAGGTAAAAAATTATATGTGATTTTAATTTGAACTAATCTGGTATGCGCTTCTACTACTGTTTGATATATTGTACTGAAAACCATCTTCCAACAAACCGGTTGATCCAACAGATCTTCCCATTTTTTAAAAGTTCTATAAGGCCAGGTTATCGCTCATTTTTGATGGAGATAAAACGTATTTATACTTCTATTTATCTTATATATCTAGTATTTGAAAAGATTGTGAACGTTTTTGTGCTTCTCCCACACACCAGAGAAATACACCTCATCATCAGAGAAAAGAATAGACTCTCCTCTTACACTTTAGGACTAGAATGATAAACTTCAGCTTATTTAAATGTAGGTATATGTTGGACTCATCCATGGCACTTTCTGTCAAATATGAAGCATTTGTGCAGAACAGAGGAGGCAGGAGGCTGCGGGCCGTCAGGGCGACACGGTTCTGATCAAAACAGAAGGAAGATCCAATCATCTGTCAGCTCACGTGTTGACTGCACTTCATTTCCCATGATCCCTTTGGCCTTTGTAGTTCAGGAGGCCGAGCAAGGCGGAGAAAAATAACTTTGCCCGAGGCGCAACCGCCGCCTCGATCTCACCAGAATACCGGCTCTGTCGCACGGGTTGGACACGAATGTGACCGGCATGCACCTGAGGCCGCCCCGCTCATCGTAAACACACCTATAGGCCCCGGCCCTCCCCCGAGGTTATGACATCATCACATTCTTAATCGTGAACTCCACCTATTGCGCTTTTGTCTTTTTAGGCAAGGCAACTTTATTTATACCGTGCATTTCGTACACAAGGCAAATCAATGCGTCTTTTTATATTGTTTGTTTTGGGTGGAGCTCTCTGTACAAACACATGCTATAATTAAAGGATTATAATAATCATAATCTGAATAGTCATGCTATTGTCTGGTTACATCCTCCTCCTTCATTCAGTTATTCAACAACACTGGTTGTTCAAAGGAGCTGGGCTTATAAAAACAGTGAAACGGTGAGTCTCATCACAAACTCTGAGTCCACGCTTCAGTCAAAGGTAAGACCCAACTCGGACCGTTCTGAAGATCTCACCAAACTACTAAACCCTTATGTTTTCACAGGAAAATCTACACAACTGAAAGAGAAATCAACATCAGTGTTTTCATCTGGAATCTGAAGATGACGGTAATCACTGAAGGATGATTGTTGAATTCATTAAAGCATGTGTTGACAGTTTCTTCTGTTTCAGCCTGTGGTCGTCCTCCTGTTTGTGGCTCCTCTGTTGTTCAAAGCCACAGCGAACCCCATGACTTTAAACCCTGTGGACTGTCACGACGTCTTTCAACAGAACCCAGCAAATCAGAGTGGAGTCTACACCATTTACCCATCTCACCAGCGCTTTGGCATTCCGGTAAAATGACACCAAATGAAGGATATCCATAAGAGTTCCTAATGGTTTGTTTTTGTGCAGGTCTACTGTGACAAAGACACAGAGGGAAGAAAATGGACAGTGAGTATTTGAACTAAAGACCATATTCTTGTAATTCAAATCAATGAACCAGACCTTTGTCTTCAGGTGATTCTGAAGAGGAGCGACGGCTCTGAGAACTTCTACAGACCCTGGGATCAGTATGCGGCTGGATTTGGTGACATTGATGCAGAGTACTGGCTGGGTAAGGAAAACGTTTATCTCCAAAGCAGGCTCTCATTTGCTGTAATCAGACATGTTGAGAGTGGTGGAGGTCGTCACGGATTAGAAACTACACACAAGGCCCGCAGGTGTTGTTGTTGACGCTCCTAAAGATGTGTACGCTTGTACTAAAGCAACAACAGGACGACTGAAAACCTTTTGTAAGCCGCGAGGAGAACCATGTTGACAAATGCTGCCTTCTGGTGGAGGTTATGGAATTATTCAGAGGAGCCAAGGCCAATACTAGAGGAAAGCAGCCGCTAAAAGATGAACTATGAAGGTTGAATAAAGTTGACAGAGTAGGCATGTCTTCCCTTCTGGTTTTGTGGATTGGTTCAAGAGTCACCTGTTCTCTTGAGAAAACACGTGCGGTGTAGAAGAGGCCTTAGTGTCGGCTCAGTGCTTTGTCCACAGCCAGAGGTCCTGTGCCTGGTCAGGGGTAGGGCCTGCCAGTGGAAACAGGGCCCAGAAACCACGAGTCAAAGCGTTTCAGTGTGCGTTGGCCTTTAGCCTTGATGTTTCTTATAATGATGTACTGTAAACCCAAATACCTCTTGGTTTTCCTGTATTTTAGACAAATGCCCTGCAGGAAAAGCAAGGCCACAATCTGCTGCTCAGTGAGAAAGGGAAAAGATGATATTAATATTGCCTTAGACGTAAAGCACTTTTCCAGACACTCAACGCTGCTTTTCATGTGTAACAGTAAGAGCCGTCTGTGGTAGTACTCCGCCCGTCAGCTGGGGGCGCCGTATAAAAAGGCACAGCCTACCTGTGTTCGACCTCTGACCCCTTTTTCTTCCGCGTCTGCCTGGTGTGGAGGTGGTGTAGCCTCGGCCTCTGGTGAGCAGGTAAAACGGATAATTCCCATAGTACGACGTTAATCTAAAATGTTAGCCTAATCCAAGCCCTGTTTGGTGCAGCTATGGGTCTGGGGTGCGCTTCAGGCGCAGTGCGAGATGGCGGTGCTGTAGGTGGGAGGTGTGGTTCCCCACGGGCTAGTACGCGAAGCATGACGTCCCCCGTGTGAATTGATGGATCCAAATGCGGTATGTGCTCGGCACGTGTGCAAAGTAAACACGGTGTAGGCTTAGACGCTAACTTTCTGATGTACGTTTTAGAAAACGAATTGAACCACCTAGAACCTGCGGAAATCACAACCATTGCTGCTTTGTTTACCCCGGATGAATGTCTGAAAACGAACAACTGTGAAACAACAAAGAAATGTGATAGTCTGTGTTGCCAATGACTGGACATTCGTCAAACCTTTGTTTTTCCTTATTTTAAGAACCGAAATGACAACGAAAAGACAGAACGATTGAAACGTAAATTATTCTGAAAATAAAGTTCATAAAACTAATGGAACGACTTGCTGGATATGCCTTTTCAATGAACGAACCTGTGGTCCTTTCTTTTTTTAATGTTATCTGGAACGGAGTAAAGCTAAAGCCTTCCACCCGGTCACACATGCATCACATATGTAGCCACAGATGCCCTGGGGCAGATTGACAGAAGCAAGTCTGCCAACCTGCAGTGTACATACTGCTTTTTAGATCAAATGTACCTTTTGAGTAAGTACTAAATGTTTTGCAGGTCTGGAGTTTATCCATAAGATCACACAGCGCAAACAACAAGAGCTGCAGGTGGACATGGAGGACTTTGAGGGGAACAAAGCCTCCGCTCTTTACTCTTCTTTCTCTGTTGGAGAGGAATGTGACGGATACAAACTGAATGTGTCTGGGTTCGTGAACAAAGGAGCAGGTCAGTTCAGCAGTAACAGTATAAGGAGTAAACAGGACATTAACGCGGTGTCTGTGTTTCTGCAGGAGACAGTTTCAGCTTTCACAACGGCATGAAGTTCTCCACTTTTGACAAGGATCAGGATGTTTGGAACCTTAACTGTGCAAGAGCCTACATGGGTGGTTTCTGGTACAAGTACTGCCACCAGGCCAACCCGACTGGGGTTTATATCTGGGGGAACGCAGCTTATGGAGCTCCTTCTCTGACCGGTGTCATCTGGAGAACTTGGAAAGGCAACGTCTACTCTCTGAAGTCCATCGCCTTCAAGATCCGCCCCGTGTAAAGCAGGGGTTCCAAAAGCAATGAGCTAGAGGCCATATATGTGAAACTGATCTATTTGACTGGAACATGGGAGTTTGGAGTCAGCAGGTTTACAGCCTCCGGTGGCAGTTACAGCTCATTGTGTTGTAATGGTCTATTTATAATCTATTTATTTGTCTTCTAAATGTCATTATGTGCCCTACTTTTGAAACACTCCTATTCTGTAAATCACTTTGAATACGAGTTGTACTACAAATAAACTTTCCTCGCACTTTTAACATGTTTTTTCATCTTGTTTAAGTTTTATTTTGAATGACCATATTTCATAACCAAACTTGTATGAGCTCAGGACAGTTTTTGTCAAATAATTGTGTGATAAAAGGAATGGACATGAACGGAAACTGATTTTAAAAAGGCCACCCCGAAAATGATTTCTTTCTATGGTGATATTATTATACCGTCATTGTTTTATTTTTGATGACTTTTCAAGTACATGAATACTGCATCTCTAAAGTGTAAAGAAGCTTAGGATCCTCCTTATCGTAGTCCCTGACATCATTGTCAGCCATGACAAGAAGCGTCTGTATCTGCCAGTGCAGTCAGGAGGGATTTAGGAAAGGAGCATATTTAAAGGACTTTGGCACATACACATTTTCTAGAGTTCTAGAGTTAATTATTTTCAATTTGGTATTGGCTTCGTCTACAGTTATAAAGCTGTCCAAGACTTCAGATGGAGACAAGGATTCTACAGCTGGATTTAGTTCAGGACAAGAAGATAATTTATTTTATCTCTAATGGTTGTGATTTTGTCATTAAAGAATTGAAGGAAGTCATCGCAGCTAAGGGTATCAGGGATGGAAGGCTCTACTGCGCTGTGACTGTTTCTTAGCCGGGCCACCGTGTTAAAGAGAAACCTAGGGTTATTTTTATTTACTTCAATTAATGAAGAGTAGTAATATAATAATTTGTTTTGGCTTTCCCCATGACTTGCTTGTAGGCGAGTAGGCTTTTTTTCTAAGATCTAAGAGATTGCTCAGTGCTAGAGTTTTTTTTTTTTTTACTCCTATGCTCCTATATTTATTATCCTTGTTTTTTTACTTAAATGGTGTTACGGCGCTTGGCGAGGGCCCGCCAGCACCTTCACTCTGTCCTGTGTTTTGATGTATGTGTGCTTATGTGACTTATGGAATATGGAAACGCTGCTGCTGGAGCCCTCGCCTCGGATTGGTGGGCTGGTTTTCTCCCCTGGCTGTGGTTCGCTCTCATCTCCGGACTCGCGGATTGGTGCAGCGCTTCCCCGCCTCTCCAGTCACCGGTCTCCATAGAATAAAAGTGCTGCTCCCTTGGTGCTCGGGGCGGTGCAGCTCGCCTTTGAAGGTGTCTCTCGTGTGTTTAGCTTGTGGTTGTAATTGTGTGAGACACTTTGTTAATTCGTTCTTGTTTATTTGTTATTTCGTTTGGTCTGTTGTGGTACTCTATTTAGAGCCTACTTTCGTTGTTATTATTTGCCTTTGTTACCTAAAATAAATTGTTACTTTCTTTACCCATTTACATCTTGGGTTTTATGTTACTTCCCTTCACCCTAGAGGAGCCGGTCGTAACAAATGGTTTGCTTTTCTGCTCTTAAATCTTTAAAATGCTCTTTCTTGTTGGACGGATGTGTTTGTTCAGATTGAGCTTCGACTTGGATTAGCAAAATGTTCAGAGTCAAGACCAGCAAGACTATCTACGACCGGACTGTGAGCCCTGTTTTAGTCCTGGTTTAGCCCTGGTTTAGCCCTGTATTAGTCCTGGTTTAGCCCTGTTTTAGTCCTGGTTTAGCCCTGGTTTAGCCCTGGTTTACTCCTAGTTTAGCCATGTTTTAGTCCTAGTTAAGTCCTGCTTTAGCCCTGTTTTAGTCCTAGTTTAGCCCTGTTTTAGTCCTAGTTTAGCCCTGTTTTAGTCCTAGTTTAGCCCTGTTTTAGTCCTAGTTTAGCCCTGTTTTAGTCCTAGTTTAGACCTGTTTTAGTCCTGCTTTAGCCCTGTTTTAGTCCTAGTTTAGACCTGTTTTAGTCCTGCTTTAGCCCTGGTTTAGCCCTGTTTTAGTCCTGCTTTAGCCCTGTTTTAGTCTTGCTCTAGCCCTGTTTTAGTCCTAGTTTAGTCCTAGTTTAGCCCTGTTTTAGTCCTGCTTTAGCCCTGTTTTAGTCCTAGTTTAGCCTTGTTTTAGTCCTGGTTTAGACCTGCAGAACCACACTGTGACTTCATAATACTGCTGAGCTTCATACCCCTGCTGTCATACGTGTTAGATCACTTTTTAGATCCGCTTTGACTTGAACAATAATCCAGCTCCAAAGCTCCAGCCTGTGAGAGCTGCTCAAACTTTGTCCTGAGTCAGGGGGGGTTTCATGGGACAATAATCGTAAAGAAAACAGGCTGTTGTGTCTCTGCTTTTGTGATCATATGAATGTAATAGTGGTAGTAATAGTGGTAGTAATAGTGGTAGTAGTAGTGGTAGTAATAGTGGTAGTAGTAGTGGTAGTAATAGTGGTAGTAGTAGTGGTATTAATAGTGGTAGTAATAGTGGTAGTAATAGTGGTAGTAATAGTGGTAGTAGTAGTGGTAGTAATAGTGGTAGTAGTAGTGGTAGTAGTAGTGGTAGTAATAGTGGTAGTAATAGTGGTAGTAGTAGTGGTAGTAATAGTGGTAGTAGTAGTGGTAGTAATAGTGGTAGTAATAGTGGTAGTAGTAGTGGTAGTAATAGTGGTAGTAATAGTGGTAGTAGTAGTGGTAGTAATAGTGGTAGTAGTAGTGGTAGTAATAGTGGTAGTAGTAGTGGTAGTAGTAGTGGTAGTAATAGTGGTAGTAGTAGTGGTAGTAATAGTGGTAGTAGTAGTGGTAGTAATAGTGGTAGTAGTAGTGGTAGTAATAGTGGTAGTAATAGTGGTAGTAGTAGTGGTAGTAATAGTGGTAGTAATAGTGGTAGTAGTAGTGGTAGTAATAGTGGTAGTAATAGTGGTAGTAATAGTGGTAGTAGTAGTGGTAGTAATAGTGGTAGTAGTAGTGGTAGTAATAGTGGTAGTAATAGTGGTAGTAGTAGTGGTAGTAATAGTGGTAGTAGTAGTGGTAGTAATAGTGGTAGTAATAGTGGTAGTAGTAGTGGTAGTAGTAGTGGTAGTAGTAGTGGTAGTAATAGTGGTAGTAGTAGTGGTAGTAGTAGTGGTAGTAATAGTGGTAGTAGTAGTGGTAGTAATAGTGGTAGTAGTAGTGGTAGTAATAGTGGTAGTAATAGTGGTAGTAATAGTGGTAGTAGTAGTGGTAGTAGTAGTTGTAGTAATAGTGGTAGTAATAGTGGTAGTAGTAGTGGTAGTAATAGTGGTAGTAATAGTGGTAGTAGTAGTGGTAGTAATAGTGGTAGTAATAGTGGTAGTAATAGTGGTAGTAGTAGTGGTAGTAGTAGTGGTAGTAATAGTGGTAGTAATAGTGGTAGTAGTAGTGGTAGTAGTAGTAGTGGTAGTAATAGTGGTAGTAATAGTGGTAGTAGTAGTGGTAGTAGTAGTTGTAGTAATAGTGGTAGTAATAGTGGTAGTAGTAGTGGTAGTAATAGTGGTAGTAATAGTGGTAGTAATAGTGGTAGTAATAGTGGTAGTAGTAGTGGTAGTAATAGTGGTAGTAATAGTGGTAGTAGTAGTGGTAGTAGTAGTGGTAGTAATAGTGGTAGTAGTAGTGGTAGTAATAGTGGTAGTAATAGTGGTAGTAATAGTGGTAGTAATAGTGGTAGTAGTAGTGGTAGTAATAGTGGTAGTAGTAGTTGTAGTAATAGTGGTAGTAATAGTGGTAGTAGTAGTGGTAGTAATAGTGGTAGTAATAGTGGTAGTAGTAGTGGTAGTAGTAGTGGTAGTAGTAGTGGTAGTAATAGTGGTAGTAATAGAGTCGAGTGTAGTAATAGTGGTAGTAGTAGTGGTAGTAGTAGTAGTGGTAGTAATAGTGGTAGTAATAGTGGTAGTAGTAGTGGTAGTAATAGTGGTAGTAATAGTGGTAGTAGTAGTGGTAGTAATAGTGGTAGTAGTAGTGGTAGTAATAGTGGTAGTAATAGTGGTAGTAGTAGTGGTAGTAATAGTGGTAGTAATAGTGGTAGTAATAGTGGTAGTAATAGTAGTAGTAATAGTGGTAGTAATAGTGGTAGTAATAGTGGTAGTAATAGTGGTAGTAGTAGTGGTAGTAATAGTGGTAGTAGTAGTAATAGTGGTAGTAATAGTGGTAGTAGTAGTGGTAGTAATAGTGGTAGTAGTAGTGGTAGTAATAGTGGTAGTAATAGTGGTAGTAATAGTGGTAGTAGTAGTGGTAGTAATAGTGGTAGTAGTAGTGGTAGTAATAGTGGTAGTATGCGGCAGACGCTGATTCAGTTTATATATGTGGAGATCTAAACAGTCGCATTGCGTACCTTAAAGATTTTGTTGAAGAAGACGATATCCCCCCTAGAGTTGGGTTGGACTCGGTCCTAAATAAACATGGGGAAAGTTTTGTACATTTTCTTAAAGATTCTAAATGTTGTATTCTGAATGGAAGGATAAGCCCTGCGAAAGATGATTTTACTTCTATATCAGTAAAGGGTAAGGCAGTGGTTGATTATATTGTGGTACCACATGTGGACCTGAAGACATGTGTTGAATTTAGAGTTTTTACTCCACATGACCTAGTTGACAGAGCTGAACAACCTATTATAAATATGATAGATGACAGATGTAGACTTCCTGATCACTCTGTGCTTTATTTGCGTTTTCAGACAGAGGAAATGCGCCCAGTAAACGGGAATGATTTTGCTTTGCAGAATAAAAGACCATTAAGAAAGTTGCATAGACATTTCCTTGACTCTGAGGCCTGTAATACAGCTCTTAATGATATTACAGAGCAATTAGAAAGCAGCGAGAAAACGCAGGAAAATTTAAACTACTGCTATGACTGTTTTTGTACACTATTGGATAAGGAAATGAGTAAATATAGACCAAATATAAAAATGCACGGAAGAAAACACAAAATCAAGCAGCCATATTGGAATGATGAATTACAGTCTATGTGGTTGAGTCTTCGTTTGGCTGAGAAATATTTTTTGAAATGTAAAGATCAGATCTTAAGGAGAGAGTTAAACAATACCTTTAAAAGTTGCCAAATAAATTTTGATAAAAAACTCAGATTCTATAAAAGACGTTATAAGAGGGGGAAAGCCCTTCAGTTGGAACGTTTGCAAAGCAATAATTCACAACAGTTCTGGAGAGAAATCAATAAGCTTGGACCAAAAAGAAAAAAGACAATTCCATTTGAAATAGTTACTGAAAGTGGGGAATCTTTATTTCAAACTGATCAGGTTTTAAACCGGTGGGAAACGGATTACAGAAACCTGTTTGCTTGTAATAGTAACCACCAGTTTGATGACCAGTTTCTAATAGAAGTGTGTAGTGCAAAAATACTACTTGAGGAAAATCTTTATCCTTCTTGCTGTAATGATTTGTTAAATGGAGATATTACTGTGGAGGAGGTGAGGGAAGTCATCGAAAAGATTAAACCACATAAAGCTGTGGGACTGGATGGATTGTCTAACGAGGTTCTTGGAAGTCCTAGGTTGTTGAATCCTCTGTACAGGTTGTTTAAACATTGCTTTCAGAGTGGTATTATTCCATCAGGATGGTATAAATCTATTATAAAGCCTATCCCCAAGTCCTCGCAAGCTGATCCTAGAGTCCCTCTCAATTATAGAGGCATAAGTTTGTTAAGTACCGTTTACAAGGTGTTCTCTGCTATCCTGAATAGCCGGCTCTGTAAATTTATAGAAATTAATCAAATACTGGTGGATGAGCAGAATGGCTTCAGGAAAGGCAGGGCATGCATAGATCACATCTATGTACTGTCCTCTGTAGTCCGAGCACGAATGCAGGAAGGTAAAGGTACCTTTGTATGTTTTGTTGATTTCAAAAAAGCTTTTGATTGGATAAACAGAGATCTTTTGGAATATAAACTCCTTAAGTATGGTATTGATGGCGATTTCTTTAAATCCATTAAAGCTCTGTATAAGCAACCAGTAGCCTGTGTGCAGGTGAACGATTTGAGGACCGATTGGTTTTCTACACCATTTGGTGTGAAACAGGGAGATATTCTCTCTCCCACTCTATTTGCAATTTACGTTAATGATTTGGCCCAAGAAGTCAAGAGAGCAAACCTGGGAATAGACATTGGGTATTTGAATCTCAGCATTTTATTGTACGCTGACGATATTGTTTTGGTCGCCGAGAATGAAATTAATTTGCAAAAAATGTTAGATATCTTGAATGATTGGTGTACTAAATGGAGACTTGATATTAATTGTGATAAGACTCAAATAGTTAATTTTAGAAGGCCTTATGTTTGTCAAAGTGAGTATGAATTTTATTTTGGTCAAACATTGTTGATGTATTCTGCAACTTATAAGTATCTTGGTTTTGTTTTTCATGAGAATATGATTTTTTCTGATGGTAGAAGAGTACTAGCAGATTCTGCTGGGAGGGCTCTGGGTGCAGTTATCAGTAAGATGAAATTATGTACTGATTTGAGTTTCATTACTTACACTCAGCTGTATGACTCAATGGTAGCTCCTGTTTTGCTCTATGCTGCAGGAGTATGGGGTTTTCAGGACGCTGCAGAGAGTAACTCTGTCCAAAGCAGAGCTATGAGATATTTCCTTGGCGTCCATAAGTTCACCCCTAAGGCAGCCATAGAGGGAGACATGGGCTGGGAACCCTGTGTGGTGAAACAGTGGGCTGAAATGCTAAGACTTTGGAACCGTCTTGTTCAATTACCAGAGGATAGACTCACTAGGAAAGTCTTTAATTGGGACAAAACTCATAAATGTCCTTGGTCTCAGGAGGTCCTTCAAATATTTACAAAAATAAATTCACAATCATCATTTTGGAATAATTTACAGTGTAAAATAACAAACCACAGGCAGATACTATTTGATCATTACAAAGAGCAGTGGAAAATTGAATTGCTAACCAAACCAAAATTAAGAACTTACATCCAGATTAAAGAATGTTTTTCAACAGAGATGTATTTGAAATGTAATTTGAAAAGAGCACAGAGGTCTCTGTGTGCTCAGCTCAGGGCAGGAGTGCTGCCTCTAGAGGTGGAGGTGGGTCGTTACAGAGGGATCCCTGAAGAAAATAGACTTTGCAATGTTTGTGATTTATGTTTGGTGGAGGATGAATTCCATTTTATGTTCTATTGTCCATTGTATAATGATTTGAGAACAGTTTTGTTTGAAAGAGTTGAATGTAATAATCCTGATCTATTTTGGTTGGCAGAAGGTGATATGTTGAGTTGGTTATTTAGAAATACAGTTTTTTGCTTGGCAAGATATGTGGAGAAAGCGTGGGCAATGAGATTGAAAGCTTTGTATCCAGATGCTTGATTATTTTTATTTTTTTTTTCTGTAAAATGTATATTGCATATTGAACATATTGTTTAAACGGTCGTCTTCTAAATTATGTTTGTAGTGTCTTATAAGCCCATGTGGGCTGGGCACATACGTGCATGACACTTAAATAAAATATTCATTCATTCATTCAGTAGTGGTAGTAGTAGTGGTAGTAATAGTGGTAGTAGTAGTGGTAGTAATAGTGGTAGTAGTAGTGGTAGTAATAGTGGTAGTAATAGTGGTAGTAATAGTGGTAGTAGTAGTGGTAGTAGTAGTTGTAGTAATAGTGGTAGTAATAGTGGTAGTAGTAGTGGTAGTAATAGTGGTAGTAATAGTGGTAGTAGTAGTGGTAGTAATAGTGGTAGTAATAGTGGTAGTAGTAGTGGTAGTAGTAGTGGTAGTAATAGTGGTAGTAATAGTGGTAGTAGTAGTGGTAGTAGTAGTGGTAGTAGTAGTAGTGGTAGTAATAGTGGTAGTAATAGTGGTAGTAGTAGTGGTAGTAGTAGTTGTAGTAATAGTGGTAGTAATAGTGGTAGTAGTAGTGGTAGTAATAGTGGTAGTAATAGTGGTAGTAATAGTGGTAGTAATAGTGGTAGTAATAGTGGTAGTAGTAGTGGTAGTAGTAGTGGTAGTAATAGTGGTAGTAGTAGTGGTAGTAATAGTGGTAGTAGTAGTGGTAGTAATAGTGGTAGTAATAGTGGTAGTAGTAGTGGTAGTAATAGTGGTAGTAATAGTGGTAGTAGTAGTGGTAGTAGTAGTGGTAGTAATAGTGGTAGTAATAGTGGTAGTAGTAGTGGTAGTAGTAGTTGTAGTAATAGTGGTAGTAATAGTGGTAGTAGTAGTGGTAGTAGTAGTGGTAGTAATAGTGGTAGTAAAAGTGGTAGTAATAGTGGTAGTAGTAGTGGTAGTAGTAGTAGTGGTAGTAATAGTGGTAGTAATAGTGGTAGTAGTAGTGGTAGTAATAGTGGTAGTAATAGTGGTAGTAGTAGTGGTAGTAATAGTGGTAGTAGTAGTGGTAGTAATAGTGGTAGTAATAGTGGTAGTAGTAGTGGTAGTAATAGTGGTAGTAATAGTGGTAGTAATAGTGGTAGTAATAGTGGTAGTAATAGTGGTAGTAGTAGTGGTAGTAGTAGTGGTAGTAATAGTGGTAGTAATAGTGGTAGTAGTAGTGGTAGTAATAGTGGTAGTAATAGTGGTAGTAATAGTGGTAGTAATAGTAGTAGTAATAGTGGTAGTAATAGTGGTAGTAATAGTGGTAGTAATAGTGGTAGTAATAGTAGTAGTAATAGTGGTAGTAATAGTGGTAGTAATAGTGGTAGTAATAGTGGTAGTAATAGTGGTAGTAATAGTGGTAGTAATAGTGGTAGTAGTAGTGGTAGTAGTAGTGGTAGTAATAGTGGTAGTAATAGTGGTAGTAGTAGTGGTAGTAATAGTGGTAGTAATAGTGGTAGTAATAGTGGTAGTAATAGTGGTAGTAATAGTGGTAGTAATAGTGGTAGTAGTAGTGGTAGTAATAGTGGTAGTAATAGTGGTAGTAATAGTGGTAGTAATAGTGGTAGTAATAGTGGTAGTAATAGTGGTAGTAATAGTGGTAGTAATAGTAGTAGTAATAGTGGTAGTAATAGTGGTAGTAATAGTGGTAGTAATAGTGGTAGTAATAGTAGTAGTAATAGTGGTAGTAATAGTGGTAGTAATAGTGGTAGTAATAGTAGTAGTAATAGTGGTCGTGGTCGGGGGTACGACTGGGACACGTCGGACACAAGCGTCTAACTTACTTTTACATAATTCCTCTAAACTCTTTAGGACTTTGTGTTTCCTGTTTGTTTGAATTGTGTCTTTTTGTTCGTGCTTCAGTTTGACGAAAGAGACCGACCTTCAATGATCTCAGTCAAAACTGTTCATTTTCTCACCTCAGAGTAACACTTCTGACTAACATCAAATCAAAAGTACATCTGAGGCTGAAGCTGTGACTGTGATTAGACATGTTTGAATAGAAAGAAGTTGACCCGAGGAATTTCAACTTCAGATTTTTAAGGAATTGTTTGAATCGTGACTAAAACTAAATGACATTCTGATCAAAAGAAAAGAGAAAAAAATATCCTTTCAAAATAAACCCTGCTCCTCAACTCCATCTGCCTCTGTTCCTGTTTCGATTCAAGTCGGTTCTTTACTATTTTTTAGATCAGCGGACGAAGAAAAAAACAGAAGAAAAAACAAATTAACATTCACATCAGATCAAACACATCCTGATGTCATTAAAAGAAGATATTTGGTTTGGCTTCATTGCTTTTACAAGGTTTGGACAGCAGAGGGAGCCATTGTCCATGTATCTGGGACTAGTTTTCTGTAATACTTATAGCAGTCCACGTTGTAGTAGTAGTAGAAAAATGCATTGAGTTCTATCATTTCACATTTTCATATAAAGGGATGGATTAAAAATTACAAACCTTGTCAAGCACAAAATCATTTCTGTGTGAGAGAGAACAAAAAAGCATTTGGAGATCTGTCTGTTTCTTTGATTCCCCGTGAAAGTTTATGAATATATTGTTTAGAGACAAATCTGTACTGAAACCTGGAAGAAATAAATACATTCACAAGTAGAATAATAACTGGTCACGTCGCCTTTTCGACAAATCCTAATATCATCAATATCATCAGATCAAACATAATCTGTTTGACCTCCAGGCTTTTTTATTGTGTTACTGTTGCTTTTGTTGTTGCTCTTTTTTGTCGTGTTTTCATCCTCGTTGTCGTCGCTATTTTTTCAAGGAGCTTTTAGATTTGGGTAAAGCCAAACTGGAGAACATGTACTCGGTTCAGGTGGGGGTTAAGAGGTGAAACTACTGTAAGTGCTGCTGGTAAATGCTGTGTTTTGTTTTTGTGATTATTGTTATTTATTTATTATTTTGTAACCCCTGTGCATGTAACCCCAATATTACTGTTTAATAAAATAAATAAGTAAATTAAAAACATTAGCCCTTGCTTCCACGGGTCAGCGCGGTGACGTCACGTGACGCGCTCAGACGAAGGCTGAGGTTTCACTTTTGATTCCTCAGAAAGAACTCTGTGGCTGAAGAGCGAACCGTGGGTGAGTAAAACCATACAGTCTATGAGTAAAACGCGCTGTGACTTTATAAAAACACATTATCTCTGAAAAGGAAAGGTGGAAATACGTCAAAACGTAACGAGCGTGATGTTTGAAAGACGTGCGAGCCGCGACACTTTCGTCAAATGCTAATTTTGCGTAACAAAAGTCACTGTGGGGGGGGGGGGGGGGGGGGACGGGGGGGGGAGAGAGGAGGATTGACAGAGGGACAGTTTGTGAACGCACGACCGCGGCCTGCGGGAACACGGTTTCAGAGCGCGGCCCTGGGGAAACACCACTCCGCTCTTGGCCGCTCCCGAACGGCAGCGACATCACCGCACACTCCGCCCCGGTCACTCCCCCCCGCTGCTGCTCCGCGAGGGGGGGGGGGCAAACAGCAGTATATTCAGCAGTACTTTTGTTTTTTTCACTTTTACTTAACCTTTTAACCCCCACCTGAACCGAGCGCACTTTCCCCGGTTCGGCTTTACCCAAATCTAAAAGCTTCTCGGGAAAAAAAGAGTTTTTGACGAAAACACAACAAAAAAGCCACAAAAAAGTGACAAATAAACCAACAAAGCGGCAGCAAATGAACGACAACAAAAAGTGCCAGAAATGTGACGAGAATGTGACAAAACAACACATAAAAAAAACCCAGTTACAATCACTTTTCTTTCTAATGAGACGTTACACTGTTGCTCTCCAGTCGAGGAGCTTTTAGATTTGGGTAAAGCTGAACTGAAAAAAAAGGCCGGTTAAGACGGGGGTTTAGAGGTTTTGTTTAAAGGGTTATCCAGAGTCTTGTTGATTTCTGGAGATTTTTATTTTTTTATTATTCATGCAGTTCTTATTAGGACTGAACGATTTTGGAAATAATGTAGTTTTAGATTCAAATGTGACTAAAGAGTGATAAAAATGCACCACAAATGCCCCATGATGAAAATGAGATTAACTGTGGAAACATTTAGCATTTTTATAAAATATAATAATATTATAATATTTTTTTAGTGCTGTCCAATGATTAAAATATTTACTCGCTATTATTTGCAAATTAATTACAAATGTGTATCTATTCTAAATGTCCCTTGAATGATCATTTTAATACTTTATTCCCTTATTGCAGGGGTGGCCAACCCGCGGCTCTCGGGCCGCATGCGGCCCTTGGCCAATCAGACTGCGGCTCTTTGCAGGATTGGATATGTTTAATACAATGCGGCTCTTTGCAAAAGAATTGGTACACATTTCCCATAAACTGTAACAGTCTTTAGGAATCTTGACCAAAAGTCCAACCATAGTCCCACAGACCCTGTTTCCATCTCTACACGCATGAATGAGAGTCTGTCTCTCCTTTTCGAGGCGGCGTGTAAAAGGTGCAGCAGCTTTACTCAAAGCGGGATGTGGTTAAACAACAGTCAGGCAGATCGTGGGATCAGCTTCTGCTTTTCAAGTTTCTGATTAGCCTACTCTTTATTTGATGAAAGTTGGCCTCATATTCACAGAAAAAGATCAACATTAGGAAATGGAAAAAAGCGGAGCTCTAATGAAGCATATGATGCGAAGCGCGACATCGTAACGCGGAAATACACAAAGTCATTGACTTTTCTGTCACATGTTGTAACTGTAACAAATGCAACAAAAACAGAATCTCAGTCGTCCAGAGGCTCCTGGTTAAAGTTTATGAACTTTGTGCAGCCTAGAGTGCGTTCAGGACCAGGCTGCAGACACTGAGCGCACAGGCCAGGGGCGAATCAGAGGAGGGGGCTCAGTGGGCAGGGCCCCACACACAAATATACACCAGCATTGAAAAAAACAAACAAGCAACAACAAAAACTATTTGAAATAATAATATTGTTAATAAATAGATCAAATGTTGTCCCAGTCAGAACAGAACTGCAGAAAATGTCAGTTTATTTCATATACATTTATTTCAATCTTGGTGAGGAGTAAAACTACCACAATTATTGAAAAGAAAGAAAAAGGCCAGGCATAAAGTTATTCTTTATTATGATTAAATATAACAGTTTCATTACATTTAATCATATTAAACTACCGCACTCGGATTTCGCGAATGGTCGGTGCCTTTGTGGCTCTTCACAGGATCAGGGTTAAACATTTCGGCTCTTGGCCTCTGACCAGTTGGCCACCCCTGGTATAAAATATGACATACTGTAATATATGTCTTTGTTTGAGTCAGTGTTTAGAACAAACTGGCAACGTTGTATAAAAAATGTCCAAACTGCAGTTTTCAAGGTAGGGGGCGCTGTCCTGGGAGCAGGCTCTATGTGAATGGCTGCGTTCTGTTCAGTTTGGGGTGGTGCATTAGTGACTTGAATATGAGCTGTGTCGGCTCATTCATGTGAGCGTGAGCTGTCCACGAAAATACACGAAATCTACGAGTTCTTCTTCGCCGCGGCGTTCTGAGGACACGGTAACCGTTTTACAAACCGTGACACCGTCTTGAATTTCAACATGTCCAGATGCACTGCGGCAAATGTGATCTTATTCCCACGAAAAACCAGGGACTAGTTCGTTAAAACATAAGATCAGTCAAAACGGATTCTGGTTTTCAATCCAAAATGGCCGACTTCCTGTGCGTCGGGGCGTGGCGCTCCAATGCAGTTTTTGAATTGTCCTGATTTGAATAGGGGTCGACTTTGAGGGGGCGCTGTTGAGCCATTTAGTTTTGGACGTGGCCAAATCGTCCATTTTCACGCCATCCGAATGGGTCAAAAATGCGAAAAAATAAAAAAATGAAAAAAGAAACCACTCAAAAACAATAGTCCCTTGCCGGGACTGCGTCCGGCTCGGGCCTAAATATCTCCAGACATGAACAACACTCTGGATAACTAGGAAATGAGGCCCTATGTCAAAAATCCTGAAATATCCCTTTAAGCTATTACTGATTCTTAACTAGTAAAGTAAAGTTACTCTTACTGTAGTAAACCTTTCAGATTCTCATTTACTCTGATTCTTTTTAGTGTTCTGTGCTCACCGCTTTATGTTTCTGTGTTTTTGTTTTGTTTAGGTTTTTTAGTTTTTTCCCAGACGTCTTGAAGAGGAAACATCATGACCTGTGAGTAACACGTGTGACTAGAACATTACAAATGACTTGAGCCGAGCGCGTTTTCTCCAGTTCAGCAGAAGACAGGCCAAAGTAACGCTTCATTTGAAAGCTAAGGCCTACAAAACGGATCGAAACTTTTTTAGTTTTTTTTTTTAATGTGTTATCATTGGGTTTTTTGTGTGTTTTGCTCATTTCTTTTGTCGTTTTCTTTTTAGACATTTTTTCATTTTATTGTATTTTTAAAAAAATATTCTCATTTTTTGTGTCACTTTTTTGCCACTTTTTCCCCCCAGATTTTTATTTTATTTTCTCGTTTTTGTCATTTTGTGTGTGACTTTTTTGTCCCTCTTTGGACTTTAAGAGGTTAAGAAGCTGACAGATTCTTCAAACACTTTGGTCGTTGACCCACGTCTGAGCGTGACACTGCTGCTCCGTTCATCCACACTTTTGTTTTCAGTTCTTTGGGAGTTCAGTTGAATCATTGTTTTTTCTGTTTATTTCACAGGTTTCAAGAATGAGCCTCCAAAGGTTTTCATAAAGGGGAAGCCCATCGGTGAGTTGGACTGAGTTTTTCTGACAGAATCAGGGAGAGCCCTTTCCTCTCGGCTCGTAATGTTTCCTAAAGTTCATGCAGCTCCCTGTCCATCCCACGCAGGGACGTCCGTCTGGTCACGGGGCGATTGGAGCAGTTTGAAGGGGCGGGCCTAACGAGTCAGTGAAATAAACCAATCAGCAGTTAGCGGACGTGACGACAGCTTTAGTCCAACTCCCAAAATATGAACTGAATATAAACTGTTATAAACTGTAGGATCAGTTTCAGTTACTAACCTCTGCTCGTGTCATTGTTTATTGAACTACAACATGGCGCTGGTTTACCGTGTAGGTCCAGACCGCCTTCTGTAGCGCAGAAAAGAAGTGGGTGTGGCTTATCAGGCTATAAAACAACCGTCCAAATACAATGAGTTATTTACATAAACACACTTTGGAGCAGCCCTGACTGAGAAGCTTCTGTCCAAATGTGGAGGAGCTAAAGTTCACACAGTCTCCTGTCGTCCTGAATCCTGTTTCATCACATTCTTTCCATTATGTTGCCAGATGATGATGATGATGAGGAGGAGGAGGAATCCAATGAAACAGAGCGTCCAAACTGTGAGTAAAACTACTGACAGTTCAACTCTCTGTTACTGAGAGAACTACAGTGTTTGAGAAGCATTGTGGGCAAATGTTGAAGATTGTAAATGCTACAAACTGAGCAATTTATTATTTTTCAAGACAACTATAACAATTCCATGAAAACAGACAGAATCAGGGGATTTTTAGAAATGATTTTCTATTAAATAAATTGTAAACTACAAGTAGCTTGAGTTGGTACAGAATCTTTAGTTGTGTTTAGGGACAGAACTGTTACTTTTTGAGGATGAAACTATGGAGTAAAAAGATGAAAATCCATTAATGTCATGAGATAAATGATGATGAAGGATTTTCTGGCCCTTTGGCTTTAATGGACAGGACAGTCCTGGATGAAGAGCAGGGAGAGACATACTTCAGAGCCGAGACTCTTCAAAACTATCGTTACCATGAAGAGCAAACTGTAAATAAATAATGTTGTTCCTCTCGTTCACAGTCTGAACAATTCATGGAAGCAGTGACACAGTAAGTCTCGTTTGGAACCTCATAAAAACATCACTAACTCAAAACACAAACATGTTCGTGAAGGATTTAAGGCGAGACTCTGCAATGGATTTATATTCTGTCCCGTTTTATCCTTCACATCTTTTTCTAATGTCAGAAAAAACAACCGGGACAAACTCCTTTTACGATGTTGATGCGATGGCGTTTCGTGGACTTGGGATTTGGTCTTTCGCACTTGCCTCCATCGACACATACTGACACGGTATCCCTGTGACAACACTCTGGTACCCAAATAAAGTCATTTCCCTTGTGGAAGACAGAGGGCGCCAAAGTACGCAGGATATACACGCGCACTTTAGGGCCATTTTCTCCACGGGAGGTTTTCATTCCACTCTGGCAACAACACTTTAGCAGCTCCAGGCTCCACACTTTCCCAGATTGTGAAGGTTTATCAGAGTTTATCTTTAAATATTTAATTCCTGCCTGATTTTATTGACCTTTGAACCACATAAAACAAAATGAAATGTGATTCTTTACAGATTGACCCCCCCATTAACAACTAAACAAGATCCAAAATCCCTCTGACCAAATCTCAGTGTCACAAAATAAAACCATGAATTTAAACCCGGCTCTGTCCATGATTTAGATTTTGTCGCTGAAAATAATACAGGCAATTTTTTACACATTTAATGCCTTATTATGCAGCATCTCGCCTTCAGACTGTGTGATATTTATAGAAGCCTATAACACTGGTTTATTCATGTTGAATTTTCTTTCAGATCTGCAGATGTTTGTGTCGACGCCTGCACAGACTAGAACCAATGAAGGAACATCAGTTCTCCTCAGTTTGTAACAAATAAAAATGAAGCCATGTCCTTTCTCTGTGCATTTCTGTTCTTATGTTGTGTGAAGCTTCAGCTGTTCAGTGGTCACAAGTGCAGGCCTAACATTGTACAAACCATGTCATAAAACCGCTTACTACTAGACTAGGCTAAATCATCTGTATTGATAAAAGTCTACATCTGCAGATGACCCTGAGGACCATCTGAAGAACCTAAAGACCACCAGTGGGACACGTGCCACAGTTTGAGAACCGCTCATGCATAAATATCAACATGTACAACGTTGTGAAATTTCTGAATGAGCCAGCAGAAAGTTGAAGACATTAAAATGCATAGTCTATATCAAGGTTCATAGTTGACAGAAACCTTTCCTAAGAAATAAGGAGCATTTATACTTAACAGGTACATTAGTGTCTTTGCTTTTGGTAAATAATAGGATAACGAAGGAGAAGCGGTGAGCATTAGCAATAGCAATAGAATGCTCGGTCTGAATGGGACATATTTTGTGATGGCATTAGACGTTCAAACTGGGGACTGTTGCAAATTCAGTCAATTATACGACGATGTCATTTCCTTCGGGATTATTTGAAAGTTTATAACTATTTTGGTGGGTCACGCACCAACCCGAAGTGCTAGAAGTTAGATTTTTACAAAGAGGACCCAAGTAGATGCTGAGATGAATTAATTTCAGGCTCTGTGATACTACAATGTTGAGTTTGCTAATCATTATTTTATTTCTTATACTTTTTTATCTTCAGTTTCACTATGATATGTTTTGTAAGAGTACAGTATCAAAGGTTTAAAGGTTGTACATCAAGAGTTAGCTGCTACTTCGTAGGACGCATCTTATCTTGGAAGTTTAGATGAACTTGAAATACACAACATTATGTGTAGTATCAACGTAATCTCTTTTTGTTTTGAAGCTGCTAAAGGTTTTGGTCAAATAAGCAAGATCTGCTACAGAAAACAGACGGAGCAAGGTTGTAGGCCTATGGCAATATTTATGGGTGCCAAATTATGTGAACATGCTCGTCTGATAGGCGACTTCTTTTTTTTATGCCTACGTAGGGTGTAGAGCTGCTCGCTGAAGTTCACTTTCACTTTCGACGCGTTACTGTTCATGGTGGACCCGTGTGTAAGTAATGCTCTTGTTTATTCTAACATATCTGTGAAAGGCTTCTCAGGGAAACTGTGGACCTATGTTCAGAGAAACAAAACATGTATAGGCCCGTGTGGTTTTTAACACATTAAGGGAAACGAATGCATGTTGTTGGTTCTGAGCTGGTTTTAATTTAACAATAACTGTAGGAGCCATTCAGGGTTTTGTAGGTTTCTCGCTTTTTGTGAATGAATGTGGGTGGGTACGTGCACGCGCTAATTGTGTCACGCGCTTTTGTACCACGGTGATTGGTGGCACCGTGGGAGTGTTTTCTATTTAGTGCGTGCTCACCTGGGTGCGGTGTGTGTTTTGTGCTGGGCCTGCATCATGTCGGTGGGGTGAGCTTGGGGGAGAAACTTTTTGTTGACCGTATTTTACATGAAAAAGAAAGATTTGCACTGTTTATAACGTTATCATTTGGCATCCTCTAAACATCTCTTTAAAGGAGCTATACCTGAATTTATTTTCGCCTTGTTAAGGAAAACGCATTTTAACCCATATAGTATGTAGTAAAAGCCATCATTTGATGCCAAATGAAGCTTCATTGATTCTGCCTATCCACGAGTCCTGGCTTTGACAGTAGGTGAATTAAGCTAACTTTGGATTTTCCGGGACGACTTTTCTGAGCCACTGGAGAGAAGGGGGGCGGTGCCATTTTGAAGAGGCCGCTCTTCCAAGCGCGTTCACGACGGAGTCTGTAGTAAACAGAGCAGCATGGCTTCCGAAGCATCAAAAAGTGGAAAAGTAGCTATTCCTCCACTGTCTGTCACCGCATACACAGCTAAACAGGCTAAAAGGAAAAAACCGAAGAAGAGAAGAGGGACTTGAAGCGCAAGAGCGACGAGAGAAGAAATAAATCGCGTGTAAATCTTGGTGCATTATACCCAAGATGGAGAGCTTTGCGGGATCGCCTTGGACTGAGATTTGACTCAAAACTGGCTGCAGTGCTGCTCGACAGGTGAGGTGACTGCTGTGCATTACCTTTTGTGCTAAAAACATGTTATTGGTGTACGTGAAACTATGCTAACGCTAACATCAGCATGTCAATCGTATTGGTATTTTCTGCTGTTTTCTCCGTTTCTGTTTTAATAGTTTGCCTAAGGTACAAACAAAGTAGAGCTTCGTATCTGGTCATCTAGTTTTGCCAAAGTTACCAGTAATAAACAAAAAGAAAAAACATTTTGTAGGGCTGTGTATCAACGTGTAAATTACGTTTTAATATTATGCTTGATCTCTGTGATTTTCACGCCTGTAGGCTATTGACAAATGTCACGTTAGCATAGCGCACAGTCAAACTTTATTAGGTTATCTACATACAAACAAAGGCTAAACGTGTCACATCACATAAGCTATGATTGCAATAGTTTAGGTACTCTTACGTTGGGTGTAAATTTATAATGCAACTATCATTCGCATACAATGTGTATCATGACAAATGTAAACAAGCTACTGTAGTATTATTGGCAAAGACAATGCGGGTTTAGGTAACAAATTACTTGGTGTAGCAATCATTACGCGGTCAGAAGAATGAAAAAAAAGCTCTGCAAGAGGATGTAAGTGTTGACTATTTATATATGAAAATATTTACCTGAGACGAAGCCATTTATCTCAACCAAACACTAAAAAGTCACTCGAAGACGTCTAAACAGAGTTCCCTCTCGTGCACGAGTATGAGATGTGCGTGCCGTTTCACGCACGTCGAGTGGGAGGAGAGCATGGGGCTGAGAAAGACCAATTAAATCAGGGCGGGGGCGTGCCAACAGTTCAAACTGAACGGTTCCTATCGATCATGGTTCTAAATTGGGCAGAATTAGGTATAGCTCCTTTAAGTAAGTGCCTGATTTCTCATATGTTACTATCTGGAGAAATAAACCTACGTAAAACTGTGCAATTGTTCTGTCTGCGCGTCATCAGTGTTCAACCCCCCCTTGCCTTAGCCTACCGTGGCGTGTTGGAGTATACGTTTTTGAGTCATACGCCACAATAATAACGTAATATTTATTATGATTTGGTGGTTACTCACATAAGGGGGCTTAAACTGTGTTTCTCTGTGTTCATAATACATCGTAGCAAAGGTGCTTGCTTAGTTTCCATTTGTTTGGGACGTTGAAAAATATCGTCTTATCTCTGATGAAGGAGCAAATGCCTCTGCAGGGAACAAACGAGACCCGTGTTAATTTAATAGCTCATTTTTTAATTATTGCACATTTCAAAATGCCTGCTATTAGCCTCAAGTTTAAGTCCAGATCTTTGTGCATTTACAGTGATTAACCAGGTGACCATGGGTGTATCTGCCTCTGGACCAGTATGACTGCATTCTTCACATTTGCTCTGGCTGAATGAATCTGCTTCTGATCACATGAAGATGGCTGAAGTCCTTCCTAGAGGTGGGTGGAGTACACAACATGTTTACTAAACTAAGAGTAACGTTACTTTAGAAATATTTGACTTAAGTGGAAGGAAAACTTAACATGGAGAAAATGCTGTGCTCATTTATGTGTATATTTATACATATCCTGCATTACTCTTGATTTACTCCTGGTTTAACCCTGTTTTAGTCCTGTTTTAGTCCTGTTTTAGTCCTGTTTTAGTCCTGGTTTAGTCCTGGTTTAGTCCTGTTTTAGTCCTGGTTTAGTCCTGGTTTAGTCCTGTTTTAGTCCTGGTTTAGCCCTGTTTTAGTCCTGGTTTAGTCCTGCTTTAGTCCTGGTTTAACCCTGTTTTAGTCCTGTTTTAGTCCTGTTTTAGTCCTGTTTTAGTCCTGTTTTAGTCCTGTTTTAGTCCTGGTTTAGCCCTGTTTTAGTCCTGGTTTAGTCCTGGTTTAGTCCTGTTTTAGTCCTGGTTTAGTCCTGTTTTAGTCCTGTTTTTGTCCTGGTTTAGCCCTGTTTTAGTCCTGGTTTAGTCCTGTTTTAGTCCTGCTTTAGTCCTGTTTTAGTCCTGCTTTAGTCCTGTTTTTAGTCCTGCTTTTAGTCCTGCTTTATTCCTGTTTTAGTCCTGTTTTAGTCCTGTTTTAGTCCTGCTTTAGTCCTGCTTTAGTCCCGGTTTAGTCCTGCTTTATTCCTGTTTTAGTCCTGCTTTAGTCCTGTTTTAGTCCTGTTTTAGTCCTGCTTTATTCCTGTTTTAGTCCTGCTTTAGTCCCGTTTTAGTCCTGCTTTATTCCTGTTTTAGTCCTGGTTTAACCCTGCTTTAGTCTTGGTTTAGCCCTGTTTTAGTCCTGCTTTAGTCCTGCTTTGAGTCCCGGTTTAGTCCTGCTTTATTCCTGTTTTAGTCCTGCCTTTAGTCCCGGTTTAGTCCTGCTTTATTCCTGTTTTAGTCCTGGTTTAACCCCTGCTTTAGTCTTGGTTTAGCCCTGTTTTAGTCCTGCTTTAGTCCTGCTTTAGTCCCCGGTTTAGTCCTGCTTTATTCCTGTTTTAGTCCTGCTTTAGTCCCGGTTTAGTCCTGCTTTATTCCTGTTTTAGTCCTGGTTTAACCCTGCTTTAGTCCTGGTTTAGTCCTGGTTTATTCCTGGTTTAGCCCTGTTTTAGTCCTGGTTTAGTCCTGGTTTAGTCCCTGGTTTAGTCCTGTTTAGTCCTGGTTTAGCCCTGTTTTAGTCCTGGTTTAGCCCTGTTTTAGTCCTGGTTTAGCCCTGTTTTAGTCCTGTTTTAGCCCTGTTTTAGTCCTGGTTTAGTCTTGCTTTAGTCCTGGTTTAGCCCTGTTTTAGTCCTGGTTTAGCCCTGTTTTAGTCCTGGTTTAGTCTTGCTTTAGTCCTGGTTTAGTCCTGGTTTAGTCTTGCTTTAGTCCTGGTTTAGTCCTGCTTTAGTCCTGGTTTAGTCCTGTTTTAGTCCTGGTTTAGTCCTGCTTTAGTCCTGGTTTAGTCCTGCTTTAGTCCTGCTTTAGTCCTGGTTTAGTCCTGCTTTACTCCTGCTTTAGTCCTGGTTTAGTCCTGCTTTATCCCTGCTTTAGTCCTGGTTTAGTCCTGTTTTAGTCCTGCTTTAGTCCTGTTTTAGTCCTGCTTTAGTCCTGTTTTAGTCCTGCTTTATCCCTGTTTTAGTCCTGCTTTATCCCTGTTTTAGTCCTGTTTTAGTCCTGTTTTAGTCCTGGTTTAGCCCTGTTTTAGTCCTGGTTTAGTCCTGTTTTAGTCCTGGTTTAGCCCTGTTTTATTCCTGGTTTAGCCCTGTTTTAGTCCTGGTTTAGCCCTGTTTTAGTCCTGGTTTAACCCTGCTTTAGTCTTGGTTTAGTCCTGTTTTAGTCCTGCTTTAGTCCTGTTTTAGTCCTGCTTTAGTCCTGCTTTAGTCCCGGTTTAGTCCCGCTTTATTCCTGTTTTAGTCCTGTTTTAGTCCTGGTTTAGTCCTGTTTTAGTCCTGCTTTAGTCCTGCTTTAGTCCCGGTTTAGTCCTGCTTTATTCCTGTTTTAGTCCTGGTTTAACCCTGCTTTAGTCTTGGTTTAGCCCTGTTTTAGTCCTGCTTTAGTCCTGCTTTATTCCTGTTTTAGTCCTGGTTTAGTCCTGGTTTAGCCCTGTTTTAGTCCTGGTTTAGCCCTGTTTTAGTCCTGGTTTAAGCCCTGTTTTAGTCCTGTTTTAGCCCTGTTTTAGTCCTGGTTTAGTCTTGCTTTAGTCCTGGTTTAGTCCTGGTTTAGCCCTGTTTTAGTCCTGGTTTAGCCTTGCTTTAGTCTTGATTTAGCCCTGTTTTAGTCCTGTTTTAGCCCTGTTTTAGTCCTGGTTTAGTCTTGCTTTAGTCCTGGTTTAGTCCTGGTTTAGCCCTGGTTTAGTCCTGGTTTTGTCTTGCTTTAGTCCTGGTTTAGTCCTGGTTTAGTCTTGCTTTATCCCTGCTTTAGTCCTGGTTTAGTCCTGTTTTAGTCCTGCTTTAGTCCTGGTTTAGTCCTGTTTTAGTCCTGCTTTAGTCCTGTTTTAGTCCTGCTTTAGTCCTGTTTTAGTCCTGCTTTATCCCTGTTTTAGTCCTGCTTTAGTCCTGCTTTAGTCCTGGTTTAGCCCTGTTTTAGTCCTGGTTTAACCCTGCTTTAGTCTTGGTTTAGCCCTGTTTTAGTCCTGCTTTAGTCCTGGTTTAGTCCAGCTTTAGTCCTGCTTTATTCCTGTTTTAGTCCTGCTTTAGTCCCGGTTTAGTCCTGCTTTATTCCTGTTTTAGTCCTGGTTTAGTCCTGGTTTAGCCCTGTTTTAGTCCTGGTTTAGCCCTGTTTTAGTCCTGGTTTAGCCCTGTTTTAGTCCTGGTTTAGTCTTGCTTTAGTCCTGGTTTAGTCCTGGTTTAGCCCTGTTTTAGTCCTGGTTTAGCCCTGTTTTAGTCCTGGTTTAGTCCTTGCTTTAGTCCTGGTTTAGTCTTGCTTTAGTCCTGGTTTAGTCCTGCTTTAGTCCTGGTTTAGTCCTGTTTTAGTCCTGGTTTAGTCCTGCTTTAGTCCTGGTTTAGTCCTGCTTTAGTCCTGTTTTAGTCCTGCTTTATCCCTGCTTTAGTCCTGGTTTAGTCCTGTTTTAGTCCTGCTTTAGTCCTGTTTTAGTCCTGCTTTAGTCCTGTTTTAGTCCTGTTTTAGTCCTGCTTTATCCCTGTTTTAGTCCTGTTTTAGTCCTGTTTTAGTCCTGTTTTAGTCCTGGTTTAGTCCTGGTTTAGTCCTGGTTTAGTCCTGTTTTAGCCCTGTTTTAGTCCTGGTTTAGCCCTGTTTTAGTCCTGGTTTAACCCTGCTTTAGTCTTGGTTTAGCCCTGTTTTAGTCCTGCTTTAGTCCTGCTTTAGTCCTGTTTTAGTCCTGTTTTAGTCCTGCTTTAGTCCTGTTTTAGTCCTGGTTTAGTCCAGCTTTAGTCCTGCTTTATTCCTGCTTTAGTCCTGCTTTATTCCTGTTTTAGTCCTGCTTTAGTCCCGGTTTAGTCCTGCTTTATTCCTGTTTTAGTCCTGGTTTAGTCCTGGTTTAGCCCTGTTTTAGTCCTGGTTTAGCCCTGTTTTAGTCCTGGTTTAGCCCTGTTTTAGTCCTGTTTTAGCCCTGTTTTAGTCCTGGTTTAGTCTTGCTTTAGTCCTGGTTTTGTCCTGGTTTTAGTCCTGGTTTAGCCCTGTTTTAGTCCTGGTTTAGTCTTGCTTTAGTCCTGGTTTAGTCCTGGTTTAGTCTTGCTTTATCCCTGCTTTAGTCCTGGTTTAGTCCTGTTTTAGTCTGCTTTAGTCCTGTTTTAGTCCTGCTTTAGTCCTGGTTTAGTCCTGGTTTAGTCCTGGTTTAGTCCTGGTTTAGTCCTGGTTTAGTCCCTGTTTTAGCCCTGTTTTAGTCCTGGTTTAGCCCTGTTTTAGTCCTGGTTTAACCCTGCTTTAGTCTTGGTTTAGCCCTGTTTTAGTCCTGCTTTATTCCTGTTTTAGTCCTGCTTTAGTCCCGTTTAGTCCTGCTTTATTCCTGTTTTTAGTCCTGGTTTAGTCCTGGTTTAGCCCTGTTTTAGTCCTGGTTTAGCCTGTTTTAGTCCTGGTTTAGCCCTGTTTTAGTCCTGTTTTAGCCCTGTTTTAGTCCTGGTTTAGTCTTGCTTTAGTCCTGGTTTTGTCCTGGTTTAGCCCTGTTTTAGTCCTGGTTTAGCCCTGTTTTAGTCCTGGTTTAGTCTTGCTTTAGTCCTGGTTTAGTCCTGGTTTAGTCTTGCTTTATCCCTGCTTTAGTCCTGGTTTAGTCCTGGTTTAGTCCTGTTTTAGCCCTGTTTTAGTCCTGGTTTAGCCCTGTTTTAGTCCTGGTTTAACCCTGCTTTAGTCTTGGTTTAGCCCTGTTTTAGTCCCTGCTTTAGTCCTGCTTTAGTCCTGTTTTTAGTCCTGTTTTAGTCCTGCTTTAGTCCTGTTTTAGTCCTGGTTTAGTCCAGCTTTAGTCCTGCTTTATTCCTGCTTTAGTCCTGCTTTATTCCTGTTTTAGTCCTGCTTTAGTCCCGGTTTAGTCCTGCTTTATTCCTGTTTTAGTCCTGGTTTAGTCCTGGTTTAGCCCTGTTTTAGTCCTGGTTTAGCCCTGTTTTAGTCCTGGGTTTAGCCCTGTTTTAGTCCTGTTTTAGCCCTGTTTTAGTCCTGGTTTAGTCTTGCTTTAGTCCTGGTTTTGTCCTGGTTTAGCCCTGGTTTAGCCCTGTTTTAGTCCTGGTTTAGTCCTTGCTTTAGTCCTGGTTTAGTCCTGGTTTAGTCTTGCTTTATCCCTGCTTTAGTCCTGGTTTAGTCCTGTTTTAGTCCTGTTTTAGTCCTGCTTTAGTCCTGCTTTATCCCTGTTTTAGTCCTGCTTTAGTCCTGGTTTAGCCCTGTTTTAGTCCTGGTTTAGCCCTGTTTTAGTCCTGGTTTAGCCCTGTTTTAGTCCTGGTTTAACCCTGCTTTAGTCTTGGTTTAGCCCTGTTTTAGTCCTGCTTTAGTCCTGGTTTAGTCCAGCTTTAGTCCTGCTTTATTCCTGTTTTAGTCCTGGTTTAGTCCATGCTTTATTCCTGTTTTAGTCCTGGTTTTAGTCCTGCTTTAGTCCTGCTTTAGTCCTGGTTTAGTCCTGCTTTAGTCCTGGTTTAGTCCTGTTTTAGTCCTGCTTTAGTCCTGGTTTAGTCCTGCTTTATTCCTGTTTTAGTCCTGGTTTAGCCCTGTTTTAGTCCTGGTTTAGCCCTGTTTTAGTCCTGCTTTAGTCCTGCTTTAGTCCTGGTTTAGTCCTGCTTTAGTCCTGGTTTAGTCCTGTTTTAGCACTGCTTTAGTCCCGGTTTAGTCCTGCTTTATTCCTGTTTTAGTCCTGCTTTAGTCCTGCTTTATTCCTGTTTTAGTCCTGCTTTAGTCCCGGTTTAGTCCTGCTTTATTCCTGTTTTAGTCCTGGTTTAGCCCTGTTTTAGTCCCTGGTTTAGCCCTGTTTTAGTCCTGGTTTAACCCTGCTTTAGTCTTGGTTTAGCCCTGTTTTAGTCCTGCTTTAGTCCTGGTTTAGTCCTGTTCTAGTCCTGTTTTAGTCCTGTTTTAGTCCTGCTTTAGTCTTGGTTTAGCCCTGCTTTAGTCCTGTTTTAGTCCTGGTTTAGCCCTGGTTTAGTCCTGCTTTAGTCCTGTTTTAGTCCTGCTTTAGTCCTGTTTTAGTCCTGCTTTATTCCTGCTTTAGTCCTGGTTTAAGTCCTGCTTTATTCCTGTTTTAGTCCTGCTTTAGTCCTGTTTTAGTCCTGCTTTAGTCCAGCTTTAGTCCTGCTTTAGTCCTGTTTTAGTCCTGTTTTAGTCCTGCTTTAGTCCTGCTTTATTCCTGTTTTAGTCCTGTTTAGTCCTGCTTTAGTCCTGCTTTATTCCTGTTTTAGTCCTGCTTTAGTCCTGTTTTAGTCCTGCTTTAGTCCTGCTTTATTCCTGTTTTAGTCCTGCTTTAGTCCCGGTTTAGTCCTCGCTTTATTCCTGTTTTAGTCCTGGTTTAGTCCTGTTTAGTCCTGGTTTAGTCCTGGTTTAGCCCTGTTTTAGCCCTGTTTTAGCCCTGTTTTAGTCCTGGTTTAGTCCTGCTTTAGTCCTGCTTTAGTCCTGCTTTAGTCCTGCTTTAGTCCCTGTTTTAGTCCTGCTTTAGTCCTGCTTTATTCCTGTTTTAGTCCTGCTTTAGTCCTGTTTTAGTCCTGCTTTAGTCCCGGTTTAGTCCTGCTTTATTCCTGTTTTAGTCCTGCTTTAGTCCCGGTTTAGTCCTGCTTTATTCCTGTTTTTAGTCCTGGTTTAACCCTGCTTTAGTCTTGGTTTAGTCCTGTTTTAGTCCTGCTTTAGTCCTGCTTTATTCCTGTTTTAGTCCTGGTTTAAACCCTGCTTTAGTCCTGTTTTAGTCCTGGTTTATCCTGCTTTAGTCCTGCTTTATTCCTGTTTTAGTCCTGCTTTAGTCCTGCTTTATTCCTGTTTTAGTCCTGCTTTAGTCCCGGTTTAGTCCTGCTTTATTCCTGTTTTATTCCTGTTTTAGTCCTGGTTTAGCCCTGTTTTAGTCCTGGTTTAGCCCTGTTTTAGTCCTGGTTTAGCCCTGTTTTAGTTCCTGGTTTAGCCCTGTTTTAGTCCTGGTTTAACCTGCTTTAGTCTTGGTTTAGGCCCTGTTTTATTCCTGTTTTAGTCCTGGTTTAGTCCTGTTTAGCCCTGTTTTAGTCCTGGTTTAGCCCTGTTTTAGTCCTAGTTTAGTCCTGTTTTAGCCCTGTTTTAGTCCTGGTTTAGTCTTGCTTTAGTCCTGGTTTAGTCCTGGTTTAGCCCTGTTTTAGTCCTGGTTTAGCCCTGTTTTAGTCCTGGTTTAGTCTTGCTTTAGTCCTGGTTTAGTCCTGGTTTTGTCTTGCTTTAGTCCTGGTTTAGTCCTGGTTTAGTCCTGTTTTAGTCCTGGTTTAGTCCTGCTTTAGTCCTGTTTAGTCCTGCTTTACTCCTGCTTTAGTCCTGGTTTAGTCCAGCTTTATCCCTGCTTTAGTCCTGGTTTAGTCCTGTTTTAGTCCTGCTTTATCCCTGCTTTAGTCCTGTTTTAGTCCTGTTTTAGTCCTGCTTTAGTCCTGTTTTAGTCCTGCTTTAGTCCTGTTTTAGTCCTGCTTTAGTCCTGTTTTAGTCCTGCTTTATCCCTGTTTTAGTCCTGTTTTAGTCCTGGTTTAGTCCTGGTTTAGTCCTGGTTTAGGTCCTGTTTTAGTCCTGGTTTAGCCCTGTTTTAGTCCTGGTTTAGCCCTGTTTTAGTCCTGGTTTAGCCCTGTTTTAGTCCTGGTTTAACCCTGTTTTAGTCCTGGTTTAACCCTGCTTTAGTCTTGGTTTAGCCCTGTTTTAGTCCTGCTTTAGTCCTGCTTTAGTCCTGCTTTAGTCCCGGTTTAGTCCTGCTTTATTCCCGTTTTAGTCCTGTTTTAGTCCTGCTTTAGTCCTGTTTTAGTCCTGCTTTAGTCCTGTTTTAGTCCTGCTTTAGTCCCGGTTTAGTCCTGCTTTATTCCTGTTTTAGTCCTGGTTTAACCCTGCTTTAGTCTTGGTTTAGCCCTGTTTTAGTCCTGCTTTAGTCCTGGTTTAGTCCAGCTTTAGTCCTGCTTTAGTCCTGCTTTAGTCCTGCTTTAGTCCTGCTTTATTCCTGTTTTAGTCCCCGGTTTAGTCCTGCTTTATTCCTGTTTTAGTCCTGGTTTAGTCCTGGTTTAGCCCTGTTTTAGGTCCTGGTTTAGCCCTGTTTTAGTCCTGTTTTAGCCCTGTTTTAGTCCTGGTTTAGTCTTGCTTTAGTCCTGGTTTAGTCCTGGTTTAGCCCCTGGTTTTAGTCCTGGTTTAGCCCTGTTTTAGTCCTGGTTTAGTCTTGCTTTAGTCCTGGTTTAGTCCTGGTTTAGTCTTGCTTTATCCCTGCTTTAGTCCTGGTTTAGTCCTGTTTTAGTCCTGCTTTAGTCCTGTTTTAGTCCTGTTTTAGTCCTGCTTTAGTCCTGTTTTAGTCCTGCTTTAGTCCTGTTTTAGTCCTGCTTTATCCCTGTTTTAGTCCTGCTTTAGTCCTGCTTTAGTCCTGGTTTAGCCCTGTTTTAGTCCTGGTTTAGCCCTGTTTTAGTCCTGGTTTAGCCCTGTTTTAGTCCTGGTTTAACCCTGCTTTAGTCTTGGTTTAGCCCTGTTTTAGTCCTGCTTTAGTCCTGGTTTAGTCCAGCTTTAGTCCTGCTTTATTCCTGTTTTAGTCCTGGTTTAGTCCTGCTTTATTCCTGTTTTAGTCCTGGTTTAGTCCTGCTTTAGTCCTGGTTTAGTCCTGTTTTAGTCCTGCTTTAGTCCTGGTTTAGTCCTGCTTTATTCCTGTTTTAGTCCTGCTTTAGTCCTGTTTTAGTCCTGCTTTAGTCCCGGTTTAGTCCTGCTTTATTCCTGTTTTAGTCCCTGCTTTAGTCCTGCTTTATTCCTGTTTTATTCCTGCTTTAGTCCTGCTTTAGTCCTGTTTTAGTCCTGCTTTAGTCCCGGTTTAGTCCCGGTTTAGTCCTGCTTTATTCCTGTTTTAGTCCTGCTTTAGTCCTGTTTTAGTCCTGCTTTAGTCCTGCTTTAGTCCTGGTTTAGCCCTGTTTTTAGTCCTGGTTTAGCCCTGTTTTAGTCCTGGTTTAGCCCTGTTTTAGTCCTGGTTTAACCCTGCTTTAGTCTTGGTTTAGCCCTGTTTTAGTCCTGCTTTAGTCCTGGTTTAGTCCAGCTTTAGTCCTGTTTTAGTCCTGGTTTAGTCCTGCTTTAGTCCTGCTTTATTCCTGTTTTAGTCCTGGTTTAGTCCTGCTTTAGTCCTGGTTTAGTCCTGTTTTATTCCTGTTTTAGTCCTGCTTTAGTCCTGTTTTTAGTCCTGCTTTAGTCCCGGTTTAGTCCTGCTTTATTCCTGTTTTAGTCCTGGTTTAGTCCTGTTTTAGTCCTGCTTTATTCCTGTTTTAGTCCTGCTTTAGTCCCGGTTTAGTCCTGCTTTATTCCTGTTTTAGTCCTGGTTTAGCCCTGTTTTTAGTCCTGGTTTAGCCCTGTTTTAGTCCTGGTTTAACCCTGCTTTAGTCTTGGTTTAGCCCTGTTTTAGTCCTGCTTTAGTCCTGGTTAGTCCAGCTTTAGTCCTGCTTTATTCCTGTTTTAGTCCTGCTTTAGTCCTGCTTTATTCCTGTTTTAGTCCTGCTTTAGTCCTGGTTTAGTCCTGTTTTAGTCCTGCTTTAGTCCTGCTTTAGTCCTGTTTTAGTCCCGCCTTTAGTCCTGCTTTAGTCCTGTTTTAGTCCTGTTTTAGTCCTGCTTTATTCCTGTTTTAGTCCTGTTTTTAGTCCTGCTTTAGTCCTGCTTTATTCCTGTTTTAGTCCTGCTTTAGTCCTGTTTTAGTCCTGCTTTAGTCCCGGTTTAGTCCTGCTTTATTCCTGTTTTAGTCCTGCTTTAGTCCTGTTTTAGTCCTGCTTTAGTCCTGCTTTATTCCTGTTTTAGTCCTGCTTTAGTCCCGGTTTAGTCCTGCTTTATTCCTGTTTTAGTCCTGCTTTAGTCCTGTTTTAGTCCAGCTTTAGTCCTGCTTTAGTCCTGTTTTAGTCCTGCTTTAGTCCTGCTTTATTCCTGTTTTAGTCCTGCTTTAGTCCTGTTTAGTCCCGGTTTAGTCCTGGTTTAGCCCTGTTTTAGTCCTGGTTTAGTCTTGCTTTAGTCCTGGTTTAGCCCTGGTTTAGTCCTGGTTTAGCCCTGTTTTAGTCCTGGTTTAGCCCTTGTTTTAGTCCTGGTTTAGTCTTGCTTTAGTCCTGGTTTAGCCTGTTTTAGTCCTGGTTTAGCCCTGTTTTAGGTCCTGGTTTAGTCCTGTTTTAGTCCTGCTTTAGTCCCGGTTTAGTCCTGTTTTAGTCCTGCTTTAGTCTTGTTTTAGTCCTGGTTTAACCCTGCTTTAGTCTTGGTTTAGCCCTGTTTTAGTCCTGCTTTAGTCCAGCTTTAGTCCTGCTTTATTCCTGTTTTAGTCCTGCTTTAGTCCTGCTTTATTCCTGTTTTAGTCCTGCTTTAGTCCCGGTTTAGTCCTGCTTTATTCCTGTTTTAGTCCTGGTTTAGCCCTGTTTTAGTCCTGGTTTAGCCCCTGTTTTAGTCTGGTTTAGCCCTGTTTTAGTCCTGTTTTAGCCCTGTTTTAGTCCTGGTTTAGTCTTGCTTTAGTCCTGGTTTAGTCCTGGTTTAGCCCTGGTTTAGTCCTGGTTTAGCCCTGGTTTAGTCCCTGGTTTAGCCCTGTTTTAGTCCTGGTTTAGCCCTGTTTTAGTCCTGGTTTAGTCTTGCTTTAGTCCTGGTTTAGCCCTGTTTTAGTCCTGGTTTAGCCCTGTTTTAGTCCTGCTTTAGTCCCGGTTTAGTCCTGCTTTATTCCTGTTTTAGTCCAGGTTTAACCCTGCTTTAGTCTTGGTTTAGTCCTGGTTTAGTCCTGCTTTAGTCCTGCTTTATTCTGTTTTTAGTCCTGTTTAACCCTGCTTTAGTCTTGGTTTAGCCCTGTTTTAGTCCTGCTTTAAGTCCTGGTTTAGTCCTGCTTTATTCCTGTTTTAGTCCTGCTTTATTCCTGGTTTAGTCCTGGTTTAGTCCTGCTTTAGTCCTGGTTTAGTCCTGGTTTAGCCCTGTTTTAGTCCTGGTTTAGCCCTGTTTTAGTCCTGGTTTAGCCCTGTTTTAGTCCTGGTTTAGTCTTGCTTTAGTCCTGGTTTAGTCCTGGTTTAGCCCTGTTTTAGTCCTGGTTTAGCCCTGGTTTAGCCCTGGTTTAGCCCTGTTTTAGTCCTGTTTAGTCCTGGTTTAGTCCTGGTTTAGTCCTGTTTTAGTCCTGCTTTAGTCCTGCTTTAGTCCTGCTTTAGTCCTGCTTTAGTCCTGCTTTATTCCTGTTTTAGTCCTGCTTTAGTCCTGTTTTAGTCCTGCTTTAGTCCCGGTTTAGTCCTGCTTTAGTCCTGTTTTAGTCCAGCTTTAGTCCTGCTTTATTCCTGTTTTAGTCCTGCTTTACTCCTGCTTTATTCCTGTTTTAGTCCTGTTTTAGTCCTGCTTTAGTCCTGTTTTAGTCCAGCTTTAGTCCTGCTTTTATTCCTGTTTAGTCCTGCTTTAGTCCTGGTTTACGCCCTGTTTTAGTCCTGGTTTAGCACCTGTTTTAGTCCTGGTTCCTGTAGCCCTGTTTTAGCCCTGTTTTAGCCCTGTTTTAGTTCTTGCTTTAGTCCTGGTTTAGTCCTGGTTTAGCCCTGTTTTAGTTCTGGTTTTAGCCCTGTTTTAGTCCTGGTTTAGTCTTGCTTTAGTCCTGGGTTTAGCCCTGTTTAGTCCTGGTTTAGCCCTGTTTTAGTCCTGGTTTAAACCCCTGCTTTAGTCTTGGTTTAGTCCTGTTTTAGTCCTGCTTTAGTCCCGGTTTAGTCCTGCTTTATTCCTGTTTTAGTCCCTGCTTTAGTCCCGGTTTAGTCCTGCTTTATTCCCGTTTTAGTCCTGTTTAACCCTGCCTTTAGTCTTGGTTTAGTCCTGTTTTAGTCCTGCTTTAGTCCCGGTTTAGTCCTGCTTTATTCCTGTTTTAGTCCTGGTTTAACCCTGCTTTAGTCTTGGTTTAGCCCTGTTTTAGTCCTGCTTTAGTCCTGCTTTAGTCCTGGTTTATTCCTGTTTTAGTCCAGCTTTAGTCCTGGTTTAGCCCTGTTTTAGTCCTGGTTTAGCCCTGTTTTAGTCCTGTTTTAGCCCTGTTTTAGTCCTGGTTTAGTCCTGGTTTAGTCCTGGTTTAGTCC